>JAEQBH010006256.1:0-101334 GCA_016808115.1 Tetrastigma voinierianum | reverse complement strand
ATAAATTTTTGTAAATTTATTTGAGTAATTAAGAAATGAGAAAAAAAAAAAGAGGTAATTTTTTTTTATTTAATTTTTCCAAATTGGAAATAAATGAAATAAATGAAAAATTTGTAGAATTTAATTGGCTACGCTTCAATTATATTGTGATAATATATATATATATATATATATATATATATATATATATATATATATATATTTTTTTTTTTTTTTTTGTAGGCTGCAATATTAAAATTATATTGGGTGATCAGGTGTAATATGAAATTTTCTAGTTACTAGTGTGATTGTATTGCAATATAGTTTACTAAACTGTATTGCAGGAGAGGGAGAGAAGGCTTTTGGTGGGTTGAGTGTATTGCAATACACTGGTTGTGGCTATAGGCATACTGGTAGGATTACTGCTAGATCGAGGTTAATAATGCCGACGCACAGAACAGAATCAGATTGCGGATCGAGGTGTAATGGATCAGATAATGAGAGTTTACCGGGCTAACACACCCGCTACCGGCAAGGCTATGACGGCTGGCGCTGGGCAGCAGGCCATGCGCAGTTAGCTACGGCATCTGAGCGGCGCACGCTGGCTGGCAAAGGCGGTCGGCATGCGCGAGCGGCATCATTGGCTAGGGCGCACAGAGCGAGGGCTGGGCAACAAACGGCGCCGGGCGCTGGGCAGGGGCGTGGCAAAGTGCCCGGGCGCCGACATACGGTCGCTGGGTCAGGCACTCACTGCTGACCCGATTGATCGCATTTTTCCCCTGAGTTAGATTTTCGACATTGTTCGTGAACCTAGCCCATGAACACTGCTCATCACAAAATTTTTCAAAAAAAAATTAAACTTAAACTTTAAATGTAATAAAATAAAAATCAAATGTAATTTATACAAAATTTAAAAAATAAAATTTTGAAATAAAATTGCCGGAAATAATATTTTTGAAATGTAAAATTAATTGCTTTGCACATTTGTAAATGCAAGGACAATGGCTATACCCCATTTATGTACAGAAGAGTCTCGGCTGTGTTTATAGCTTTGGAAACTTGAATTGAAATTGAATAAAAGATGAATCGTGATGATGGTTAGACGCAGGAACAGGATCGAGGACGTCCACTGGTACCAAGACAGCACCACTGTTTGATTAGAAGGCTTTGATGAGGTCAGTAGGGACATACGAATGCCATCATTGTGGCCAGATAAGAGTAGATAGAAGATCCAGGTAAAACTCCAGAGCTGAGCTATCATCCCTCCGACATTCACAGGGAGGAGGAACCATGGTGGCATCACGGTCACAGCATCAAGAAGGTGTGCGAGGCCATGGAGATTACATCCACACCCTGATTAGACTTAGCTGCTCCAGCTAGAGGGTGAGGCCCAACAGGAAGGCAAGACCCCAGAGACCTAGAGGCGATGATAATGTGGCAGTTTCGGAGTCGTTTCATGGTACTTTCAGATTTTAAGGTCTAGAAGTTCCTGAGCTGAAGTAAGAGGCGAGATCAGATGATTATGTGACTAGGTTCACAGAGTTAGCCCCGATTGGTTGATGATTACGTGGCCACAGACTTGGCCAAAGTTAGGATCACATCTGGGGAGAGGGTTTCATTTTATGAGTCCTCCCCTAGGGATTTGAAAAGTGGCACTGTGGATGATAGTAACTGAAGTTGTGAGTCGAGATCTCGGGGACTCTACTCACAGACGGAGGACATGGATGTCGGAAGTTCATGTCATCCTGTGATGGATTGATGACACTACAGGTTATCATCAGGAGCTGCGGTGAGAGTTTCCCGCCTACACAATGACTCCACTCGCGCGTATTTCAAGGGTACAAATATATATTTTGCCCTGTACAACAGATGAGTCCGTGTCAGACAAGCAATGGGTTGGCTAGCGAGCCTTACCTCCTAGAGGACGAGGAGAGACCGGGACTAGATCTACCTCGGTAGTGTGCAAGTATGTGGATGTTTTCCATGAGCTACTCGACTACCCCACAGAGGGTCGTGCACTTGCATCAGTTACACCCCTAGTACACCCATCTCTATGACTCGCATAGGATGGCAATTCGCTTAGTCAAGTAGGGACTCGCAGTCCGCCATGTGAGCTATTGAAAAGGGGTTCATTGGGACCAGCACTTCACCACGGGCGCCCACTTATTTATGAAGAAGAAGGGCAAGACCTTCGACCGTGCATTGACTACTAAAAATAACAAAGCTATCCAAAATTCGTACCCATTAATGAGGATTAACGATTTATTGATCAAGAGAGGAGCGCAAGTCTACCTAAGATAGACCTTCGTGACTCTGCTACTCACTCAGCCGAGGGTTAGGGAGACAGATATCCCTTAAGACGCATTTAGGGACGTTATGGGCACTTTGGTTACTGATGCCCTTTGATCTGATTTAATGCGCTTAGCAAAGATTCATGGATCTCATGCATAGGTGTTCCAACCCTATTCAGATCGCCTTGTCGTAGTTTCGTGGGATGACATTTTGATCTACCTCCTTACCAGAGCGGAGCATGAGTATCACTCGAGATTGTGTTACGCTTAATCGAGAGACCATCAGTCAGACGCTAAGTTCAAAGAAGTGCGAAGTTTTACATCGAGGGGAGATTTTGGGACAAGTGGTGTCAAGACTGCGAGGCCACCGACCTAGAGAAGGTTGAGGCAAAGTGATGAGTCGAGAGACCGAATGTCAATCTTCGAGATAATGAGTTTCCTGGGATTGGTCAAGCAATACAGAGATTCGAGAATGGGCCAGTTGGTCCATTCGGGCGGTGTGATTGTAGGATTTCGCTTACTGGCATGGACCCATGGTCGGGACTCACCTCGACCACGTAGAGAGAGATCGAGATACTTAGAATAATTCTGGGATACTGTGTTATGGCAAAGAGGGAGGATCAGCTTCTTCTAGTTCAGGAAGAGGCAAGACTTCGCTCACTAGTTTTGGGACTAGGCAAGGATCGAAAGATGAGGACTGGATCGCCCAAAGACAAAGATCCCAAGACTTTACAATGCGGGCCCCAAATAGTCATAGATGGTGAGAGAGCACAGCTTCATTCCTCCACACCCTAGTACGGCCGAGGGAACCAAGCCATTTGGTGCTATACAAGACCCCAAGATACGTATAGGCCGTAGGGGCCGAGTGTGGGTCAAGGGGGATAGATCGGGAGCTATACTTAAGCATGATGGACCTGGTGGTGGCAGACTGGTCTGGGTTGTTGATCGTCGACATGGATGAAGCTTGAAGGTGCCACCCGTCACTGGAGATCAGACCTTAAATTTCGGTTGTCATACCCGGTGACGCCTTTGGATTCAGCTTAGAGGTTAAGGCCTTTAGAGCTGCATAGATGTTCTTCCCTAGGATGTAGGGCAGGAGACACCTGATAGGCCTAGATT
This sequence comes from Tetrastigma voinierianum, assembly GCA_016808115.1. NCBI lineage: Eukaryota > Viridiplantae > Streptophyta > Magnoliopsida > Vitales > Vitaceae > Tetrastigma > Tetrastigma voinierianum. The sequence goes on along the minus strand of JAEQBH010006256.1, from coordinate 97,945 downwards.
ATGAGTGAGTGATCTCTAAGATTCGCTTCATGGCGGAACCTGGCCTGGGGGCTGCCAGCTAGTGGTGCACGGTACGGTCATTCACTGGGTGAGTGTGGGGCGAGCTTTGTCTTGCACTATGTCCAATGACAACTCATTGTTAAATCAGAAATGTAAGAGGCTCATGTGTCAAGAGTTATGTAATCGATGAAAAACACACCTACAAAGTTATCACGCAGAATTTCAGAGTTTAAGTGATGTGAGTCGGGGGTGACTCGAGATTCGATACCCCCTTGTCAATTACATTGCGTCGTTGCACAGCGGCTCAAGATGTGGATGTCGTCATTTACATGGACTAGGTCAATACTACTATTGATTGTCACGATAGTGACCTTGGGAAGGCTTCCACGCTTACACACCAAGTAAGTGGCAGTAGGGCTATACGTCAGGCGACTATACATGTGTTGGGGAGGACACGGCGGAGCATGTGTCCCGGGGTCATAAGGGTAGAGGAGACGGTTCTCTAGTGAATCTTCGCCTACAACAAAGAAGCACAGCGAGTATACAGATGGCACCAATTGAAGCATTGTATGGAAGGCCAAGGTAGATTATCGTCAAGCAATGAAAGGGAGAGAGCTCCATCACTGTCCAGATTTGATTAGAGACACCTTCGAGAAGGTGAGCTTAATACGACAAATAAGCCTCACATTTAGCTCCAAGTAAGAGCTATGCAGATATTCGAAGTCGACCCTTAGAGTTCGAGGTTGGTGATCATTTCCTTGAAGGTGATTCCTAAGAGATGAGTGGTCGTTCGGCAGCGTAAGTTATCGCCGAGATTCACTGACCTTCGAGATACTGGGAGAGGATAGGCACCGTAGCGCATCAAGTTGGCGTTATCGCCCAAAGATGAATGTGTCCACGAGGTGCTTCCACGCTCCATGCTCCGTATATACTCTGTGATCCAAATTTCATGTGGTGGATCGGGACAGATCGAGGTCGACACTCGACGACCTCTCGAGGAGCGACCAAGCAGTACTATTGATAGCCGTGATCGCGTTTTGCGACGCAAGATCGTGAGGTTAGCGAGGGTGCTATGGCAAAGACTATGGAGTGAGGAGTCAACATGAACGCGAGATGCGGCCACCTTATCCTTCTCGTTTAGGATGAAGCAAAAGATGAATTAGCATTTTAAGATTTAAATGACTACTTATACGCACTGGCAGAGTCGCACGTCAGATAATGACGTGAGTGGACATGATTATCCTGTAATTTCGACGAAATTCCTTTTAAGGAGGGGAGAATGTAAGACCCGATAAATTCCAATTTCTGGAATAAGGGCAAAATCGTAATTTCGATTACAAAATTGTGATTTCGGTAAAAAAAAAAAAAATCGGAAATTTATTCTCTAGATCTGGGATGATGAAACGGATTTCATCGTTGGAATCGTCTCGTGAAATCTAACTAGCATGTAAAATTTCGTTGAATTCCGAGACAGTTGGAATCGACACGTTTTTCGAGGCATCGGGTTTCGGGTGCCGTAAAATGAATTTCAATGCGACGAAAGTCATATATAACAAGTACTCATGTGCCATAAGTGGTATGAGTAGATAAACGATTTAAATAATCGCCAGATAAATTCGAATGTTAAAATTGGAATGTACGACATAACTGTCATTTGAAATTGATTTGTCACTAAATGACAAGATAAATTAATAGCTTCTTCTTCTCCTTCATTGCTAAAGAAAAACGTAGAGTGCATTTTTTGAGATCCAGTAGCTTTTTTTTTGAGAGGTTTTAGAGAGAGAGAACACTTCTCTAGATTCAGACACGATCTAACCGTCAATTGGCTGACAAGAGGGGAGAATCCATTTACGCTTGAAAGAGGCTTCGTGAAAGATCGGATTTGGGTGGAGTTTTCAAACTCCGAGAGGCAGGGCTTCTCCCTACTTGTGTTTTACGCTTATTTGGCTGCTTTACAATGCTCGTTTGCTTTGTCTCGAACGTCGCTTGATCGGCTCCAAAGTCGGGACCGAATTGATTTGATTTATTGAACTCCAATGTGAGTGTACTGCGAACCGCGAGTGACCGTTTTGGGCTTTAATAAATTTCCTTAAATTATGCTTTAAATCACGACGATGCCTTGATGGCGCCGAACGGCCTTAAATGCGTCTACAAAGTGAACCATGAATTGTTGAGAAGCTAGAACCGTGAACCTAGGGTTTTATCGTTTCCCAGGAATAGTGACACGAAAAATCTATTTTTGTATGAAATGTGTGATCACGATTCAAATCGAATTGCTCGCTGGCTTGGACATTATCCCAAGCTGAAATAATTTTTGACATGCATTTAAATGTATAATTACATACGATCACGCTGATTCGAATTACGCGAAGATATCTACGCTATATATTCAGACGATTGGGACTCGTATTGAATCGCACATACACGCATTCCATATGCACCTAACATCCTGCGACTCATAGAGATAGTGCTTTGAGATGAGTCTGTATAGTACCATTCTGATAAGAGTTTCTAAAACGCACCATCTGAGAGGCCTTAAAACTAAAATATCAATCGCCTGAATACTTCAATCGATATTCATCTATGGTAGTCCACAAAATTAAATAATATATCAACTGGCCGGAGCGCCCAATTGATATATATATATTCATCGGAGGTAGTCCACAACAAATAATATATCAATCGTCTGAAATGGCCCAATTTATATATATATTCACCTGGAGGTTGTCCACAAACTAACAAACAATAATTCTCATACGAGCGCTGAAGAGTCATGGTGAGAGAAATGTGGGTGAGGACTCCTGATCCGAGTTATCATGTAGACATTCAAGCAAGTGATCACGATCTGGCTGAATTTATGTTTATTTCAACATCAGACCGCACTTAGCGAGAGTAGCCCACTTGCGCGATTCCACTACCGAAAGACACTACCCTATCGAGGGATATATTTTTCTGCAGACAAGTGAAATACTGCTGAGTGACTACTGTCCTGCAGGATCGAGCTTTCTTGTAAAGTAAAGCCAGGGGTGCTTTGATGATTTCTCCACATGTATTAGAATTCCTCTAATTCGGATATATTGCCAGAGCAAGAAGAATTTACTAACTCTTAACTATCGTAGATATAGTCGATTCATAGTTGGCATATATATCGGTATTGTTTATGTGGGCCCAAGTGGCCGTTTTACTCATGTTGTGACTATATTGGTTATGTTGTGGAGTGATGATATATCGTTTCTACTATTATCTATTCATGAAGTTGTATATGAGACTCGTGCTATTACTAACTGCTTGAGATATGCTAATAGATTTCGTAAGAGAGCCCCCAGATAGTTGCAGACTCACCATTTTCCTGGCAAAGATCTGCAGAACCCGACATCCACTTCACAGATTCCGGGCGGTTGACTGTAGTCAACCGACTCCGATCTGTCACAAATAGAAAAAGTGAAAATATTTGGCTTTTTCTATTCAGAAAAAGTCATTTTTCACAAAACTAAGAAAAACTCAATAATTGACCAACAAGAAGAAGAGCTAGCAATATACACTACTAGGACGATACAACTAGAGGGTTTGGGATCGCCGCCCTATCCTCACCTTGGCCAGTTATTTTTTTTCAATTCCCAAACTCGTCTCATTTAAAAATTGGAATGGCATGACTCCGGGACGTAGAACATTTTCAAACCCGCCCCGCTTTCATTTTATTTTCGTTTTTATTTTTTAATTTTAATTTTTTATATTTGCTTTTTATTTTTATTATATTAAAATTAATATTTTTTCATAAAATAAAAATATTATGAATTTTTATAAATTATTTATTAAAAACATTATAATAATAATAATTATTTATATTAGTATAAAATAAATAATAAAATTATTTTTAAAATATAATCGGGGGCGGGGCTTATTATTATTATTATTTTGGAGTACACTTTTCGCTTCATATCATTATTTCTACTATATATTTTTTATCCCGAACAATTTATTTATTTTTCGGCTCATTTTATTTTAAATGACCCTACCTGCCATTTCGACTTCGGCATTTTCGTAGTAACCATCCCTGTATCATCGGGACAACTTATCACTCGTAAAATCGAAAATTTCGCTTGTCTCGTAATTCAACGAAACTATTCTCCGAGTCACCGTATTTTTCACGGTACGAATTTAACTAAGACAAATTGCCTATAATCCGAGATCTGTAGAATTTTATAAGCTTTCCCGAATTTTACAGATAATTTATTATTATTTTTATTAATATTTTATCATTTTTAAAATTTCTAATTTTCTGCTTACAAAAAGAATAACACTAACCTCGTCCCTTGATGCAAGAAAATAAACCCAAACCCATTAAAAACCCAATTAAAATTAAATTAAACATATGCCATTAAGAGCGAGGCAAAAAGGGAATATAAAATAATTCGTCCCATTATCATCCTTACTCACTATCTAATTTAAAAAATAAACAATTTAATATTTAATGCTATTAAATATTAAACTAAAAAAAATTTTGCTTAAGTAAAAAATACAAACACCACCACAAACACCACCTAAAAGTGTATGGGGGAAACCTCCAGGTCCGACCCACCACTACCAGACTCTCGAGTCTCAACGCTACAGCCTACAGGTAAGCTCAACGCTGAAGTTTCAAAATTGAGAGCTGGTAAACGAAGGTGAAGGTGGCACTAGGAACTATGGGGAAGGTCAAGAATCCAGATCCTCCGAACTACAAGAAGTACGGTGTCCCTTTGTATGGAGCTGCCTGGGTTCCGTCCACCGTCATCAACGACCCTCCCCAACCCATTGATCAAAATCAAGAAGCTGATCAAGATCCCGGAGAGGGATCTACGCAGTCGCCCGCCGCTCCAACCTGTGTAGTTTTTTGCGGCGGTGGGGGTGAAGGCCGTAGTGGAATCCCAAATGCTATTCTTCTCGCCGAATTCGATTTCGCCTCCAATTCTCTCTCTGATATGCCCGTGAGTTAGGTTTACATTTTTAATTTCGGGATCAGATTTTATTTTAAGTTTTTTTATTTTGGTTGATTCGATTTTTTATTTAGGTTGAATTTGGAATTCGATTGATTTTTTGAAAAGCTGTTAAATAAATTCTTCTTTATGCTGCATGTACGAGGTGTATTAAAGTAGTAACTTTTTTGGTTCATGTTCTTCATGTCCAAGGTGCATGCAGCTTTCTTTAAGGTTGTGTTTGGTTTCCGGAAAGTAATTAGGACAGAAAAAATGTTAAGGATTATGTTTGGTTGTGTAATGAAAATCTCAAAGAAATCAAATATAAATTAAATTGGTTAGCAACTTAAATATTGAACTAAGTTATGGCCCTTATTTCAATTTATTTGAAAAATTGTGAACAAGAGAACTAAAATCAAGGCCAGATTTCCTCATTTATAACATATTTGATAAATGATTTAAAACATATTTTCTAAATAATGAAAACTAAATTGATAAAAGAGTGCATCATGGGCGAGTACTACCTTAGTGAACCTTGGTAGATAAGACTCGATTTTTAGGCATCAAAGGCTTACTAAGATAGTACCCTGCTCACTACAGAAGACTCACGACACAGACTTCATCAATTTAGCTTACTGCTTATCAAATATTTTTTAAATTAGGAAATCTCGGGCTCGGGTTTTTAGTCTTGTTCATAATTTTTCAAATAAATTGAAATAGGGCTCCATAACTTAGGTCTCCCTTTAATATTTGTATTGATGCGTTAAAAGAAATAAAATAGGCATGAAGTAGCAAATAAAAATAATATGTAATGTTGAACTTTATTTTTATTTTTCTTTCCTTCCACTTTTCCCTATTATTTTATTTTCTTGCATTTTCCTCAAACTTTATGCGAACCAAACATAGCCTAAGTAAAGCAAACATTAATGCTTGCAAATAACTCATATTATCCCATTGTCTCTGGATTTTATTATATCAAGTAGCACCAAGAAATCCCTTTCTGTTTTGGTTTTGGCTGAGCAACAGACAATTATTTTAACATAAATGAATAACTAAATAAATAATCCTTAAAAGGATTTAAATCCCTCTCTTCTATTCATGAATGGAACCCCTCCTAGAAGAACATCCCAACAAATAAACCCCAGCAAAGGTGTGGTGTCTATAGTGCATGCCTGCAGGAGCCTCACTCTTGGCCCAAAGAATCAGCTTCTATTTTGGATCGAACCAAAAGTTATTTCTATTTCATCTGGATGTTGGAAGTCTGGTCTCATATTGTCATCAGATATTGAGGGCCATTTCTATTATATTTTTACTTAGTCCGAGGATTGCTGATTAGTTGCCTCCAAGGCCCTCTTATAGAAATCAATTATGCTTTAGTTGTATCTTGATTTATGGACAGGTTTATATGGTTATAACTTGTAATGATGTAGAAGCTAACTGGCATGTAAAGTGAGGGTTTCAATGGTGCTATGTATGATATAGTGTGAGACAAAGTCAGTCTGGATTGCTGGAGTGTCTTTGCAATCTGTTATAGAATGTAAATATATACTTTACTTGTAGGTTGCAAAACTAATTAGGAATGTTAGATTGACCTACCAATTGTATACATCTAGCTCTTGTATTTATTCATGTTTAGATCAATGGAAAATCACAAGGAATTCATTCCTCCAATTCCTCTCTTTGTTCTTTCTACATGGTATCAGAGCCTAGGGCTTGAATTTGCTAGAAAAAGGCAAATTTTTTAAGGAATTTCGGAGGAACCCAAGGGATGAAGGTGTGTTTTTTGAAACACCGAGTTTGGTAGAGCGTGGGATGACATCGCCCACATAGGAAGAAAATCATTCGGCGGATTTGTGGTTGAAATGGCACATCACACTCTTTCCGGCCGACTTCGCACTCACCCTCGTTCTGCCACCGACACATGAGGGCGCGTGGCCGCCTCTGTAACACGCCTCCTTCTCCATCTAAGGCCAATGAGACTCCCTAGCTACCGCTTCTGGTTTCAAGGCTGCAAATAAATGCTCTTTTTTCCCTCTTTTGTGTTCGTTGCTCCCTTGCTTTTCCTGAGTTGCTTTATTTTTTTTGCGGACTTTGTCGAGATCTAGTAGCCCTATGGGTGTTTTGAGGCTCAGGGACCAAAATGCATCTGTGTGTGGTGTGTTTTTTTCAGGGAAAGGCCATTTTCCTCAGGTAAGCTCCTATTTTCTGTGATTTTCAGGATTTTTCATTGCTTGTTCGAGTTATATTTGCTCCTATGACCAATTAGAAACCCTCAGTGGAGTCAGGTGTCACATGCCAATTTAGGCATGAACGCCAAGATTGTGCGGGAAGTCAGAGAATGTGAAATCAAGGTTTCGTATGCTCAAATCATCAAGGGTGCCTCTCTACACCTAGCACTATGCTTGTCGGGTTAGGTAAACCTAACATATGTCTTATTTCCTCTTCTTCCAGATGGGTCATTGACTCTGGAGCCATAGATCACATGATAGGTAATTCTAGTTTATTTACTATGTTTTAGTCATACCCTTCTACCTTTACTGTTGTAGATGGGTTAACATCTTGTGTTATTGGGTCAAAGACAATTCATCCTACTCCTCTAATTACTTTGACTTCTATTCAGAGTTTACCGCAATTCTCTTTTACTTTAATTTATGTGAGTAAACTCATTCATACACTTAATTGCAGTATCTCATTCTTTCCTGATTATTGTTTGATTCAGGATCTTTCGACGAAGCGGATTATTGGTAGTGGACGCGAGTTTGGGGGTCTGTACATCCTTAAACCGGAGGTGCTCACACGGCTGCTTGTCTCCTCTTTGCATATCAAGCCGCTTCGGGTCATCCTTCTCCCTCTTTGTCATTAGCTATATCCCCGCCTTTTCTAGCCTATCCGCATTGATTTGTGAGTTGTGTCAATATGCTAAGCTTCATCGTGTGTATTTGAGTCCTAGACTCGATAAACGAGCTTCCGCTCCTTTTGAGTTAGTTCATTCCGACGTCATCTCATTCCGCTTACGCCTCCTATTTGGTTTAAAGATGAGGTTGAGAGAAAATGAATTCATTCATTCTCATTAATTTACAAAATGAGGAAATGTACATATTTATACTCTAGTGTTAGGAAAAAAATGAAACATAGTTAGAGTCTAATTAGGAGACTAAAGAGAGAAGGAAAAGAATCAAATTGACAGATCGAACCTTAACACTTCCCTCAAGCCGGAGCATATAGGTCTAAAGCACTGCCTTTGTCATATACTTTATCCTGTGGACTCTTAGAGACTTAGTGAAGATATCTCAAGTAATGGGTCATTAGAGTCGACAAAATCCTGAGTCATGCATCCCGATGCAATCTTTTCTCTCGATAGCAAGTAATCCACTGGCGGCTCTGTCATCTCATGGAAATCAAGTTAGATGAAATACGCAAGACGACTGATTATCACATATAGTGCCTTCATTTGCTCATCCTTCCCAAATCTTTAGCTCTCGATAAGATGCCCAATCCATAAGGAGTTCACATGTTGTTAAGGCCATAGCTCGACACTGACTTCAAAGACTGATCCGCTACTACATTTGTTTCTACTTTTCGTGATATTGCTGGCCTAATGAACACACAATACCCCTCGATGTAGAACGGTCTATCCGTGGGTGAGCCTCGCCTGGGCCTACATCATTGTATCCAACCAACTGTACGACCGTTTCCTACAACACCCCTCACCCGTGTTCGCTTGATATAACGGAGTCACGAACTACAACATCCCAAACGCTTATCATGTGCGATCAGAGGAACTGTACTTAACTACGCCTCACAAGAAACGAGGATGTCGACCGAGTGATAAAGCGAGATAGTCTCGCCACTATTAAGTCGCCGGTATCTCCCCGATATCTCGTGAGGAAGCTCCCCACTGGGTACAAGTTCGGAGACCAGATCCATGCGAGCGCCTACTGTGCCTTACAAGCCTAACATACCATTGGTCATCAATATATCCAAGGTATACTTTCTCCGAGAAACAATCCACTCTAATTGGGACCGAGCCACTCCCACGTCAGGAAATGCTCTGAGTTTCCCCACGCCTTTGTTTGAAAGTAGTCAAGAGGTTGGTTGAAGCGTTGTACCATCCCTACACGTCTCAGACGACAATGTCATCCATAAACAACAAGTAAATATACTTTCCAAGATGAATGATGATAAAACTAATGGTCTCCTGGCCGCGCTCGAATCAGTGCCAAACTCCCGAACCACCGAGCTAAACCGACTAAACCAAGCCTGGTGAGACTGCTTTCGCACTATATATGAACGACGTAATTTGCATACCAAACCAGACTTCCCCTGAGCAACAAAACCAGGTGGTTGCTCCATATAAACCTCCTCGACGAGATCACCATGAAGAAAGACATTCTTGATATCCAAGGGGCCATGAATTTACAGCGTACCACGTGAAGAAGCAAGCAATTTTGCAGGCACCCGCCAACGGAGAAAAGGTATCAGCATAGTTTGAGTTTGCAATGTCGAAAGGTACCCCTGGCGCAACCAAACGGACTTTGCCGATCAACTGACCATCAGTCCCAACTCATCAGATAAACCCAACGACAACCAAATGCGAGACTACAGAGGAAGAGCGATAAGTTCCCATGTGTCATCGAGTAAAGAGCATCCATTTCTCAATGCATTGCCTGCTTCCAACCCTGATGAGAGAGCCCCACTAGTGCTTTGGGTGGTGAGAGACGTAAGACAAGGTGGAAACAAAGGCAAAGTAGGGTAAAGATAAACGATGAAAGCTAAGAAAATTATAAACAGGATGTGGGTTAGGAAGTGTGAGTGGGTAATTCTTTCCGACTGTAATAGGTGCAGATCATCGGGACGGCTAAGAACCGAGTGTGAGATGACTGTGGCATAAGAGATGAGTCAACACGAGTCCCTGTAGGAGGATGAGGATGGCGAGTATAGACCTGAAGCGGTCGAGTCACGACATCTGTAGGTGGAGAAGGGAAATCGGGAGAGGGTAAAACAAGAGGAATAGATAAGATATCCGGGAACGTATGACACATCATAGAGGGAGAAGAAAGGGGAATCTTCAAAGAAGGTGACACTGGTGAGATAAAGTAACTATTTGCATCGAGAATAAACCATAACCCCTCCAAGGCGAATAACCTAAGAAGACACACTTCGTGGCTTCTCTGATAAAGAGCTCGTTCTTGCCCATGAGTGAGAATATGAATAAAAACAAACACAACCAAAGACACACGGCGAGGAGGTAAAGAGAGGTCGAAAGAGGTAGTAAGATAGGAATGAGGATCTCGATCATGCAAAACAGAGGAGGGCATACGATTAATCAAATAACAAGCAACCAAGATAAAGATCCCTCTAAACGCTGGCGAACCTTTACGACGGGAGGAGAGAGAGTGCGAGTCGCTTCAACTAAACGACGATTCTACGCTCAACCATTCCATTATGTCGGTAATGCAAGCACATGATTGGTGAAGAATCTCTATGCAAGAGCAGAAAAGAATAGAACACTGAGAAATATTCTTTCGCATTATCACTTCGTAAAATACCAATAGAAGTATTGAATTGAGGCGACTTCAAGATGAAAATTTTGAAAGATAAAATAACTCAGCTCGAAGCCATTAAAATAAATCCAAGTACAATCCAGAATAATCATCTATAAAAGTAACAAGGCAACGAAATCCCCAAAGTAGAGGCAAGACTGTATGATCCTAAACATCAGTGTGAACAAGCTCAAAAGGAGACTTTGTCCGAGGATCTAAATGCTTTGGGAACAAGACACGAGTATGTTTCCTGTCGATAGGACTCACACTCGTCAAGATAAACTAGAAAAAATGAGGAACCACTTCAAAACTCGAGAGGCTTGGATGAATGAGACGATCAGTGGGAGGAGGAGAGGAGCTTCCGTGGCGTGCTGGAACAAAGAGGCGACATGCGAGGTGAAAGAGGCTCTCAGGACTCCACGTCCGATGCCACCGTCTTCCCCAGATCTCATTCCATGTTATAGCGTTAGTGAAAGTTAGCAAGCAATGAAGGTCACGAACAATCCATTACTGGAAATAAGATTAAAAGTGGAAATGGTGAACATAAAGACAGCAGAAGGGGGCAAGGAAGGAGGGGACAATCGAAATAATGCCTTTAGCTATGATTTGAGAACCATTTAGCCAAGATAATTGTAGGTAAAGGAGACAAGAAGGTAAAGAGAAGAAAAAGGTCTTTATTAATGTGAGATATGATCAGAGGCTCTCAGTATCAAGGATCCACGCGGCGCATGAATGTAAGGCAAGGGTAGACATTACCTGGCTTCGGGGCAAATATAATGGAGAAGATCTACAGCCAGTGAGACAAAGGTACTCTCATATTCATCGGGCGTAAGAATGACCGAGGTGTGGATTTAGCTCCGAGACGTAACTCGAACATGCCGAATGATTAGAAGATCCGAGCCAAATGAGCAAAGACGGCGAGGTGTTTCATGTAGCTGATGGCATCGATCACAGGTGTGTCCAAGCCTATGGCAGTATGTGCATTGAGGATGTTATCCTCTATCTCAGTTGCTACCGCGTCCACCTCTGGAATCACCTCGAGAAAGAGACTGGGAAACCATCACGTATGTCCGTAATCTCGCATCGCATTGAGTGGTAGCGGAGGTGTGAAGAAGTAAATCGAGCAAGAGCCTTATCAAAGTTTGGAATAATCATCTCCAGTTGAGTATATGTCTCTCGGATGTTCTCAAAAATCGCTCGAGGTTACAAGAATGATCATAAAGACTCGATCCATCTCGGGACAAGGAAGTCTCAAATATTGTAGACTTTGGCAAAATAGAGATAAGTTCATTCTTAAGGGTAGACATTCGTTCACTATAAGAAGATATATCCATACCGAGATGTTTCAAATTGACGATGGAGGATATTACTTGGTAGAGATGCTGAATATCATTAGTGTACGCTTTCTTTTACTCCGGTTCCAGAGAGAGTGTGGCAAGTTTTATGTGCCCCCAATATTATTTGGGTCTTGCATCAATGGATCGGGCCAAAGAATATCGCAAAGTAAAGCATCGCTTTTTTTTTCCATCGAGCACGTTTATCTTCGTGGAATACTGTCCACAAAGAGTAAGATGATCTCACATCCATTACTAATAAGCCAAAGGTCCAACAGTTCCGCCATGATCAATAATTTTCTACTCCCGTGAGTTCATCCAAGGTAATCATAGGAGTCTCCCGATACAAAAGAATTAAAAGTCCGACCTTTTTCAAATTATAGAGACGCTTTTTCACCCATAAAGATGAGAAATCAAGAGGAAATCAACGGATACAACTCCCAAGGTCCCGAAATGTCAGAGCTCCAAAAAACACAAAACAATGGAGATTCAGCGATGTAAAATGCAAGAATAGTGGCTAGAGAAAACTCGAAAAAGAAGCGGCTTTTCCTGGCCACGGCACATGTGGGTTGGATGGATGGGCTTGCTCGCTAGTGAGCTATCTTCTGATATGACGGTAAAAAGTGTTACACGCGCCATTACCGGAATTTCGGGGCTACCGATCGAGATCTACGCAGGAGCGCATGTAAAGTTGTTTTTCGGTGAGGCTTCCACTGGAACGTAGATCGGAGGGAGGCGCTCCTGTTGGTGTGCTCTTCGGCCTGAATAGAGGTTGCCAGAAAATCTCGTCGGAGGCCACAATAATGCGCTTTTGGTTTCTCGTGGAGGCTTCAGAAGATCACCGAGCACCCACCGGATTGGTGACATTACCTGCCTTTCGATGGGTTGTCGGAATCGACCACACTACGAAAAACCCTAACCCCTAGTATTCTTAAACTCTTTGGCGGATTTGATAATTAATGTTGAGAGAAAAGGAATACATTGATTCTCATTAATTTACAAAAGAAGGAAACATACATATTTATACTCTAGTGTTAGGAAAAAAAGGAAACAGAGTTAGAGTCTAATTAGGAGACTAAAGAGAGAAGGAAAAGAATCCTAAATGGATTAGGAGACTAAACCTTAACAATTTCGTTACCTTTGTGGATGATTTCGCTCGTGTCACTTGGTTTTATCTAATGAATAGTCATTTTGAGATTATTTCTCATTTTAGTGTCTTTTGTGCTAAAATTCAAACACAATTTCATGTCTTTGTTAAACATTGAGAAGTGAAAAGGTCAAGGAATATTTGTTGGAACCTTTTCAGTTTTTCATGGTACAACATGAGATTCTCCATCAAACCTCTTGTGTTGATACTCCTTTTTAGAATAGGGTAGCTGAGAGAAAGAATAGATATCTTCTTAAGACCTGGTCTCTACCTCTTTGTTCCGTATGAATGTCCCAAATGACGAGAAAGCCAATGAGTCCCACAACTTGTTTTTTTATTACAACAGATGCCTCATCGGTCTTTATCAGCCTACTCCTTACCACCTCGCTTGCATATGCTTTGTTCGGGATGTCCGTCCTCAAGTCTCTAAAGCGTATATTTCTAGGATATTCTCATGTTAAAAAAGGGTATAGGTGTTATTGTCCCACTCTTCGTTATTACTTCGTGTCTACTGATGTTGCATTCTTTGAGACTACCTCTCGCTTTACCTTTCTCGCTTCCACACACGAGTGTCCAGTGGGAGGAGGATGATTTATCGTTTATTATGTTTCACTGCTCCTACCTAACTCACATTCTCGTTAAACCTCCCACACAGCAGGCTCTCACACAAACCCCGCCTCAAGTTCAACACTAGCTGCTTCGACATTAGATCCAGTCTCCAGTTATGATCTTCTTATTGCTCTTCGTAAAGGTAAACTTCAGTGTTCTTATCCAATTTCCTCATTTTGTTCTTATAACCATTTGTCATCACATTCATGTTCTTTTATTGCATTCTTGGAATCTATCTCATTGCCTAACAATGTGCTTGAAGCCCTATCTCACCTTGTCGCGGTAATGTTATGATAATATAGACACGCTGAATCGACAATGATACTGGGACTTGGTATTAAAGCACTGGGAAGAAAACCATTGGATGCCATTGGGTTTTTGTAGTGAAGGTTAATCCCAATGGTTCAGTAGCTAGGTTGAAAACACGCCTTGTCAAGGAAGGCATGTTCAGACTCCACAGTGATTATCTCCGACTCCTTCTCCCGCCAAGATGACTTATGTTCAACTATTTATATCTCTGGTAGCCACTCATGGCTTAGACTTCCACCAGCTTGATATTAAGAATGTTTTTCTTCATGGTGATCTTCCTGCAGCTTTATGGAGCAAATCACCAGAGTTTCAAGAGATTGGCAGAGTTTTCGTCTCGTAAACCCATATGGTTTCAAACAGTCCACGCGCATGGTTCAAATTCAATCAAGTAATCGAGAAGCTTACACTGTAAGAAGAATCTTAATTGCCTTTTGGCGTAAATTCAAGGTGTATATTCTTGTTACCGTGGTATATAGATGATATTGTGATTACTGGGAATGATATGACATGTATATCATCACTTAAGTCCTTTCTTCATGACCAATTTCACACAAAGGACTTAGGGATGTTAAATTACGAGGTCACAGTTATGAAACAAACATAACTTTCTAATCTAAAAAAAAATATAAACAATCTATTGTTCAAACAAAGAAAATTAAGTAGTTTATGTAGCTCCCCATGACACAAAGCTTCACATCCACTAGAGAAAGCGACCGTCAGGAACTTATAGACATGTAAGGCTCATTTAGTCGAACTACTCCACAAAGAATATCGCCTTGATATTGCACACTCAGTTAGTGTTGTAAGCCAATACATGTCCTCTCTAACAGTTGATCATTGAGCAGTTGTAGAACAGATTCTATATTACTTGAAATGAGCCCTGGGACATGGTATTTTATATAGTAATCATGGGCATAATAGAATTGAGTGTTTCACGGATTTGGGTAGGATCTAAGGAGGACATGAGGTCCACTTCAGGTTACTGTGTTTTTGTTGGAGAGAATCTAATCTCATGGAAGAGTAAGAAATAGAGTGTGGTTACTCATTAGAGTGCAGAATTAGAATATAGAGCAATGACACAATCTGTGTGTGAAATCATGTGGATTTCGCAGCTCTTGATGGAAGTAGGTATTAAGACTTCCATTCTGAAGAGTTTGCGCTGACAACTAAGTCACCCACATTATGCCTAATCCCAGATTTGTGGAGCTGACCAAGACATTGAGATAGATTGGCCATTTCGCCGCGTAAGATACAACTTGGATTGATCTCTGCCAGGATATGTAAAGATCGAGAACAATCGGGTGATATTTTCTCTACAAAGCCCTGCTGGATCGAGTTAAGATTTATGTAATAAGTCACATTAACACGCTACCCCAACTTGAGGGGGAGTGTTATAGAATGTAAATATATACTTAACTTGTAGGTTGCGAAACTAATTAGGAATGTTAGATTGACCTACCAATTGTATACATCTAGCTCTTTTATTTATACATGTTTAGATCAATGGAAAATCATATGAACGCATTCCTCCAAATTCTCTTGTCATGAATTAAAGTATGAGAGAACAGAGAGTATGGAACATTGCTACTTAGAGGAACGAGAAATGAAGATAGATGCAGGCGGATTTAGGTGAGAGCTCCATTGATCACTCATCAGAGCAGAGTAGAAAGAACAACGAACTGTCAGAATGATATCCCAATATATATTTCACTTACACTGGGGAGGTGGTCCTAAGGTCGACGTATAAGCAAATGGGAGAATATCTTTAGTATAAGGTATTGTTTGTATGGTCGAGGGCAAAAAAAGGTGAAATGAAATAAAGGGAGGAGTGGTTGTACTAAGGAGAGTGGGAGCCTCTTGAAGACCTCCCCTTTTGCTGTTATCATTATGTTATGAAATTCTACTTTTCTTACCCTTAATTGTCGAGATGAACTCATGGGTGGGTATTTCAGGCCAGCTGCTTCTTCACAAAGACATCAAAATGATTGAAGAAGAAATTAGCAAAGAAGAACCATCGCCTGACGGAAGCCCTAGCCCAGTTCCCAAAGGAGGATGGTCGCTGCTCCATATAGAGTCGAGGATCTCAAGGTGTTTCCTTAGATTCAAATTATGTCCAAGAAGGGAACCCTGCAGAGCAATTTTTACCACTCCAATCAAAAGGCTCCTAGTCCATAGGTACTCTTCATGCCTTCGAACTTCTAGCAGCGATCCTTGAGAATGTTCTTGAGCATGTGCAAGAGAGAACGTTCATTAAACCAACTCTCCTTAAAACTCAAGCTTATAGGATTTAGGTTTAATATGAATATTATGCCTTTAACAGGTCTCAAACTAGAAATCTAGGCAGAGGTGCGGATGATGAAGCCGACTTGAAGGCGGTGAAGTGATGGAAACTTAACCCACCGAGTCAAGAACGCAAATGCTCGCAACCAAGGCAATCGAAACCGGGACCACCTCATCCTCGAGCCAGCCAAGCCCCACTCTTGCCCCGCATAAGCCATGGCCAACCCACAAATTCTCCTCGCTTTGCCAGCCCACAAGCTCCAAAACAAGCCTAGGCACCAGCGGGCCTTCTCACCCTCGAGTCCCTGCACTGTAAGCCCATCAATTCAAATGAATCAGATATGCCGCCCTTCTTTCACCCGCCAACCCGCTTACCCACCACCCCTTTATTCTACCAAAGAGCTCCTTCGATCCCAAATTTACCCCTTCTCCACTTCGGCCCTTAAGGTAAAGAAACCCCTCTCTCTACATAAAGCTTACTGATGATGAACTGAGAGCAAAAATTGAAAAAGTCTTATGTTTTTGGTGCGATGCCAAATACTTCTGTGCCAAAGAAACAAATGTAAGTGTTGGTGGTATAGGATGCATCTGCAGAGGCAGCAGCCCTTGAGTTTTGATGATCGATAAGAAGAGATGCTAGGAGACGGAGTTGTCTATTAATTCCTGGTAGGACTGTCTACGCTTAGAATCATGAAGATAAAAAATCGCCCAACAAGAGGTAATGACATTGATTGATCAGGGCGCCATCCACACCCACAACTTGTTTACTCGTTGGTTCAACCGGATTGCCGCTAAAGCTACATCGAAAGCTTATGGAGTATTGATGGGCATGGGCAGTATAGTTAAAGGAGAAGGCATTTGTTGTGGCGTTGTGCTTACTCTTCAAAGGATTGAAATGATGGCAGATTTTTTGCCTCTCGATCTGGGTAGTGCCGATGTGATTTTGGGTATGCAGTGGCTAGAATCCTTAGGGGGAATGCAAGTGAATTGGAAATTAACGACAATGCTTTTTCAGGTGGGAGGTGTCATGGTACTTCTTCTGGGAGGCCCCACCCTCAGCGCATCCCTAGTTTCACTGAAGGTAATGTGGAAAGCCCTTCGTGAACAAGGGGATGGAATTCTATTAGAACTTGGAAGTATCAGGAACTTGAATTGCCCTTCTAATACCAACATACCAGTTTTTCTTCAAAGAGTTCTGGACTAGTTCTCCTCTGTGTTTCAAACCCCATAAGGCCTTCCCCCTTATCGCCCTTAGGACCACGCCATCACGCTACAACCGGGTTCAATGTTCGATCCTATCGCCATCCATAGATTCAAAGCAGAAACTGAGCTGCCTGTAAAGGAAATAAGGCAGGAATCATTCAGCTAAGCACCAGTCCATTCTCCAGTCCTGTGTTACTGGTTTGTAAAAAGATGGCAGCTGGCGATTATGTGTTGACTACCGAGTTCTTAACAAAGCAATAGTCCTTGATAAGTTTCCAATTCTGACGATCGATGGGCTACTTGACGAGCTCCATGGGGCCTCCATCTTTTCCAAGCTGGATCTTTGCTCCAGCTATCACCAAATCCGAGAGCAACCAATTGACATTCCAAAAACAACTTTCAAAACACATGAAGGCCACTACGAATTCCTGGTTATGCCATTTGGCCTCACCAATGCCCCAACTACATTCCAATCGCTTATGAATGAGATATTCAAGGATTGTTTGCGCAAGTTCGTATTGGTATTTTTTGATGATATTCTAGTGTATGGTCGCTCCCCTAAGGAACACCAATTCCATTTATGTCAAGTGCTGCAGATTTTGGAGACTAATCAGCTATTTGCCAACGCAAAAAAATGCAGTTTTGGCCAATCTTGTTTGGAGTATTCGGGACATATAATTTCTCACCATGGAGTGGCGACAGATAGCTCCAAAATTCAGATGATGTTAAATTGGCCTATTCCTAGTTCTTTAAAAGAACTTCGTGGTTTTTTGGGATTAACCATCTACTATCGCCGTTTTGTAGCACACTATGATAGCATTGCCTGGCCGTTAAATGAGCTGTTAAAGAAAGACAATTTCAAATGGGGACCTGATGTTGACTCACCTTTTCAAGCCTTAAAGTCTGCAATGGCAAATATTCCAATTTTGGCTCTTTCGGATTTTTCTCAGTCTTTTGTATTGGAAACAGATGCTTCAGGGTTTGCATAGGAGCAGTGCGTTATTGCAAAAATGAACATCCCCAGCCTTCAGCCATTACACTTCACGGGCAGGCTCAAATCTGTCTATGAACGTGAATTGATGGCAATAGTTAAGGCAATCCAGAAATGGCGGCATTATCTCCTTGGCCGCAAATTTGTAGTATACACCAATCAACGCAGTTTGAATTTCTCTTGCATCAACGAATGGTCAGCCTGAACATCAAAAATGGTTGTACAAGTTGCTTGGGTATGATTTTGACATTGAGTATAAGCTGGGTTTCGCTAATAGGGTGGCCGATGCATTATCTAGAGTTCCGGCTCAGACCATAATGCTTTCTCTTTCTACTCCAAGCGCAGTGCAACTGGCTGAGTTGGACAAAGAGGTGGCTGCCGACCCTACTATTTCTCAGATTCAAGATGCCCTTTCAAGAGCAAATTAACTAAACTTGGTATTCTACTGATCCAGGGAAGAGGTAAATTCACCATGGCAGGTTAGTGCTGCCTCCAACTTCCAGATTTATTCCCTTAATACTCAATGAATACCATGACAGCCCTATTGGGGGCCATTCAGGGGTACTTAAGACTCTTAAGCGTATCTATGCTGTCTTCTATTGGTTTGGTATGAAGTGCACCATTCACTCTTATGTCACAGCCTGCAAGGTGTGTCAGAAAAATAAATACTCCACCTTATCACCCGGTGGACTGTTACAACCTCTTCCTGTTCCACAGCAGATTTGGGAGGATATTTCATTAAATTTTATTGAAGGCTTGCCTAAATCTGACAGTGGGGATACCATCTTAGTGGTAGTAGATCTCTTGAGCAAATATGCCCATTTTATCACCCTCAAGCACCCCCTTACAGCAGTAACATTGGTGGCAGTTTTTGTGTGAGATTGTTCGCCTCCACGGTTTTCCCCGCTCTATAGTTTCCGATCGTGACAAACTCTTCATCAACAATTTTTGGGGGGACCTCTTTCGGTTATAGGGTACAACTCTTCGTTTCAGTACCGCGTACCACCCACAATCTGATGGACAAATAGAGGTATTAAACAGATCTAGAAACCTATTTACGTTGTTTTGCAAACCACAAGTCCAACTGAGTCGGTTTCTCGTTTTGGGCTGGACATTGGTATAACACATCCTTCCACATGGCTGCTCACACTACTCCTTTCCGCATTGTGTATGGCTAGGGACTCCCCCTATTAACCTATGAGGCTGGTTCTTCTGTTTTCCTTGAAGTGGACCAACAAATGGTAGAAAGGGATGCCATTTTGCAGGAACTTCAGCTACACCTTCACAAAGCCCCACAACAAATGAAAGCGCAAGCTGACAAAGGACGCCGAGATGTATCCTTTGAAGTGGGAGACATGGTACTGTTAAAGCTCAGACCTTACCGCCAGCATTCTTTGGCATGCCGGGCAAATGAGAAACTCTCCCCTCTCTTTTATGGCCCATTCAAGATCCTAGAAAAAAATTGGCTCAGTTTAAGGCATCTACCTACAGTCGCTCGCGGAAGCCAAAATTCATCATGTTTTTCATGTTTCAACTTAAACGGGCACTGCTCTTTCTCTCATTCATACCTCCGCCGGCCACCTCACAGTTAGAAGATGGCTCCTGGAACCAAGTTCGTTGAACCACAGAGACAGTCCTAGCAATCCGCCAAAGTCCAGTTTCACACCCTGCTGTCCCTGAACTCTTAATCAAGTGGAAAGGTCTGCAGGATCATGAAGCATCCTGGGAACCCCTTCATATCATTCAACAACAAGTTCCAGACTTTCACCTTGTGGACAAGGTGCTTTTGCAACCCGGGAGTATTGATAAACCCCCAATATATTCACCTACACCAGGCGTAAGGGTCCTAAGGCTCCAAAGGCTTATTTGGCAAGCAAATGAGAGAATAATCTTCAGTATGAGGTATTATTTATAAGAGCTGGGAGGGCAAAAAGGTAGTCAGGAAAATAGTGAGGAGGGGTTGAATTGGAGGAGAGGAGCTCAATACCTCCTTTGCTGTTATCATTCTTTATGAAATTCTGCCATTTCATTCTCTATGGCAACCCAACATGAACTTGCATATGTGACCATGCTTGTAAAATTGAAGGCAAGGTATTAGAGATATCCGTGAATCCAAAATTTTTGCATGTGCCAGAATAATCAGTTAAGTAACTATATGTTTGGTAAAGAGGTTAAAAGCAAAATGTACTATGGAATATGATCTCTAGATATTGCAGCACTGGTAAAAAAAGTGCACTAAATAATTCAAGAGATAATTCACTGTTGTGATTCTATGACTTGGATTCCCTCTCCTCAAGAAGAATGATATTTGGAACATCCTACCCTCTTGCTTTCTTCCAGACATTTTTTCCGTGAAATTTGGGGGCCCCAAAATCCTACACAAAAACAGTTCATGTTGGAGGTAGCATCCATTGCGGATTAGGTGAAACAAAATTGGATTCAGGATAAAACATATAAAATCAATTAAAATAATGGAGAGATATGCTATGAAGATAACGATAGCAAAGAGTGCTTGAAAGATCAGACAAAGGCCAGTTAATATATAATCTAATAGGCATGCCCATGGATATTGCAGAATAAGATTCATTAACTGATCTTTGGTAGGTGTGACCGAGGCTCTGTTGAGTTGAATTGAGTTGTTCAACATGACATGACATGATCTGTTTGCTATGATAGCTTAATGTTATATCAATACATTTTTTTCCCGAACCCAGCTGTCATATTGAATTTATTTTGATAAGTAATCGTATATGGGCCTGAGTTTTTTTGCTGAGTAGTTGGAATGTTGTGGCTATTTTTTGTTTTTGTTTTTTGTTTTTACTTCCCTGCATATACTTTCTACATACTAGGTGTGCAGCCCTCTTTTTGGTTGGTGCTTTTAACATAAAGATTTCATATTCTTTTATTTCAGGTGTTTAAACTTGGAATAGGTGCTGATTTACCTTATAGAATGGCTGTGCACCCAAGTGGAAAAGGGCTTATCTTGTTCGTTGCCAAAAGTTGCAAGTATATCTTCCCTTTTTCTCTTCTCAACAAGCAACCACAAGGTTGTTTAATGAAGACAATGGTTCTCTGAGCAGTGTCTTCCTTTTTCTTGACTACTTTCACTCATTGATTGGCATGTTACACATGATCTAGCTGAGCATCCCATCCCGCTTCTAAAATTGTTCTTTGATTGAAAAGTACAGTCTGTAGCATCATATTACTGAAATCAACAGGTTCTCTAAATGGTTGAATGTCTGTGCCGGAGTCCCAGCTTGAAACTTCCAATTATTTAAATTTGCACTAAAGGTTTCCTAAAAGCCTGTAGAGAAAATGAATTGAGGAGAAAAGGAGAAAACGATAGATACAAGAAAGTATTATACTAGGAATTCATTTGGTAATGCTGTTCTGTTTTCTGACTTTTGCAAATCAATGGAGTGATATTTGAATATGAGAATCTCCAGGCATAGGCAGGGTTGGTTCATCGTATTGACATTGTTTCAGTACATCTACATATTAAATTGCAGAATTATTTTAATGTTATTACAGTTATGTTGCAGAATAGCTTTTAGAAATGGGACTTTAGTTGTACAGTTACTAAAGCATTCTTTTGTATTTAACTTGTGGAGTTGGAATTGGTTGTACTTAGGTGAATAGATTACTTCACTTATAGGCTTTTTAGAGTGAATGACCTCAAGTTGAGGGCTGGTGAGGTTTTTTTGCTCAGGCCTTCTTTGTTCTTGGGCTTTCCGTATACGTCCTGTACACCTTGTAACCTGTTTTTTGTATCGATGTTCATCTATCAAAAAATAAATAAACAATTATGTTGCAGAGATAAATTAAGATCAAAACTGATATCTGAAAAGTTTGTACATGATCTGAGATTGTTTGACCCCATTTTTTTATGGTACTAATATCTTCTGAATGATTTTTTCCCTTGAAAAGATGGGGAAAAAAAGTAATATCTACCAAACGGGTATATTGGATCACAGTATGGTACACATCATTATGATATACCACCCACTGTATTGCTTTTTTTTTTTCAATAATGTAAACCATCGATATACTGTTTTTTGGACAGTTCATTGTGTTCTCCTTTACAATCCCCAGCTGAGAACAATAGGAGCAGCTGAGAACAGAATGGTGTAGGGATGCAGCATAGACTACAGAAGATAATGGGCATTTGCTTTGGCCTGGTCTGAAATTAACTTTTTGGATCAGATGAGAATGAGATTTAGTGCAAGTTGAAAAATGATTATGAAGGAGAGGGAATTAGGAAAAAAGGGGGAGTGCATGAAATTGTGGTAATAATACAAAGGTAGGAACTTCTTAAGAGTTGATTTTGTGTTAACATTAATTTCTAAACTTGTGCTAAAAAACACCCTTAGCATTTTATCCTTGATAGTTTTTATGTTATTGATGTCTCTTTGTTGTTTTTGTGTTTGGGGGCTACCTTCATTCTCCTATGTACATTGGGTGTACTTTTTTTTCTGATGGTGCTGCTTATTATATATGTAATTTTTTGTTTGCCTATTTGAGAAATAGAAAAGGAAAAAAAATTGTTGTTTTAAATTGGACATTCAATCTTATCCTTACTAGTTATTATGATTGTTAATTTATTATTTGATCTTTGTAGATGGTTCCAGTGGTCGAAATTAAGACTGATGAAGTCCATAAGCAGGGTTTAAAACTTTCGGAGAAAGTTCTCACCCACTTGGAAGACGTTGGACAACAGTTAGCACTGGCATTCAATAATGATGGTTCTATGCTTGCTGTTGGTGGCGAGGTAGAGACAATCCTTGAATATTTTTCCTATTCAATTTAAAATGCATTTGGTAATTTAATACTCAATCTGAAAAAAACAAATTTAAAATTTTGAAGTGGTTTATTTTCAGGACCAGCAAGAACAAATTTTGTACTTAGCCGACAAAACATTGTAAAAATATGTATTTGAAAATTTTCTTCTCCTCTTTATTGCATTTTCCATAGCAAATAAAAACACTGATAATTAGGTTGATAATATAAAAATATAAAAACACAATTATTATTCATGCATGTTGCTTGTGTGTGCATATATATATATATATATATATATATATATATATATTTCAGGGAATTTGGGTCAAAATATTGGAAATCTAGCCTTAGCACGAAAAACAGCAGGGAAAGCTAGAGGGGGCAAGTTAGGTAATTTTCCAGAAATGAAAATGATGACCACAAGCCTGGTGCTGCAGGGGAGGGGAATTTTGGTGATAAATCACCGATTGTTTACTTCCATTTTCTAGTTTTTTTCTTTTTAAAAAACACTGATAATTTTCCTTTTATTTTTTAAAAATTTTAACTTACAGTCCTTTTACTTTATATTATCTTTTTTGTAGACTTTGAAAAAGAAATTTCAAATAAAATATTTTATTCAAGATCTTATGTAAAAAAATATGAATGATCTAATTTTTTTTATTTAAATGTAATACATGTTTCAATAAAACTAACAATTTTAGTTGGCAGGGTTTGTTTTCAACAAATGAATTGAAAGCACTTAAGTTAATTTTAGTATAAAACTAGATAAATAAAGATTGCTTAAAAAGATTTTAAACAATTAATTTAAAGTTATCTACTTTCAAGAGATATTATTAAAATACTTTTAAGTGAATTTCTGCTCTTTGTTTACCGATTAAAAAAAAAAAAAATTGAGTTTTTTAATATGAGTATTTTTTGTTTGGTAAAATTTAAACTAGTTTATAAATATAATATTTTTTTAAATATTGAAATATGATATGTTTTCCAATGCAATTTCATAAAATAATTTTTTTTTTATCCGCCCAATGGTATTCACTATTTATGTTTTAAACTCAAATTTCTTGCTTTAACAATGATGCTAATTTTTGTTTGATCAGTAAAAGAGAAATATATTGGAAAAGTCGTGACACCAGTAAGTAATTCTACTGCCCATCGATACACTTCTTAGCCACCAGCACTCCCACCAGTACATCTCTGCAACCACCTTCTTAGTTATTGCCATGTATTATCATTGCCCTTGCCCAGGGATACATTTGGATTCTTCATCAACAGGCAAATTTAGGGTTTACTTTTTCGAATCTCCAGTGGATTTTAAAGTTTTAACCAAAGACCACAAGAACCACAATCACCAATTTATTTCTAAATCAATTTACTTAAAATATATAACTATCTATATATATATATATATATTGCTGGTGTGAACCAGAATCTTTGTCTAATGAAGTTAAATACTGTTTTGATGCTCAATAGCATGTCTTTTTTATAGGTCATGCTCAATAGCATGTTATATGGCACTCTGATTTTGTGGCAGTACAGGATGGCAATTTAAGGGTGTTCAAGTGGCCTAGCATGGAAAATGTTCTCAGTGAGGCTCAAGCTCACACAACTGTGAAGGATTTAGATTTCAGGTTCATGATGGTAGTGGCGTTAATTGGGAATTTTACTCCTAAAGCTGCAAGCTTGCAAAAACAAAATAAATAACAATAAAAATAAAACTACACCTTGCTTTCTACTTCATTTATCATGTTTTTGTGCTTATATGTTTGGCTCGGTTATGTTTTTCAGTCCTGATGGAAAATTTCTTGTCTCCTTGGGATCTGGTGGCCCTGGTATGGTTTGGGATCTAACATCATCGACAGTTGTAGCTTCATTACCAAAAGAAATGTAAGCAATTATTTTGTAGTTTCATATTTTCTTTGTAATATCTTGAGATTGTTTTCCATCCTACTTCAAGCTGTTACATAAGAGTTAGATTTGTTAATTTTCTTATTAAATTTGACATTTTTTTAGTTTCTCTATTTATATGACCATAACAGTTGAAAGGGAACACCATTAGGGCCACCTGATGCCTACCTTCGGCTAAAACGGCTGACCAGTGGTAACTAAGGGCTTACCAACACTAGCTGTTTGAACCATAAAACAGTTACACAGAATAAAATTCAAATTTAAACAAAACATGACTCCAATACCGTTCTGTGAACCAAAAACTAGGACAGAGCATTTACCACCATAGGGACTCAGCTTTCCTTGCCTTGTGACACCTCCAAACCTAGTGGCTGTGTAATATGGAAGAAATGAAAAAAAAAATTCTATTCTCGCTAGCTTGTACTGCTATTCAAGTTGCTCATACTATTACGTGTTTCCGATGTAATTGGATTTGTTCAACACATCCAGGACGAGGCTCTTGGATTCTGCAGATTTTCTCAAACTAATGATGGGAATCAGGTTCTGTATATTGCTGCAGTTCGAGGTGCATATTCAGTTCTAGATGACAGCCTTTTTTATCTTTAGAAGAAAGTTTTTTCTTTTTATATAACTACTTTTTGGGTTAAATGTCATGAGCCTTATTTTCTACAGACCAGGGTGGCGATTAGACATGGAACACACCATGTGGGAAGAAGGTGGGGGTCAGCCAAATAGTCCGTGACTCAATTTCTTCTTTCAGTGTTTCAGCTGATGGAAAGCTTCTTGCAGTGTATAACTTTTCACCATCTACTTTCAATTACTTAAGGACATATAATTTATTCCTTTCCTTTGAAGATGATCCCAAAATTGTCTATTAGTAAAAGGGGATCTACCTCTCTGTCATAAATGATTCACTCATAGGACTAATGTAGAGAATCTATTAGATATCAATTTCTCTCATCATGTTTTTATAGCATCTGCAGAACACTGGTCAATTCTCTTGGGGAAAAAAATCGTGTACATCAGATTTTATCATTATCCCATCTCTCTGATTTATGTTCTTGGATACATTCAGGAAAATTTCCATTACACAATGATTTTTCTGTTAATTGGCTTATGTCATACACTCATACTATTGCCATGTTGGCAACCAAGAATGTTTTACTTGTCTTTTCTAACTGAGCTAAATTTATGCAATCTTGGATGGAATACACACTTTTGCTTCCTTGGGTGTTTCCACATTTTGCGATAATGGTTTCCTCTTTCCACAAAGGGGATACCTAACCAACATTTTTTTTCTTTTTTTTTGGTGACGGCCCATTTTACCTTATAACAAAATCAACTTTTAGTTCTGCTCTTGCAAGCAATTCAATTAACTTTTCTTCCTTTGTGGTTGGGTGACATGCAGCGGGACAATCCACAGAGATAGATAGTGATTGTGAATTCTGCAAGTATGAAGGCGCAGGCAGTAGTTGTGCAAGCGCACCTTGGCATAGTGACAACAATGAGGTTCTCCCAAGATTCTGTCATAACTTGTCTAAATTTACACTGAAGTCTGTCCTTTCTAAGAATAATTGCTAATAGCCAACCATGAAACTTACATTCAGGGCTTTGGTCTCTGCATCCATGGATTCCAGTGCAAGGGTGACAATAATCGAGGAGAAGAAGAAAAATGGTATGTGCCTTCCACAATTCTCTGATTCAATACCGCAATCATCCACGTTGTACATGCAGGAAAACCCATAGGTTAATGTAAGGAGTAGGATATGATTAGAAGCCCAGCATCATATTGTTTCTGGTCAAATAATAGGACCAATTAGACAATGGCCTGAACTCTAAGCTTTGACAAAACTTGAAATGTATCACTTACTACTTCTGACATGGAACTCAGAGAGTTTGTGGGGATGACCTTTATTTCTACCTGGTAGTTCTATTATATCATGATTCCTAATTCTAGTTATATATATATATATATATATATATATATATATATATATGATCCAAGTCTATCATCGTTTTGTTTCTGGTCCAATAATAGGACTCACTAGATAATAGCCTGAATTCTAAGCTGATAAACTTGAAATGTATCGCTTACTTCTCTTAACATGGAACTCAGAGAGTTTGTTGCATTCAAAATCTAGAACCTCCCATTTGGATCAATTCAAAAGAAGGGGAAGACCCTTAGCAAACAGATGCTATCTTTGTGAGGAGGAGGAAACCTTAGACCATCTTCTTGCGCATTGCCCGCAGGCTAGTATGCTCTGAGAGCTTATTTTGGCTATTGTTGGTATTGCGTGGGTCTTCCTTTTTTCAGTTTGGCAGGTTCTCTTGGTTTGGCAAGGAACCCGAGTGGAAAAGAAATGTAAGAAAGTGTGAGTGCAGTAGCCCTTGCTTCTTTGGATGTACGCTATGGAAGAAATAGAGTGACTTTTGATAACGAGGCCTTTTCCGTGTATAGATTAAAGAGTTCTTTCATTTGTAATTTTTGGTCTTGATCCAATGTGTATAGTGGGAATAGAGATGTGTTCTTGTTGGATTTTTCAAACTTGATGGTTTCTTTGGGACAGGTTTTTGAGCTTTGCCCTTTTTTGGCATTCCCTTTAGTATAATCCTAGTGTACTTTTGGGTAGCTTTGCTGTATTCTTTTTATGGTTAATACATGCTGTTTATTTACCCATCAAAAAAAAAAAAAAAAATCTAGAACCCTGAACCTCCCATAAATCCTCTCCAATGTTTTATTACTTGAGTCATGCCTTATATACACATGACTTAGGGTGTATGTAATTCTCTTGTCATTAAGAAAAGGATGTTAGCCAGTCTTGGGTTTAGTTTAAATAAATATCTCCCTGGAGGAAATGTAGGTGTGTATGGACATGGTGAATAGTCCCTAAAAATTTGTAAACATGAAGAAATGTTTGTTGAAAAGAATTCTCTAGGGAGCCAGTTTGCTTGCATGGAAGAGTGGGAAGATTCATTGTATTGGAGAAAAAGCTAGCAGCAAGCATCAACCTTTTTTTTTCTCTTCGTTTCCTCAAATTCTAATAACTTTTCCTATACTTGTTTTCTAACATCCTATGCTAGGTAGATGAAAAAGTTTCGTGACACTATATAATTGAAAAATGAAAATTAAAAAAAAAATCCTTATATATATAACCATGTAGATGTGTTTTAACACTGTAAGGATCCTTTAATAGAGCACACAATATCTAGATATATGGGAATGAATAGTTATAAATAGTATTGAAGTCGATCTTTTGCCTTAGGGTGTGAGACTTTGTTTAGCCTCTCAAAGAGCATTTGTTTTTTTAATCTCATAATCTTGTAGAACACAAGTACGTTGTGTTTATATGCGAGGGTGATTGTGATATCTTATATTGGATAAGATAAGAAGTTGTGTTTTACATATACAGACTTCTTTTAACCATATCTACATATTTGAAAGTTAAAGGTCCCTTGAACCTAGAGTAGACATTATCAACTTGGTTGGGAATGAACTATTACATGTTTCCTGTCATGTTTTCCATTTATTTCCCATTTAATACAAGTTCTGGGACAGACCTGTTTCTTGAGACACCCATGTTCTCAAGGAAAATCCATTTTGTGGCTACAATAATTTTGGAGGTCTTTTTAAGGGATGTACAATGTTGGCCTTCAAAATTGGTCTTTGTTGAAATTGGCTTGGAACTTTTATTATAGATTCTATAAATCAACACATTTAAAAATTAAATCCTTTTACTTTGCAGGGTTTAATTATGGATCATTATATTCATCATCATAGTTGTGCTACAAAATTCATGAAGATCAAAGAGATCAAGCCTTATAGAGTTGTCATAATGATAACAGCCTATGTTGCACTGGTTGGTTGAGCTGATTTGATTCAACTCATCCATTCCCAGCTCTCTAGAGCCTTGAAACAGATTGCTTTTCAGACATGCATTTTATTTGTATTTTGTAAAGAGTTTTTATCCCTGGTTAAAAGGGGTTTTTCCCCTCGTTTTTTGTTTATTATTATTTTTTTTGATACCTAAATAATTTAATTACAATGTAATAAACTGTTATGCTAAGACATTTCTTTTGGGACTTTCCTTGGTTAATTTTGTTGGATGCAAAGTCAAAGAACCTTGTAAAAAGAACATAGCAGCGGGATGGGTAGGGTACAAGGGTTTGTTGGGTCACTTTCTACGATAACTTTTCGTCAAAAATTGTTTCGAAGAATGGTTTTTGGAAAGTGTTTTTCCATATTGCATAAAATTATATAAAAACAATTTTCTTGTCGTATTCTCTGAAAGATAGACATTTTGCTACTCTAGTAGATATTACAGGTCTTCTGTTTTTCAATCATTTTCAGAAAACCAACAAAAAGCTTGAAACACAAAACATCTTTTAATCCCTGAAAAGCTTGGGTGATTTGGACCTAGTCAAACTTTTAAATAGAATTTTGCTTTTTTTACGGGAAAAGAACAGAAAATCGAAGCTTCTGCTTGATGAAAAATCTTTCTTTCATTTTTTATAATATGTTTAAATAAACAAAATAATAAGTCTCGGCAACACCTCTTACTAACAAACATGATTTCATTATTAACAAACGCGATCCCCTATTAACCTAATTCCTAGGACCCTCATTCTATATGGATTCCATGCATGGAAAATGCTTTACCGACCCTTTAATCAACAACTAACTCATAAAACAAACTCTATCATTATCCCACGCTTTATCCCATATGAAGAATGTTTACTGAATTTCTTCAATTAACAAACTACCCATAAACAAACTCTATCATTGGGAGAAACCTTGTCCTCAAGGTTTGCTTGCGTAATATGTTATGTAACTCCTTGACACCAACACTTCTCCTCGATCCTTGCCCACCATCCAATACTATCAGCCATGGACCATTGCATTTATGTCTCGGAGCCGACCCTCTATCAAGAATCAAGATACGCTGAGTTCGCTGTTTGATCTTCCAACTAAGTCGCCATGGTCGAGACGACTTATGATGCTTCTAGCAGCACATGGGTACATTTTTCTTTTGCCGAATCAAATGATCATCCTTCATCCTAAATGTCCATCGTGCCTCCTTCAATGTTTCTGCCTCAACATCCGTGATCCCTTCGCACTTCCGCCCAATCCCCCATAAATATACTTCCATAAGAGCTTTTGGGTCCATCCACTAACTCATTGCCTAACCCTTCAAACTTTTGACACCCCCACAGGGAGCCTTTTCAATTCTTTTTGATAATGATTCATCAAAGTCCTCACAATCAGTAGGATTAAAACGAGACCATAATTCTTTAACAAAAATACCCCAAATGACAACCTTCCCTTCCTCATGATATGCCCGACGTAACCATTGCCACCATTGGTTCGCCTCACCTTCCAAATGAAAGGATGCCAAAGATACTTTATGTGTTTATGAGGTATTTTGGTATTAAAAAAATTGACCTACTTGTGTAAACCACTTTGTTGGATCATCTTCGGAATACCTTGGGAACTCAAGCTTTGCGTTTAGGCGAACATCGTCAGCTTTCCTCAAAGGCTGATCCACCAGTATTTGACGACAGTGCCTTAGCAGTTGGGGTCAGCTTAAGGAAGTCTCATGCCTTTAGAATCATATGTTTTGACATCCGACTAATAGTAAACTTCAATTTCTGTCGGTTTATCACCGACTTTACTTCCATTCGATCGACTTGGCTCGAGGTCTCCAAAGCCACCCTCCGTAGATTTTCGATTCTTTCCTTTGTTTGTGGACATAACCAGCTCGATAATTAAATGACAAGGCCACAATAAAGTTTCAAATAGAATTTTTGTTCTTCTTTAGGGAAAAGAAAAGAAAACAGTAAACTTGTTTGATGCAAAAATTTCTTTCTTTTCATTTCTTGCAATACATTTAAATAAACAAAATAATAAGTTCCAAGTAAACATGACTCCTTTACTAACAAACATGACTCCACTACTAACACCCGTGATTCCCTACTAACCTAATTCCTATTTCTATTCTATATGGACGTCTCATATGAAGAATGTTTTATTGACTTCTTCAATTAACAACTAACTCATAAAATAAACTCTATCATTGTAACACTTTTCAAAATTGTTCTAGAAAGCCGTATTTTCAAACTTAATATCTGGCACAAGGTAAGTATAATAAAAATAATTTATTCTATCTCTATCATTTTCTTTAAAAAAATATAGTATTTAGAACAAAATATGCTAGTTTTTCTTGTAGCACTTAATTTCAATTCTAAAGAATACAGTAAAAAATTATCATGATAAATGAATGACATCTTTATATTCAAGATAATTTATTTGGTAAATTTCTGTTTTGATGATTGAATCCAAATATATATATATATAAGTATGTAATAATTTTAAAATGACTGCTAAAAAGAAGCAATTAAATACTGCATACCATGTTACTATTGGCATTTCAATTATTATAAAATAACGTCAATAGACTTAGTTCAAATTATTAAGAGTCTAATCAATAAAAGGGGTCTAAAGTTGAGTCTCTTAGTTTTAACAAA
Source organism: Tetrastigma voinierianum (assembly GCA_016808115.1). Taxonomy (NCBI): domain Eukaryota; kingdom Viridiplantae; phylum Streptophyta; class Magnoliopsida; order Vitales; family Vitaceae; genus Tetrastigma; species Tetrastigma voinierianum. The sequence continues at coordinate 66,368 of JAEQBH010006256.1, read as the reverse complement.
CTTGTGAAGAAATAGATTATGATTATTACAAAGTGAATAGCTATAAAAAAAATTATTAAATAATAGATGAAGTATAAAAATTAAGTAGGGATTCAAAATTATCTCTCTATAATTAAAAAAAAAAAAATTGCGTCAACCGGGAATGGACAAAAAATTTGGTGACTATATGTTAATATTATTCTTCATAGAATTAAAGGGAGGGCGGCTGGACCTATTAAAGGTTAAAAGCTTTGGAGCCCACATGTCTTTTTTTTTCTCCATTTTTGAATATCAGCTCAGTCGGAAAGGAGGTATTCACACATTATAGAGTTGACTCGCTTAATTATTCAACAGGCAATCTTGTGTTCTAGAGGAGGCAATCACGTCCCTTTAGTTTCTATATTGATTTTAAAGGATTTTATTATGCAACATGTTACCATCACCTTATTGTTGAAACCCACTGAATTATTTTCTTATCGTCTAATATCTACTAGAGATTTTATTTTCCCAATTTTTATTTAAATGTTGCTAGTTGCTACCACCAACTCTAATTGAAAACTCTGGAAAATGGCTCTATGTCTATGGCACGTTCATATTAAATAATGTATTGTATATTGTATCTGAGAGAATCCACAAATCATCGTTGGGGTTGGGTTGTCTGGTATGGAACTTTTGGGTTTTGAGCTCAAACCCTTCACTGAAATGTCTATTTTTCTAAATTTTCTGTGATGCTGTAAGTTATTTTCTCATCTTCCCTCAACGGCATGTCACTTTTGAACTGCCCCCATCAACATCTGGGTTATAGCATTTGAGTAAAGTCAAACTCGTGTTGTTTCTGTCCTTGGGGATCCAAGTCAAGTAGATTGTTCCCGGGGATGGGTGCGGATTAATGTTCTCCAACTGCCATCCAATTTTTTTAAAGTAAATGAAATAATATATTAGAGGGAGAGATTGACGAATTTTCCAGGAAAACAGTGGAATTTCAATGGAAATGGTAGATATATGAGCATCTGTTTGAGGAGGTAGGAGGAGAGGAGCTGCTACTGCTGTATTCCGTTTCTTGGAAAAGATGATTGGTTCTCTCACCACCCTTTCCTGGTTTGTCAAATATTGCGAGCTGCTGCTGCCTTTTCCATCTTCTTCTTCACTTCCCTTGTGTACTGATTTAAAGGTCTCCTCATACTCACCGTACTTTTTGTTTTTGCTTGATTTTCTGTTTTTCCTTTTTTTTTTTGGATATTTTTTATATGATTTTGCATTTTGTTGTAAACAGGGCTCCCCTTGTCCAAACAAAACTCTGACCTTGATAGCAGAAGATATATATACTATCTCCAGATTGCACAAATAGCTTAATGATATTTTGATAGGCTGTCACTCATGAACAACTGTAGCGTGGAGATCCACTACCAACTCAATTGGAAGTAAATTAAGAAATTTTCCATGTATCAAACACATCATGTTGGTTGCAGGTCATCAAAGTAGTTTGATATTTCTGGTCTTTTTACAAATTTGACCCATCTTTCATTTAACTCAGCTAGGTTAGATTTTCCATTAAATCTTATATCAGAGATAAGTTTAGTATAAATCATGGTTCTTGCTTGCTTCATTTCTTTCAACACTGTTGGACGTGATTGATTTTCACTGGAATCCGAGTTAGTAAATATGAATATAAAAGGATCTGCTCAAAATCTTCTGCAACTACACAAATTACATTACTGTCTGTATAGAATCTGTTATCATCAGTCGTGTTGTTTTTGTTGCTGAAGCTTCTCTACTCATATGTCCTGAAATGGTGAAAATAATTTACCAAATCTGTGCCAGTTATTCACTTTGTTATGGCAACTATAAGTGCATGAAGATATGGATTTTGTTATGTGATTATGAGGTGTGGGCTTGCTGAAAGATTTAGGATGAAAAAAATCCAAAGCATGTGCATTTTTTTTTTGGCAAAAAATTAGGAAAAGATGAACACGTGTTAATGAATTCCTGACAGATTAAGTGACTAGCTTTTATTGAATTCATTTATTAATCTGTATAACACCAGCATTTAATATAAAGGTAATTGCTATGAATTTAAGTTCAGTTGTCTATCATATGCATTCAATGAGCCATCAGAACATAATTATATGCACAACTGCTTGTCTGTTTTGATAATATGTTTTCAGTCACCTTTATAGAATTTTTGTTTTAAGGTTTATAGCACCACTAAGAAGAGATGAACTTGCATAGATGCTCACCAAATGGTTCCTTCTGAAGCCCCTCTCTACTGATTCGGGTTGAGACCAACAAAGATGTGAAGCTGATAAATGGCTCACAAAATTTTAGCTATTTGTTATTATAGACAAAGAATTCATTAAATGTAATTTGATTCATTGCATGAAAATCTACATAGTCTCTGGGTTTTAATTTTCTTATTTGCAGGAATGTGATCCCTTTCTCAGCAGAGCTATTCAAGGTAAATCAGGGCCTCGGCCACCCCTGTTCTTGCAACTCCATCCAGGGAACTCCTTGTCAAAACAGACTACAAGTAGCTTTTGTTCAAATGTCTGGGATGAATGCCAAAATGTATTTATCTCAAATTCTCCCTTTGCCCCTTCATTGCAAGGCAGAGGTGGAGTATCAGTCAATTCCTCTGCTTCCCAGCTAATTGATCTCTGGCAGTCGAAAAGTGTTTTCTGTGATGCTTTTGGTGGTTCTTCTGATAATGGATCAATATGTTTTGATGGTGACGAAGTTTCACTTGAAAATACTGAAACTATTGTTCCCCCTGCTGGCTTATGCCTTGAGAAAATTAGCAATGGATCTTACATCAATATGGTTGCTCATCCTGATGGCTCTAATAGAGCCTTCTTCTCTAGCCAAGCGGGCAAAATTTGGTTGGGCTCTGTTCCAGAACAGGATTCTGAGGAACATTGGAACTTGATGAATCTGATCCTTTTGTAGATTTAACAGACCTTGTTCTTTTTGATCCGAGTACTGGGATGATGGGTATGGCTTTTCATCCAAACTTTGCCCATAATGGACGCTTCTTTGCTTCATACAATTGTGATAAGGTTAAATCACCCACATGCTCGGGAAGGTGTTCATGTAATTCAGATGTGAACTGTGATCCTTCAAAGATAGGTGCTTCAAGTGGAGTTCAGCCATGCCAGTATCATGCTGTTGTTGCAGAATTTACTGCAAATGGGACTGCATCTGACAAGGTAAACAGCTATATATTCTCATATATAAATATATATATATATATATATATATATATATATATATATATATATTTTTTTTTTTTTTTTTCTTTTTTCTTTTTTCTAAAGGTGTGATTTTCATGGTTTTAGCTTAATTGAATCATGATCTATTTCCAGGCAAGTGCCAAACCATCAGAAGTGAGAAGAATATTCACCATGGGCCTCCCATTTACATCTAATCATGGTGGCCAGATCCTCTTTGGACCTGCTGATGGATACCTATACTTTATGATGGGCGATGGGGGGAGCAAAGGTGATCCCTATAATTTTGCCCAAAACAAAAAATCCTTGCTTGGAAAGATTATGAGGCTTGACATAGATAACATACCAAGTGAGTATTCTTGGGTCAGAACTATCTGTCTGTGTGACTTCCTGTTTCTGTCTTTTCTCTTTTTGTCAGAACTTTCTACTGCTGATAGAATAAATCATATTTCATTTTTCTGAGTACTACTCTCAATGCAGAGACCTATTTATGCCTATTGGTCCTTTTCTTAGTTTTTGTTATGTTTTCCAACCTTTTACCGGCCTTCTAATAATTAATGAAAATTATGAATCTAATAACTGTATCTTCCATATTCTGTTTAATCCTTTGGGGAAAAATTGTCACTTGTTATTACATGTTGCTAATTGAACATACACATATGCCCTTATGAATGAGAGTCCTTGACTGCTTTATCTGTTAAGAAATAAAATGAAAGTTGAGGTGAAAAATGTATGCAAACAACCTTATTTGCTGGACAAATTTCCTGATGCCGATGACTAGTCTCATGACCCTTCCATTTGTTTATAGTATGTGGCTTGTATGTCCCTTTTGGCATAACAGTGCATTATTTCATGGGCTTGCTTTCTTTTTTCAAATAACTCTAAGCCCTCTTCTGATGACTAAGCTATAGGGTTTATTTTGATGACTGAACTCTTTCTCAAACCGTAACTTCTGTTGGCCGCCACCAAGTGACCAAAATGACAAGACTCATGACTTTGCCAGAGGCATTGAAGCTAAGCATTTGTGAAGAAAATATACGGTATCATAGAATACTCCTCAGATCTGTGTTGTATCATGTCTCAATTGGTAAGGGCCATTTCAACCCTTGGTGCACGTGATAGTCCTGGGAAAAGGCATGTTTTCAGGACTCAAACCTATGGATTCATGCTCAGTGATCGGATGCAGTAACAGTAGCACCAAATAATGACTCTGTCAGCCTTCCTGTTTCATATCCATAAAATTCTGTGACAAATTTGTTTATTTCTGTAGACTATAAGTTCCTCAATCCAGTTGCTTTTGGTCAAACTTCTCTTCACCTATTTGTTTACTTTAATTAACCATTTTTTTCTCCATGGTTTCCATGCATTTTCAGGTGGAGAAGAAATAGATGAACTTGGTTTGTGGGGGAACTATTCAGTCCCTCAAGATAACCCTTATTCTGAAGATAAGGAATTGGAGCCTGAGATTTGGGCCCTAGGACTAAGAAATCCTTGGCGTTGCAGCTTCGATTTAGAAAGGCCTGAATACTCTCTTTGTGGTGATGTTAAGCAGGTTAAGATAACATTTTGCTTTTGATTACCTTGAATACTTTCAATGTTCTTGAACCTTTGCTATCCACTCATTAATGTCTGTCAAAGTGCCCATCTATATTTACTCAAAGTTCTTGATTAGTTATGATGCAAAAAATATAATCAGCATGAGGTCACTATACTCATTTTCCCCCAGCTCTTGAGCTTACATACTTGCACTTGGCTTATTTGATCAGTCAATTGCTAAACCATTTTTTTTCTTTTTTCTTTAATCCAGTGAAAAGCATCCTAAGGAAAATTTTAAGTCTATTACATATTTCTTTTAAGTTGATTAGTATTCACCTCAAAAACAATTCTTGTTGTCATATGTTTGACACTTGAGATCCTTCTTGAAATCCTACAGGATCTATATGAGGAAGTGGATATCATTACCAAGGGTGGAAACTACGGGTGGCGTGTTTATGAAGGTCCCCTTCTCTTTACACCTGAACAGACTCCTGGGGGAAACACCTCTGCTAACTCAATAAACCCAATCTTCCCTATATTGGGATATAAGCACTGGACGTCAATAAAAAAATTGGATCAGCGGCAATGACAGGAGGGTATTTCTATCGCTCAATGACTGATCCATGCATGTATGGAAGGTAAACAGACCAAAAATCCTCTTTTCTCATATTTGGAAACTTGATTAAAAATTATTAAAATCTATTAATCCTCTTAAACCTTTATCGACATTCAGTTACTTGTATGATTTAAAGGCTGCTATATGAAGGTAATGCTGAGAGCTCTAGTGTGAAATTTCTCACTGAGGTCAGACCTTTCAGTTGCTAAGACATTCTCCAATTCGTGGCACCAAAATAAAGCCTCCCTTCCATTGGGATACATTTACTGGTCAGAGATACAGAGCATGATTTCATTTTTAATCAGCAACGGTTGAATGTGATGGGCTCATCTGAGCTTATAATTAGATAAATGTTCAAGAAATAGTAAAGCAGCCAGGCCTCTGGGCCCCCCACCAACTAAGCAACCAGTCAGATTCAGCCAGATATGAGTTCTGCCTTTCCTTCATCACATTTGCTGATATAATGTGGTCGTCTTTCTGAGTTGTTGTGGTCTATTAATTAATAATAAATCTTCCTCCTCAACTTTGGATGCTGTGATTCGATAAATGAAACCTTTGTTCGGAGTTTTGTAATTAAAATTGGTAATTATGTGCTTTTTTTCAGACCTTGTCATGGCTAGCCTTTAAATTTCTTTGATTGAGAAATGGTCTGGGTCAGTATGGATCAGCTACTGTTAGTAGGAAACAAAAAAAACAAAGAAATGAGTAATACAGAGGGTTAACACAAACAGAAAAAATATATTTTATTTATCATCTTAACATCAAAGGGTATCAGAATAAAGTTCTTCATATGCTCTGTAGTTGTCCACAGGAGATAACTAAGTTGCAACATATCTCAGAGGTTATAGAGTCAGAGCCACACCTTCCCAACAAAACACTCACTGGGGAGAACACTCAACACCCAAGTTTGTATTTGATAACAACTGGTCAAACAGACTGAATCCACTCACAATGACAACCCAGCAAATGTATTCCGGGAGAACACTGAAACAACGCCAATGTACTGACACATGAGAGCAAAAGTTAACTGGGGTGCCTACAGATTCTTCCACAGATTTTCATGCATTAATGCAGGCACAAAGCTTACGAACCATGAGCTTCACACGTAAGATTCCATGATGAGAGGAAAGTAAGGGCACAAAGAGGCAGGTGCAAGTGCAAAAATCATGGACTCATCACATGATCTGGATGATAAATTGATGATACATGTAAGACAGGTGCATGAAAGCTTCTACATGAAAACAATAATGGGAGGTCATCTGATAAATGCTAATGAAAAACAGCTTGGTGATCCATATCAAGATGATTACAGAAATCTTATAACAAACAGAATAAAATTAAAGCACAGTGTTGAACCCATCAAGAACGTGAATATCGTTCAGAAGTTGATAATTAAATTTTCTCGCTTCATTTATTAAGATCTAACTCAATCCTGATGCCACCAAAATCACCAATAATTATCAAATTATGATTTTATGAAGATACATAAAATTGGCAAAGCCCAAACATTAATAAAACGGTATTTACTTAACAAAAGATTATACTTCACATGATCCAAGCAAAATAATTACGCAATGATTTAGTTCAATTAGCAGAAAACACGAATCGTGCAAACATGAAATGATACGTCTGAGTACACCAAATTTCTTCTCGTTAATTCACGCCCCATCCTCGGGCCGCTGATTCATCATCTGTCATTTCAAACGCAGACAGAAACAACACAACATTTACGCCAGTGGTCTCTGACAACCATTCTCATTACCTTAATCAACCCATAATTCATTAACTGGAACTTTCAAATTTTATGATGATCAACGCAAATATAACATACTGTTTTTGTATACATCGCCAGGCATCCATTGATCATCCCAAAAAATATATTCTCATGATTCATTATTTCGGTCCAATCAATCATCGTCACAAATCCAACACTCATTCGACCAATGAAACCAATCCAGTTTATGCCACCTCATCTTCATTATTCTTAACAACTAACTGGCGTCAATATACAAACGATTTGAAGTCATCGCCACTGTTCCGCCGCCGGAGTCGATCAAATATTTGAGTAATATAAGATTTGTTCCGGTCGGGCTATCGATCGCTATGCAAACACCCAAAGATAATGACTATCACACTGTCCCCATTGGTTATCGATCGAGGCGTACGATACAAACAAATATTATGCAATTATGACATTTATCAACAAAGATCATCAATCCTGAACCCCTATAAACTTCAGAGTTCAGTGATGATAGAACAATCTTTGTGTTATCATTTTTCAAAGCTATTTGATTGTCTTATGTACAAAGCCCAATAGTTAAATGATTATCCATATCATCCCGCCAGAGATCTTTATAATTTTAATCAACTACTCTCATTATCCAGTTTCTCTAAGGTTTATGTCGGACATAAAATGATATGAAACCAGCGATTTTGAGCGCCGAGTACCAAAGAATGTGCGGTGCCAACTAAACAACCAAATAATCCCAGATAAAGAATGAAGTAGTCAATAGACTTAATGAATAAAATTAATATCAATAGTTATCCAAAGACACTATTAAAAAACAAAGAGGTGGAATCATTAACTCGAAGGGGTCCTGATAAATTTTTGAGCCAATCTGGTTTCTACATCCTGTCCATAATTGTAAAAATGACCTCACACCACATATTTCATTATTCATCACATCTTGATCCCAATACGTAAACTGATAATCAATATGTTTAAAAAGATTCTTAACTAATATTTTTCTTAATACTTCATGTCTTCATTTTGCGGACCTGAACCTGACCGCTACAAGGTCACAAGATATACACTGGGAATAAAACTCTAAATTTAGACAATCAATTTTGACAGATCTCGCCCAATGCCTTTGACTCAACTTCATCCAACAGAACCTTTGTTGTTTATGGATAACTGGTCATCCTATTCTGACTCGTTTTTATAAAGAAGATTTATCCAAGTGAATTTGCAAAGCGAAAAGGACCCTGGCTAAGGTGCACACACTGGGAAGAACTAGATACCTCAGATTGTTCTCCCAGTCAGATTTTTCGGGAAACGGCAACATTGCTCTTAACGGGAAGAAACCAGAAACTGTGATTCAAAACGATATTAAAACCAAACTGGGCAATATTCGTGAACTAATTATCAATTATGAATGACATAAGAAAGAGAATTTCACTATTAACGTCAATTAGTTGAGTTGGATTCTAATGATTAACATATCGATAAATGATTCCTCCACTGCAAGAAAAACGCAGCGAAAACTCAATCGACTCGTAAACGTTCCTGACCTCAAAGATCTCTGTGGTACCTGGCGTGGGAAATCGATCTCACCAAATTTTTAAACGATAATGATCCAGATTCAGAAAATACAACGAAAATGAAAAATACGGAAAGATAATCCGCTTCAAAACGATGGAAACAGAATAAACAAAATAAAATAAAAGAAAAGAAAGAAAATGAGCTTTCAAAGAATCCGCATCTTCTCGTCCAGGGGTCGCCAAGCTACTTTACCGAATGGATAGTCAGGTATTTAGGTTCTGGTCAGCCCAACCCACAGCCCAGCCGTATCGGCATCCGTTTTCCAGTTATCGTCACGCCGCAAGATTTCGCTTCGTCGAGCATCGCCCAAACACCTCAATCCGCACGTCAGCATTTCACAGCAATAATGGCAGAAGCCTCGATTTAATGGTTCTGATGTTCTTGGCATGATTATCATCTTATCGCGATGATCTTCTCATCTTAGCGTGTTTAATAACGCTCTCCCACGTCGCACGCTGGAGATCTTTGTCACACCTCGCGGATAACAAAGTCTTTCACCGGAGATTCTGAGCTACCGCGATTTCGATCCGCTGCCGCCAAGATCATTCGGCGGAACCCAGCTTTCGAATCGTCGCCATGTTGAGTCGTTGATGATTACGTCTTTGTCGCGGATCCTTTGATACCTCGATTTTGATCCGTCGTTCTGATACGTCGCGATTTATTCACAAACGCGCGTATATCAACTGCGGTTTCGCAGCCACTGATATTTCGACGCCGTGGATCGCCTCCCTCCGGGCCGACGCAGTCATTTCACTTCGATTCCGCCGTTCGACGTCGCCACCGCCTCTTGTCGACATCAACCAGATCCTTTCGGCGATCCTCCGCTACTTTCCGGCGTCGGTTTCGGGCCTTCGTCGCGGCACGCTTTAGTCGTCGCGCCAACTCATCTCACCGTCGCATTTCGAGTCGCCGTCATCTGTCACGAAGTCGGCCTTCAACTGACAAAGCCCGGGCGCCGCGTCAATGTTCTTCACTTCAATCACAAAGTTTGATACGCCATGATCGATCGATGTCGCCATCCTGCTTTGTTACTCCTGCAGCTGATCCATTGTCTCTCATGTCATGATATCATAACTGAATATGATCACATCATGCTGTCATGTCCTCATCCTGGTTCATTTTGATGTCATCACTTCATCCCACACGTTTATATTCAATTATTTTCTCAAATTTCCATGCAATACAACACACTTGTTATTATATCTCAAAACGACTCAATCCAACAAAATCCCAAACCATCAATGACCAATGGTTTTTCCCTCTCGTCGCTGGGTTTGGTCGACCTCATCCACTGAGTCTTATTTTTCCGTCGCTTTCTTCTTCTATTTCTCCCCGCAACACAATCGAAAGAGTTTTCTTCGGTTCGATACTAATATTTGTTTCGAACAAAAATAACAAAACACCAAAAGAGATTACTCTTAAGTTCATCAAACTCCCCAACTTAAAGTTTTGTTTGTCCTCGCTGTAAAGAAAAAAAGAGAATTGCTCGCCCTCAAACAAGAAGGCTGACATTTTTCTGCTTTTGTTTTAGAAGCTATTCAATTTAAAATGCAAATGCAAGGTATGCACTTTCCATACATTTAACTTCAAGTCCGCTTCAAGGTTGGTCTCTACTCTTCTTATGTTATGCAAACTATCATGTTGAGATTCTTTGTTTTACAAACAATATACTCGTGATCCGTTGAATAATGAATCACATTCCTTTCAATTCTATGGTCGAGCCACGAACCCCCCCCTTCTCTCTCTCTCTCTAAAGTTCTTCACACCTTAGATTGTTTCCATTCTTCCGTATCTATGTTTGTTTTTCATATTGATCTCCACTAATGTAGGTGATTTCAGCCTTCGGGATTCAATCAGTCTTTTGGGCTTATATTGTTAGGCTCGGGGCAATGGTAGGGATGAAAGGAATTCAGTTAGGATTACCTCAACATTTTCTTTCTTTTCTACCCTTCCTTCTTATAGCTTCTTCTAATAAATTCCCCTAAACTTCATGTTTGGGACAACTTTTTGATTTCTTCAATCTGTAATCGTATGCCTCTATTTCACACTTGTGTAATTTCAATTGAGAATTCCTCTTATTTTGCTACCATTTGGGATAGTGCGTTATGTTTTACCTTTTAGGCTTTCTAACACCCTTAGCGAACTTCTCAAGTTAGTAGCTCCCATAAATGATGGCATTAGGTACTAGGGTGTTGAAACACCTCTAACTTAATTGTTCAAGAGAGTTAGCCACAAGATAAAACTTATCCCTAGAAGCTTCGTTGCATTTCCCCGTTCTTTTCCTTTTCTTGCATCCCTTGGAGTTCCCCTGAACATATGATCCCCAATCTTCATTTCCTTCTTCCTTCAATTCTCGGTAATCATCGTTCTTTATCAAGGATTGAATTTTTCGGATGTGTTGGGTTTTCATTGGTTTACTTTTTGAAAACCGCCACTTTAGCTCAATTCATGGAACTAAGGTGTATGCATCAAGATATTAATAAGGATGGCTAGAATGGCCAACCGTCCAAAAATGGCCTCGCATCATTTCGTTAGCCGTATCACCTAGGATTTCGCCTAATCAATAATCTAACAATTCTAGAATCTGACTAAACAGCTTGTGACTAACTATAAAGAGTATCTTGACCCATCTTTATTTATGAGTAATTAAGTTAATTGATATTCACCAGGTTCCTTGACTTACTGTTCATACCACAAACTCAAAATATGTTTGTTCCATCTGTTGTATTTCCTTCCTCTAAACCCTGACCTATCAGCTTAAATATAAGGATTTATTCTGCAATTAACTAGGATATATTCTGTCCTTATTCCCAATTTTTTTTTTTTTTTTTTTTTCAATTATTCCTATTCTAACCGCATCATTCAATTTATCCATTCATTTCAAATAAATTGAAAAGATCGTAACGTTATTCGAATTCCAGCAGAAAATAAACTAATACAGAAACAAAATCCATACATCATGATCAACAAAATTGTAAATCAATAGAGACTTTATTCAAATATCAAAAAGATTTCGATGTTACAGCAACTGTTCATTTACAAACATTTTTGTAACTAGACTCTCGAGAAAAACTCTCAGATCTTCTCTTAGTTTGCAAAATTCCTCGCTTCAAAATTTGGTTCTCCGCACTCGAGCTCCTAATGAGTGATTCGCTGTTAATGTTGTGCAACAAATCGGGGGCTGCTTCAACCTTTTCTTCGAGCTTTTGATTGATGGATTCTAACTAATCCATATTCCCCTTCCATCAACCGCTCTCTGGATGAAACCACGTTTTATGGAACAAACAGTGGAACTGGTTTGTTTTCCGATTCCACTCATTCCATAAAACAGTGTTTTCACCCCTCGGACTCTTCCCTTGCTCTCATTCTCCCTTCCCTTCATTCTTTCAGCTTGTTTCTAATTCCTTGTTCTTCCATCCCTTTTATAATGAGTTGTGTCTCTGGGAAGAACAAAATTATTTATTATTTCAATTTTCTACATGGAATATTAAATGAGACTTTCGATTCATGCCTCGATCACATTTTTAACTAGGACTTTGGCTTTTCAATGGGAAGGATCGCTTTTTCTTCATGTAGCATTTATTCTCCTCTTAATTATGTCTCGAACCAAAAATACCCTACGCTAATAGATCAAGATGCAACTGCTTCGCATTTATGACCATTTATTCTTTCTAAATTGACAAATTTGGGTGACTTGTAGTTCGATGCAGTTAAATGAGACTTGACACTGGGTTCAATGTAAGGACATTTTCCTTAAAGACAAGATAATTGCGATTGACTTTTTAAATCCGTACATTAATCATTGGATGTCATGACTTCGCATTTTCATGTTGTGACTGGGGAATTCTAAGTCACAACAGGGAATGTTCTCCTATTCCTAGATTTCGAGGATGACTAAATTTTGTCCCGTTGACCTCTTTCCATTTATTATTCTTCACACTCCCACATTCGCTGACTCTGACCAATGTTATGTCTCAAAACAACAAATAATCCAAATGAATAGCACTCACGCTTGTTCCTAATGTTACTCAAAAATAATTGTTAACTTAATTTATTTTTATCTTGTAGGAACCGGACAATTCCTTCTAGCCAATAGTTAAGCATTCCACACAAGATAAAAATAAATTCCCTCAAACTTGCAATTCATACTTTAAATATAAGATCCTAATCAATTAATTCAACTCAAATGCAAGTAAAATAAAAGATAGGAAAGAGGAGAGACTCCCCTTTTATCTCCAAATTATGTAATCTCGCCGCCCGAATGTGATTTTCGAGACTCTTCTTCAGGCAATCTTCATTCCTTCCACACCTCGTTTCAAGTTGCTTTTAGTTGACTTTATTTAACACATATATCAATGCATCCAATTTGGACTCTACGGTTGACAATTTGTTCATCACATTCCTTTTACTCTTCACCCGCCCATTTCTTCCTTCCTCATGTTTGGAATTAATAATTTCCCTCCTGTCCGGCAAGTGATGGAGAAGAATTTGGTCGAAATAAGCTCTCATCGCCCTTCTAGGTGTTACCGCATTCAATTGGTAGGAGTTAAACCATGTTGCAGCCATATCTCGTGAAAGAGAATGGGAACAACTGCACCGACAACTTCCCCGCTCCACACCATCCATCTTAACAGTATTAGCCTTCCTGAGGAATCTTCCCAGGTGCTTATTTGGATCTTCAGTGGGATGGCCAGTAAACTGATGCTGCTGGACCATTGTAATTAGTGCTGGTTCGAGCTCAAAATCATTAGCATTGATTGATGGCTGTTCCATTGCTAAATATTTATTGTGGATGAATGTATTCCATAAATTCTCCATAGTGTCATGCTCCTTGAGGTCTTTTGGTCGCGACATTCCTCGGTCATTACACCATCTAATCCTTTATCCGGCCATGGCCGTATGAGGCCGCCTTCCCGTAGTCAAGGCAGACTCGCATCAATAGGATTGTACCTAATCAACAAACATTTTCAATATATTGTTAAAGTTAGTAATAAATTGAACCACTGCTTGAATTGCTATTTTTGTTCTTTTTCTAAAAAAAATGTCCAAATTAGTATTTCCTTCTTTTGTCTGAATATTGATTACTAAAATTCGTTCGATCCCCGGCAACGGCGCCATAAAACTTGTTGACAAAATCAAAACACATGTACAAATTTATGACACTATCACCAAAGGACTATTAATCCTCGCAACCTCGCCATAAACTTGTGGAAATTATAATATGTAGAATGTAAATCTTTAAAATAAGTCATTTTCAAAGCTTTGTTTTGATTTGCTATTCAAGAAGTGCACGTGTCAACAAGTAGTAAATGGATTTAAGTCCGTATATCGATCCCCACGTAGATCTCAAGAATTTTAAATCAACTACTCCCGACCACTCAAGCTCCATACTATTTGGACGATAAATGATAGTGGAGTCCAAAGATCTCGATGTCGGAAAATTGGAAGAACAAAGGAAATAACGGAAATAACTAACAACTCGAGATAAAGAATAAAGAATAATGAATTTCTAATAAAGAAATGAATATCGAATAGTTATCCTCAAAGACACATCAATAAAAACGCTTATAGTGAACTATCAATTCCTCGTAGTTAACCGATAGAATTTCTCGATTAACCTCGTTTCAAAATCGGTCTAAGGCAATTGTAGTACCGATCTCTCTCCATTACTCCACATTTCATTATCTATTCTATGACCGATTCTCTCGAATACGTGGAATTAGATAACTAGCATTTAAAAGGACTTCTTAATCCGGGGTATTTTTCTTTACAATACTTCATACCCATTTTATGGATCGTAAACCCTTAACTCCCAAGTTATCGGGTCAAGCAAGGATATACAACTTCCGATTGCTCCTCCTCTAAATTAGGATAGATCAACCTTCCTTGATTAGATCTCTTTCGCCTAACACGGATTGGACTCACTATCCGATTCGAGGTGAACTCTTGTTTGTTTGCCGATAACTCATTCAACTCATTCTGACTTCAAGTTGAGAAGAGGATTTATCCAAGTGAACTTGCAAAGCGCAGCGATCCCTAATAGCAAAGTTAGTATACCTTCAGTTAACTAGACGTTACTCCCCGGGATTGTCTTCCCCGTGTCACGCAGAGGACTTCCTTGAAATCGTGGTAATGACGCAATTTTAACTAGTATAAGAAACTCCGGTATCTCGACATCCAAAATCAATAAACCAAAATCTGAAGTAAATTCAGAACCGAAATTAACAAACCGCTAGGAACGACTACAGAAAGATAAATTCCGACGATAACGTTCAATTCATCGGAAGTCGGATTCCTCAATTACTAAATTACACGATACAAGATTCCTCCGATCATAAGAAAACCGCAAGTTGAAATCGAACAATCGAATTCCGTAAATTTGTCCTAACTTCAAACATTCCGTAGTAATTTGAAAAGAAATAGAAATCCGCATCTCGCCTTCATTTAAACGACACATCCGATCTCGTAAAATACAATCGAAAATGAAAATACGTAAAAACATAATCTCAGCTTCTAAACGATGGAAACAACAAAATAAAATAAAAATAAAAAAGAAAAGAAAGAATGAGCTTTCGCAATCCGTACTTCGCCCGTGGCCGCCAAGCTACTTTATCGAGCCGATAAATTGCGGTATTTATAGGTTCCTAAATTGGGCCCTAATCCCAATGTAGCCCGCCATGGATCGAGAGTATCCGTGCCCAAGTTATCGTCACGCCGCGACTTCGCTTCTTGTCGCGGACATCATCGTAGGTCACACTCATCCCACGCCGCGACTTCAAGTATTAATTATATAGCCTTGATTTAGTCATTCTGATGTCGCGACATCATCATCTTGCCGACATCTTCACGCCTTAGCAGTTTCAATTGTTCTTCTCCTGATGTCGCGACGTCGATATCTTGTCGCGACCTCAGCTTAAGGCCTTTGCAGTCTTCAACTGATGTCTTCGGATGTCGCGATTTCGATCTCATGTCGCGACATCATCTTATGGAACTCGGTGAGGCTTCAATCAATAAGCCATGTCACGCGACATCACTGTCTTCGCCGCGATTATCCCCTTATGGCTCGCAGATCTTGATCTCTGTCGCTCCCGATGTCGCGACCTGACCTCATGTCGCGACATCAACTTATGGCTTGCAGTCTTCACTTGATGGTTTTTGATGTCGCGGATTTCATCTACCGTGATACAGCAGCTTCATTTCCTTCTACTTTCATTCGCCGTTCTTGATGTCGCGAATTCTTCTCGTTTCGTGACATCAACTTAGATCCTTTTGACTCTCTCGTTGTTTTCCGGCACGCGATTTCGCCTTCGTCGCGACATCGCCTTGAGTCATTTGCGCTTTCAACTTGTCTTCGTACCGTCGCGACTTCGGAAATGCTTGTCGCGGACTCCTTACTTCATGAAGCTTACCTTCCCAGCGTGTCCGTGTCGCGACATCAATTCTAGTTCTCCCGGCTTTCAACTCGTCGTTTGATGTCGCGACATCAGATTGATGTCGCGACCTTGCTTTATGACTCTGCAGCTTTGATCTATTCGTTCCTGATGTCACGACATCGATATCTTGTCGCGACATCACATCATGCCTTCACAAGTCTCCACGGTCTGTTCTTGATGTCACGACTTCGATCTCACGTCGCGACATCAGCTCATTTCTTTCTTCGGGCCTTTCTCATGTGCGCTTCATGTCGATTTCTATAGCTTGTTATCCCCTGCCGCGACCTCAACTCGGGCTGTAATCCCCAAATCAGATCAATGACTTAGTCATTTCTTTCCTTTCGCTTCGCTCAATTGGCTGCACCTTTATCCACTTATTTCTCGCATTTTTCTCTCGGGCCGCTTTTCTTCTTCGCTTCCTCCCTGCTAATGACAAATTGGTGAGTTTCTTCATAATTCTGTATATTAAATATTTCATTTTAACTGAAAAATAAACAGAAAAATGGACTAAAAAGAGATGACTTTTAAGTTCATCAGAGTGACACATCAATACAATAGTTCGCAGTACTGCTATTTGACCCTATTGGTATACCAATCTATTCTTAATACGAACTAAACGGTTAACATTCTATTAAGGACGTTCAAATCCTTTATAGCAAAATATAGTACAATATGTACGCTTGTATAAACAGTTTATTTTCAATAATCATGCAATTTTTATATGCAAACATTTCACAATCACTTTTCTCAAATCAATTAAATCAATTATATATGCTTTTAGAACAAACATGCAAAAACTTGAAACGAGGAATAGGAATCGATAGAACAAACCCAAAAATCTTTGCACTTTGATTCCAACTTGGAATCTCAATCTCGCTTTGGCTTTTCCTCCCTCGTTCGCCCTTATATTCCAAACCATTAAAGAACAATATTATCTGTGTGTACTAGTAGTTTCGTTAGGATTGGATTTGGAGTTTAATATGAGTTCCAATTTCAACAAGATATATATATATATATATATATATGGATTCTTGACTCAATGGGCTTTCCATAGAGTCCAAGAACACCTGAAACGGAGTTCGGACGAAGGAGTTATGACCTTCCGAAGTTGGAGGTCAAACGTAATCAAATCCTGAACTGGACGAGCTGACCTGACCTCGGTGATCTCGGTCTAACACCTTGGTCTGACACCTAATATCCTCCTCAGGCCTATCAATGTATTCTTGACTCAATGGGCTTTCCATAGAGTTCAAGAACACCCGAAACGGAGTTCGGACGAAGGAGCATGACCTTCCGGCTGTGATATAGTCATAATACGTAAATAACCTAGACGAGCCGACCGAACTCGATGAGCCGAGTTTCACAAGATGAGGTCTCATTGACTCAAGCAGCATGAGGTCTCGCCGACCGTTGCATGAGGTCCGCTGACTTCGCTGACCCTACGACGACCCCTACTGCCGACTCGCCCATTCGACCGCTCGCAGCAGTGCCACTACACTCGTCTACAAAAATCCGACCGAGAATTCAAAAGCCTAACATCAAGTTCATTGATGAGGCTACAATTTACTAGAAGGACTCGCTTCCAAAATCCCTTTATTTCTTACCCAAAAATCAGCTCTAAGGTCCGGTTAATGCGCACTACCACAATGTGGTAGCTTCCCATGGTTTAAAATACAACCAAACATTTCCCTAAGGCAAGACAACCACCACACAACCCTGGGGGTGGTAGAAAATAACCAAAGTAGGAGAAGACTCCACCTCTTGAGTTTTTCAAACTCCCCGATTCCTGGCCTCTCTATCAGCAGCTCTCGTCACTAAGTGGCTTACTTTCCCTCTTGCTTCGCAGAGACCTATGGTCCGATCACAGGAAACCTGTGAGAGAAGTGAGAGCTTCTCACTCTAAAATATCCCATCTTTTCTCTGTTTTCCTTTCTTGGGAGATCACCCCACTCGTTTCTTAAAAAGCGAGGAAACTTCCTCCCTCTTTCCTACATGCCACTTGCTCCTTTCCTTAATTTTTTTCTTATTTCTTTTTATATTTAGGTCCTCTCCATTTCTCTATTATTCTTCATTTAAGTCTCCTATTATTTTCCATTTATCTATTTATTTCTCCTAATTTCAATTTAGACATATAAACTTACTTACAATTGACCCTTAGGTCCCCATTTTACTAATTTATATTTTCTCTTTTTCATTTGGGTTTATTTTTGATTCAATAATCATTTAATCAATATTCATCTAACAATTCCTTAAAAATACCTGCTGGGCCCAATTATACCCGACATATAATAATTTTTATTATAAAATTCTAGTATTTTTAGTATGCTATTGCATACAATCTCCTTAAGACAATTTATCACCAAGTAAAGGGTGCTTCAGATATTGACAATTCGTCTCTCAGGATAAAATGATCTCCCAACACAAAGAAATCACTTCTTTTTGTTGGCTGTCGAACCATAAATTGTGCTGAACTCGGTCTCTAAAAAAAAACGAAGATGATGTTTCACAGAAGACTGAATGAATGAGTGAGTTTTGAATGAAGGATTGGGTGACCTATATGCACTACCATGACCGCTCGTATAGTCATGAACCTGGGATGGGTCGTACCGCTCTGCTCATGGCGCACGCATTACGCCACGCCTCCTCGCTGGAGAAGACGCTTTATTCAAATTCCAAAACGATAGCATCCCAATGGTAACCTATGCTTGTCGCAAAAAGACAACGTTTGATGCCAAAAAATGAGTTTAAGCCAGCTCCGAACCCGAACTTCGTGCCCGGTTCGTGCGTATGGGCAAATGCGGCGCGCCGCGTGTGTGGTGAACCGCGACGAGCCAGTCCTCCTCCTTCCACAAAACTCCGCAAGTGGCCCTCAGGTCAAACCCAACTCCAAGGTAGGTATATATATACCCTTTAAAAGTCTTGTTCCCATCTGATGTGGGACACAAGTTTTTTTCCACAAGCTTAAACCTTTTGTTACAATTTTCAAGTGGTGATGTTTGGAGGCAATTTCTAATTCACTCTTTAATGGTTTTCAAGAACTTAATACGATCTTCATCTCTCGCGAGGAGAACACATTCCCATGTGGACCCACTATAAAGAGCTTCCAGGGGACCCATTTTAATTTTAGCTCAAAGATAGTTAATTCAATGCTCAAACCTGATTGCAGAGGCAACAACTTCACATGAATGAAATTTGACCAAAGTAATGCAAATGACGCGGCACATTAAGAGAGAGTTCGGGCTGGAAATTTTGCATGCAGGAAGGTAACTTGTGGCCTTGAACCTTCCTCGCGGAAATGCTATCTGGGTTACCGATTGATCAATGAACATGATGTCTCAACTGGCTCAATCATTTGTGTAAACCAAGACAATAGCATTCACGCAAAATCTTCCTTACACAATGGCTCACGATTGTGTTCATTTTTGGGCCTCAATTCCCCTAGTTTCATGAGTGCTCCTAGAGAATTTAGCCTTTATCATTTCATAGAACCGCCCGCCTCACTCACATAGGTGACTTCTTATGGAAGGTATTATGCTATACCCCCACTTGTCTTTAACAAAGATATAAGAACTATTGCCGCTGCTACTCCCTGCTCAACGTCGCAGCATCACTATTCTAATTATAGGAATGAATAGGAGATTTGTTCTCCGTAGTGATCTTTAATGAGTCACACAAAATTCAGTTGTCCCTTTGAACCTAGATCTTGGGATCTCCAGTCATCTAGGTCAGGGTTGCCATTCGCGACTCTTTGCGTATGTGCTTTAAACCCATTCCCCTCGATGATTTACTTACTTGCTCTCCGGGTCAAACTTTGGTTAACGGATCCGCAATGCTCTCTTGACTTATGTATTCAATGGTCATAATACCATTAGAGAGAGAAGTTGTCTTACTTGCATTATGTCTTCGACGAATATGTCGACTTACCGTTATATATATGACTCGTGTTTCCAATCAGCTGACACTATCGCAATGAATGCGCATAAGCAGTATAGGTTGTGGCCACATTGGAATAAACTCAGATTCCATCGTGGATCTAGCAATGCACGTTTGCTTAGAAGATTTCCAAGACACTGCTCCACCACCAAGTGTAAATAGATAGCCACTGCGGGACTTCAGTCTGCGTCAATATCCACTCGCGCCACGGTATCCTTCAAGTACTACTGGATATTTTGAGTAGTGCAATCCATAGTTTTGGGTGTATTTCAAATACCTCAAAACTCTAACTATTACCTTCCAATGGTCCGGACCTGGATTACTTGTGTATCTATTCAATTTGCCGACAAATAAGAAGCTACGTCCTGACAGTACAGCTTCATGACATACATTAGTCGCCAATTACTGTGGCATATTCTGCTAGAAAGGCTTTTGCCATTATATTTGGATAAATGTAGATTACATCTACAGTGTTCTCATTGACTTGTAACATCCTCGGGAATATACCCTAGTCAAGCTCGACATGTTTAGGGTATTTTGTAAGCATAATTTGAATGTTTCTCAGAATTAAATGCTAAACATGGCAATTAGAAACCCTGAGATTTTATAAGAATTATGACAAATTGTAATTTGTCCAAAAGGGGGCTTAAAAGCTCAGCGTTGATGAGAATAGAGGCCAAAATACAATTTTGGGAACTTGGAATACAAATAGTAAAAACGGAAGACCAAAAAGCAATAAAGCAAATAAACCCAAAAAGAGGGCCAAACATGGCCTTAGCAAACATGGGATTTAAATACTAAAATTGGTCTCCATTTTGGGAGAGCTCAAAACGGATGGGAGAAGGAGAGAAGAAGAGGAAGAGCAAGAGAAGAAGAGTAGTTATAAGAGAAAGACAAGCCAAAAAGGCGGAAACTACTGGAAAGTATGGATTTTGTATGATCACATGGATTTTATGGGGATTCTAGAAAAGTTTATGAGTTCCAAATCTAGGGTTTGTTAGATTTCTTCCTAATCAAAGATTTATTGAAGGTAGGGGTTGGAAAACTCTAAATGGCCCAAGATAAGTATGAAATCCTCCTTAGATTGATACGATGTTAAATAACAAGTAATCAGCTGTGGTTTAGAATAAACCTTAAATAATCATTATGTTTGATTTATGTATGGTTGTGACCCATATTAGAGTGGTTTTGAGAGAAAATCATGAAAGGTTTTGATGAAGGATATAGATTGAATGATAAATTGAGTAGAAAAGAGGTTACAAAAGACATACGGAACGGTTTTTGATGTGTGTTCGAGGTATGTGAGTCGAATCGGTGATCAAAAATATGGAAAGGAGAAAAGACACATTCTGGGCATTCCTGGTGATGCACGTACACTTTGAACATACCGGCAAGGTACACTTTGTGTTCTGGTCATTTTTGGAGCCAATGTGTACCAGACACATTAGAGGTGTACGAGACACCCCGTTTCCGGTTTTCCGCCTTTGACCAATTTTCAGATTTTGGCCATAACTTGCTCATTTCTATCCGATTTGAGTGATTCAAGTGGCCAATTAAAATAGACTTCAAGGAGAACCAAACATAAATAAATAGGCATCGTCAAATTCTGGCTCTAAGTGGCCCAAAAATTCACTCAAAGTGGGCCATGTGCAAGCCAAATTCTGGTTTCAGTTTTGATCATAAAGTAGTCCGGGTTGTTTCGGACGTAACTTGAGTTTCGATGCTCCGAATTGGGTGATTCCAGTTGGAATAGAACCCTTAGCACCTTAGCTTTAAAGAGTACAAATACCTAGTGTCAAAAATGAAGTGAATACCCCGGAAAAATGAGTAATACAAACTGTCCCTAGTATAATCGGTAAATTGACTGGTTGGCATTAAAATGCCATAACTTTATTTTGGATGATCCAAGTGGAATAATTCCAATTTCTAATTAAAATAGATTCATTGAGGGACAAGAATATGTGAATGAATACATGAATGAGTAGACATGAATGAGTATTCGTGAATGAATACGTGAATGAGTATTTATGAATGAGTATTTATGAATGAGTATACATGAATGAGTAGACATGAATGAGTATTCATGAATGAATACGTGAATGAGTATTTATGAATGAGTATACATAAATGAGTATACGTGAATGAATATGTGAATAAGTATATGATTTGAGTACGTGAATGAGTTTATGAAATAAGTACATAGATTGAGTATATCTTCGAAAAGATAATACGAAAATGATTATGGAATTGAAATGTGATATTTAAAACCGAATGGCGTGAATCGAGCAATAAGGACGGGATTCACCAAACTGAATCCGGCCATAAATGTGAATACGAAAGTGAATATGGAATTGAAATGTGATATTTGAAAACCAAAATGATAGAATGATGATAAAGACGGATTCATTGAACGGAACTGGCCATAAATGTGAATTAATCATATATCGAATGAACCGCTCACGGATGTACAAAACTGTTATCCGCCATAAAGGCACCTCGAAATTATCCAATGTCCCACTTGGCAGGATGCACCAACGCATCCGCGATGGCGTATGACATTGGAAGAAATGTCCCACTTCGCAGATGCACCAATCGACATTCGCTCTTGGATGGCGATGACATTTAATTGATACCACGTGTCGGGATGCACTAAACGGCATCCGTCATGATGGGAGAATCGAATAAATGATACCACGCGTCGGGATACCAAATCACATCCGCGATGGTATGATTTAAATCCATTATGATATCACGTCGACGTACCACCGATCCATTACGATGTGGAGATTTTGAATCCACGGTTATACACGCCGATACCAAAATCGCATCCGCCGCGATGGGAGATTGAACCAATGGCGATGTCACGGCCGATAAAACAAATCGGCGATCCGGCTTCGCGATGGGAGATTGAACCGACACTGATACCAAGGCTGCCGTGCACCAAATAAAGATCCGCCACGATGGGAGACCGACATTGATACCACATGTTTGGTAATTTAAACAGCATCCGCTGCGATGGGAGACCTAATTATAAAAACGCAGGCACATTGCTACCGATCGATAATAAAGGCGGATTCATTAAACGAACTGGCGTAAATGTGAATTGAATAGTCAAAGTGAAATAACCACATTACCAGTGCAAATGAGATTTTTATGTATATGCTTAAATCTAATAAATTGAATTGTGATGAATTATTGCATTGAAACATGTTGTGATATGATAAATGAGGTGTAAAATGAAAGTATGCGAAATGAATGAAGATGAGTATAAGGATACAAAGGCATTATTTGAAAATGCATGTTATTAAGTGAATGTTATGGGTCTTTGAATTTGTAAATGGTCATGGGATTGCCCGAAAAGAAGTGTCACTAATTAAAAAGGTCTAAAATGGAATAACATAAACAACATGTTTTGGAAAGATAATTGAAAATGCCCGGAGTAAACTGCTCCGTACTGATCCGCCAATCGGGTCAAGTCGGGGATTCGGGTCGCGACACTTTTGAAAATAAAAATTTAATAAGAAGAAATAAATGCTTTGATTGAAAACGTTGTTTTGATTGAAAACGTCGGAGTAAACCGGCCCACTGGATCCGCCAACCGTCAAGTAGTGGATCGTCGCGACACTTTTGAAAATGAAAATTTAATAAGACGAAATCAATGTTTTGATTGAAAAGTCGAGTAAACCGGTTCCACTGATCCGCCTAACCGGTCAAGTAGGGGATTCGGTCACGACACTTTGAAAATGAAAATTAAATAAAACGAAAAACAAAAAAGGATTTAACTAGCATCCCGCATCATGAAATGTAATTCTAAAGGAGTTGATTAATGGCCCGATTCGTGATAATGATAAAGTCCCAATATGTATTGTTATTAGTTTGATTTGACTCTGTATGAATTTAATATGACTTGATCTGTTCTGAGTTTCCATTGTATACGCATAAGTTTACTTTGAATATGATTTGATTCTATCATACATGTAGTAGATATGAGTTACACAACTTTGTAAAGACATGACACGAGAGTAATATGAATAAGATAATGATAAGGAATGCGAAACAATAAAATCTACATACCTTATATGAGATGAGTTAGAAGTCACATAAGAATGAAGCCGTTATGCATAAGTGAAAGTAAATGTAAAAGAGAGTGATTTTTTGTTATTGAGTCGATTCTTGTCTATATGTTCTCACTTAGCGTAAAACACTTACGGGTGTTGTCCAGGTGTAGATGCTGAGAAGAGGAGATAAAGATGACGGTACATTCCACACCGTGATGCGGGCCATTTCGAGATAGGTGCTCACCCATGCTGTTTTCCATAATCTCGATGTTTGTGATGAATGTATATGTATATCAATTTGTATAAGAAAAATGGGACTTAGAATATGTGTATAGATTTTAATGGATACCCTCCGATGGTAGTCCCTTTGTATATGTAAATGATTTTGGTTAACACAAATTGTTTGTATACCACGAGTATAAGTTAAGCTTTGAAAAAAAAGAAAAAGTAAAGAGAGTCCGAGTATATGGTGCACCTCAGCAGGTTCGGATACCATGTCGAGATTCGGACCGGGAGTCGGGACGTGTGGAAGAGCTATATCATCTTGTTTAAATTTCTTAAGAATTTTCTCAATGTAATGTGATTGAGATAATATTAGTCCATATGATGTTTTAGAGATCTTTATCCCAAGTATAACATCGGCAACACCTAAGTCTTTTATGTCAAACTTATTGTTTAACATTTCCTTGGTAGTTTTAATGACTTCATAATTGCTACCCATGATGAGTATATCATCAACATAGAGACAAATAATGACAAACCCATGTTCGGTGTTCTTGACATATACGCATTTGTCACCTTTCGTTGATTTTGAATGCATTTGTCGTCATTAAAGCATCAAATTTATCATGCCATTGCATTGGTGCTTGCTTTAATCCATAAAGAGTTTATGGTGACAAACTTTCTTTCTTGACACGGAGCAATGTCCCGCCCAGTTTCCATGTAGATTTCTTCATCAAGTCACCATTTACGAAAATTTGTCTTTACATCCATTTGATGTATCTCAAGATTGTGTATAGCTGCAATAGCTATTAACATTCGAATGGATGATATTCTTGTTATTGGTGAATAGGTATCAAAATAGTCCAAGCGTTCCCTTTGCTTGTAACTTTTGATAACCAGTTTGGCCTTATAGTTATCAATAGGTCCATCTGCTTTCATTTTCTTCTTGAATACCCATTTATATCCTAGAGGTTTTGAACCTGGTGGATGTAACGCCCCAAAACCGAGGTGTCCGTTGACAACCCGTCAACCTGCGGAATACTCGTGAATGTCGGGTAACCCGACACCTCTCGAAAAATCGAGGCGAGTCTCCTTTGTGCGGGGAGCTGCAAGAAATCTGAAACACAATCTGACAAGTTTACAATGACCACCGGGAGTCGAATGCGAGTAAAATAATGGCCGCCAGATTTTGCATCAATACTCACAAAATAAATATTCAACCAAATATATCTCCACATGGTTGAAGTTAACACTCTACTCTTAATACAAACATATATTAAAATTATAAAATTCTAATACATGTCATACATAATAACTACCAAAGCCATAACCCAACTTTCTTCAAAATCGGCCTCTATAATGAGCCATCTTCTCGAACGATCCCTGTACCTGAAATAGTGATCCTTCGACAGGGTGAGCAAGACCCAGTAGAGATAATTTCCTACATGGGTTACTCCCTACCTAAGTGAACATGCATGACAAAACAAACACATTCAAGCAATTACATGAACCTACTTGAATGTCTACATGACCGATCCGTGTCCACAAAGTCCTCACCGACTCCCTCACATGCTTACCTAAGCCAACATGCGAGTAAAATAATTAGTTTTCAAAGCAAACTTTTGTTCTTGAAAACACCTTCCAGTTTGGTAAAATATTGGACTACCCTCAGGGGCGGAATGTGTTGGAGAACCTTCACTGCCAAATTCATGGGCTCCTCCGATGTGTAATTGTTGGACCATCTCAACACAATTCTCGAAAAAATCATCGTCCATTCCTTTCACAAACATTTTCATTTAACTTTCAATTTCATGTCATGCACTCACTCTAATATTCTAGGGTGTCTCGGTGCATATGGAATGCATGATGCAATTCAACACATTTATGCTAATATATTCACATGCATATATATTAACATAATTAATCACACAAACATGTTATGTAATTTCACAAACAATTACACCAAAATTAGCTCATATGGGCTAAGTAACAAACGCAAGCAATTCATTTTAAATCACTCAACATCATAAAAATTCACACAAAAATATTCACATCACTATTCATGTGAACAGTAAAACCCTCGGGTTACTGTTCACGACCACACAAAATAGGAATTTTCTCCACTCGGTTCAAAGCTTTTGAGACCCGGGTTTCTGACTAAATAAGCCTCGAGCGTTCCTAATCATTTCATGGTTCTTAAATAAGAGTTGCTTACAAGTAGGAAAGTCCCTACCTCTTGGAGTTGTTGGAACTCCACGAATTGAATCTTTCTGTGCTTACAGCCAGGTGTAGAACAACTTTCCTTCTTGTTCCGTCGAAAACCGACGGTTCGATCGACCGGAATCCTAGAGAGAATGTACACCTTCTCTCTCTAAAACACCAAATCTCACACTCAACATCCATGTCCAGTACTGCCGATTTATACAAATGGAAGATGGCGTGCATCTTTTGTCTTATCTCATTAAACATTCCAAAAATTCCAATCATGTCCCTTCTTCTAGATTTTTGACACTTGACACTATCTAGGCCGTCCATTTCCATCATCTCTCTACTCTTGTAACATGTGTCACATGAGTACATGTAGTAGGTGACTTTTGTCACATTACATGTCGTTTCGACACGATATCCGATTACTTCAGCGTGGTCAGACGTCTCGAGTCGGCGTGATGTAGATTCGGCGAGGCGATTCGCGGTGAAATCCGTTTCATCATCCGAGATCTAGAAAAATTTCGGATTTTTACCGAAATTACGATTTTGCCATTTTTCGAGAAAATTAGATTTTCTCAGGGTTTCACAGTGGAAGATCCACTAGTTTCCACGTATGATTTTGCAAGATGGATTCTACTTCATCATTTATAGCCTCTTTCCAATATGGAGCTTCAGGCCTCGACATTGCTTCCTTAAAGCTTTGAGGCTCATCTTCTAACAAATACGTTAGAAAATATGGACCAAAGATTGCAGCGTTCTAGTTCTTTCTTGTGTCACAAGACATCATCATCTTGTTGGCCTTGACTCACACTGTGCGGTATCATGAGTTCTTTTACTTGAGTTCGGCTCATGTGTGGATTTGTAAGGAAATACATTTTCAAAGAAAGATGCATTCCTTTGGATCTGAATAATAGTATTGACATGCATACGATAATTTCGATTTATGAATAAAACGATATGCACATCAAGTATGTGCATATCCAATGAAAACACAACTGTTTTTGGTCCTATTTTAACCTTTTGAGGTATAGGTACCGCCACTTTAGCCAAACACCCCCACACTTTTAAATATTTGTAAGAAGGTCTTCGACCTTTCCACAACTCATAGGGGGATTTATTTGTTTTCTGGCGCATTCTGGCTGGTAATACAATTTGCGGAAAGAATCGCTCTCCCCTCACAAATTTTGAGGTAGTCCGAAACTAATAGTAATGCATTCATCATTTCTTTTAAAGTTCTGCTTTTATGCCTAACAACCCCATTTTGTCGAGGAATAGTGCATGCAGAGCTCATGTATTATACCATTTTGTGAACAAAATCACCAAAAGGTGCTTCAGGTCTACCACCTCATCACTTCTTATCACCCGATCTTTCTATCAAGTTGGTTCTCCACCTCATTCTTGAAATGTTGAAACATTTCCAATGCCTCATCTTTACTTCTCAATAAGTAAACATAACAGTATCTTGTGCAATCATCAATTAATGTAAGAAAATATTTCTTACCAAGTCTCATTGGAATAAATTTCAGATCATAGATATTTGAATGTATTAACTCTAGAGGTTCACTACTTCTTTCAATTGATTGGAAATAAGTTCTTGTAAGTTTAGATTCTACACAAATCTCACATTTATGATTCGATTCTAGTTTAAATTTAAGCAAGATTCCATGTTAATTAATCTACGCAATGTATCATAATTAACATGTCCTAGTCTAACATGCCACACACTAAGATTCAAGCATATGCGTATGACGTGTCTATTATTACTAGGGGAGGTACAATAGTCATTACATTCATTTTGAAGAGCCCATTGTCTATGTACCCCTTCCTCACATACATCCCATTTTTGTGAGATAAAGTCGTCTGAGACAAACACTAACTTGAAGCCCTTTCTTACTCAACAATGATCCGCACACTAGATTCTTCTCGAATTTCGCAATACGAATACATAATCGAGAGTAAGTTCCCTTGCCTGATGTCATCTTTCAAGCATTACCTTCCCTTGGTCTTCAACCTGAAGAAGAGGAGTCGCTCATAAAGAGTTGTTCTCCATTATCTATGCTCGTATGATGAGAACATCTTCTTATTTGAGCAAACATGACGAGTAGCCCTGGGTGGTCCACCCACCATTCCTTGGTATTACTGCCAATGATGTTCACCTCGGAGACTACGACTGAGAGGTTCATGTCCGAGACATCGCTCATTCTAAGTCACATCAGCTTCGAGGTGTTTCTTTGGAATCCCTGGTTCTTGCTACTATGACAACCTAGCACCTGTCCTCGTTGTTGCACACATGCTGACTCGGGCCTTGAACTTTTTCGAGGACCTTGCTCGGGACTGTCACATTATGCTTCCTCTTCTTGTTATTGTGGAGGTCCGCCTGCTCCACAACATCGGGCCTCAAGATTCCACGTATGGCCTTGCTTGCCTTCTTCTCGATGCACTGGGCCGTTTTCCTATTACCACGATCAAGTCTTCGTCTCATTTTCCGCTTATGCTTTAGGTAATTTTTTGAATTCTTTTCCATAGGCAATTTTTCAATAATTGTAGCCACTTGGAAGGATTCACTAAGAGACATCCCTCCGCATGTATGTCATGCAATGCATTTGTGGATTCCTGGAACTCTAAGCCTTGATCATAAATTTTTGGAACTCAAGCATCTTGTAGCCCAGAACTTTCCCAGACTACAAACTCTCGAGCCCCGCATTCTCGGGCCTTGTATTTTTGTCTAAAGGATTCCCACAGTTCTCTTGCAGTATTGAAGGCACAATACACATTATACAGTGTGTTGTCCAAGCCATTCGTGATGAAGCTGCGACATAAGAAATCGCATGCTTCCATAAGTTTCTACAAATGCAACCACTTGCCTATCGCCATTTTCCTTCACGCGATCATCCTCAAGGAAATATACAATTTAAAGTGGTCAAGTAGAATAGCATCTTTTGTTGCCACCTTTTAAACTCTATCCCATTAAACTTTTCCTATTTTCCATGACTCACAAATCATCATGCACATAATGTGCGTTGAGGAGGCACCACAAGAGGAGTAGAATCAAGAGCCATTCTATCAACCGACTCGTTTTCATAAATGCGATATTAAAATTCAAAATATGACTGATGAATTCCCCTGGAGCAAAATAAAAAGCCAAGAGTTAAACTAAAGTGGCTATTGTTCGCTTAAACAAGATATTAAAATTTTAAGAAATAATCGAACTAAGTTCGAGCAATAAAAAAATAAACAAACAGACATTCTATTAGAGAATTGAGCAATAAACAATACTAAATGACAGACATGCTATGCACTAAGCAATAAAACAATATTAAAATTGATATATAAACTGATATATGTAAACTGATATTAGAACCGAGAAACTGATATGTAAACTGATATATAAACTGATATATGTAAACTGATATCAGAATCGAGAAATCGATATGTAAACTGATATATAAAAAAAATTTGTTTTCCTATGTAAACTATAGTAAAAAGTTCTGTAGTTCTTGAGTTTTGTATCTCAGAACCGAGAGATTAAAACTGATATCTATATGTAAGAACAAAATAAATTGTCTTAAGATTGTTATGCGAAAAACCAATAGAACAGATAAGACGAACAGATAAAATGTTAATGAAAACAGTTTGCAGAACCTATATTAGTATGACTATGAGAAAAAGTTTGCAGAACAAACAGAATAAAAATTAAAGCAATAAGTTGGAACCTGTTTGTAGTAATCAGGAATGATCAAGTCTTATGTTGGACACAATCTCCTTAAGACACCACGATCGCCTCGCACGTGCTTCGAGATCGGCACCGCCTCCCAGATGTAATGATCTCCCAACACAAAGAAAACACTTCTTTTTGTTGGCTGTCGAACCAGAAATTGTGCTAAACTCAGTCTCTCAAAAAAACGAAGATGATGTTTCACAGAAGACTGAATGAATGAGTGAATTTTGAATGAAGGATTGGGTGGCCTATATATTCGCCTACGATCGTTTCCTGATACCATGAAGTTTGGGATGGGTCAGGTCGTCTATGGTGAACGCACACACGCTGCTTGCAATGGTAATACGCCTGGTCTTACCCAAATGACAAAGTGGGTCCCAATGGTAACTCCATGCTCGTCGTAAAACGACTGCTGACGCCAAAAATGAGTTTAATACCTTAACCTGTGGCTGGTGGGCTATTACTGCCATAGCTGGGTGTGGTGAATCAAGTACGAACCCAGTCTTCCCCTTCTATTAAAACCCAAAGGCTCTCGCACTAAACCTAACTCCAAGCTGCAAAGCAGATATATACCTTTAAAAGTCTTGCTCCCATCCGATTTATTACAAGTTTTTTTCCACAAGCTTAAACATTTTGTTACCATTTTCGCTGGACAAGCTGGCGCAATTTCTAATTCACTCCTTAATGGTTTTGAGCAACTTAATAGATGATCTTCATCCCATCATGGAGGAGAACATATTCCCATGTGGACCCATTACAAAGAGTTTGTGAGACCCATTTTAATTTTAGCTCAAATATAACTAATTCCTAATACTCAAACCCATTTTTCCCAACAAAAGTCGGCTCAAAACAAATGTAAAACCAGCAGCTTACATTTTGGTGACCCTAATTTGGTAACCAACTTCCCAAGTACTACCTTAACCAATTGCTTAAGGTAGTACCTACACTACCAATGCATACTTTTCCCTACACTACCAATGCATACTTTTCCCCTGTTCTTTTGGTCTGGTTGCATGGCCATGCCATCTATGAGAATTCACAATTAAAGGCATCATCATCAATCAAGTATTCTTGCGTTAATTGGTTGGGTAAGCTTGACTGGTAGTTGAGTCCTCGTCAAATAGCAAGCCAAAATATGACCCAAATAGCAAAAACGTTGGGGTTTGGTTGGGAAATAATAAAGTCTTGCATCAGCCAAAAAGAGTAAATAAACAGTACGTCTAGGTCTCTACTCTCGAGCACTGAGCGCTGATACATTTGCGGCAACCTAAAGTAGTTCTTCGCGCTGCAAGTGTGAGCTCGCTCAACTAGTGAAAGAGTGTACAAGATAGAGCGGCCGGCCTCCATTGATTGACCTGAGATGAGGATGAAGAGGGTCAAGAACCATCCCACCCATGTAAACCCCAAATGGGTATTGCTCATATCCAGCTTCTCCATTCTTTCTCTCATCGTCTTCTTCTTCACTACCCTTGTTTCACCTGAATCAATACCTTTCTTCTCTCTATACCGCTCCGGTTCCGCTTCCCTCTTCGTGGAGTA
Organism: Tetrastigma voinierianum; assembly: GCA_016808115.1. Lineage (NCBI taxonomy): Eukaryota > Viridiplantae > Streptophyta > Magnoliopsida > Vitales > Vitaceae > Tetrastigma > Tetrastigma voinierianum. Next base: position 34,580 of record JAEQBH010006256.1, on the reverse strand, counting down.
CAATCTCCGACCCATTTCGCCCTCCCCTGTCTCTCTCCCTCCACGCCTCGCCTACCTCATCTCCGGCACCGTCGGCGACGGCGAAGCCCTCAAGCGGACCCTCCAAGCGCTCTACCATCCACACAACCTCTACGTCGTTCACTTGGACCTCGAAGCTCCACAAAATGAACGATCTCATCTTCGCGATTACATTCATAAGCACCCGGTTTTTTCTTCCGTCAATAACGTTTGGATGATAGAGAAGGCCAATCTGGTGACTTACCGTGGTCCAACCATGGTGGCGAATACGCTTCACGCCGCCGCCATTCTGCTCAAGGATGGAGGCGACTGGGATTGGTTTATTAATCTCAGCGCTTCTGATTATCCACTCGTAACTCAAGATGGTGTGTGGGTTTTACCACTTCTGCAATTTTGTAGTTGAAGCATCGATTTTTTATTATCTTGATTTGTCTTTCTCGACAGATTTGCTGCACACTTTTTCGTATTTGCCGCGGGATCTCAATTTCATTGATCATACAAGTGACATTGGGTGGAAGGCGTACGTGATCTTTAAGAAGTTTCTGCATTTTTTGGGGTTTGATTGTGATTTTTCAAGTTCTTCTCAACCTGTTTTCTATTTTCTTTTCCCGTAGATCCCCAAAGGGCAGTTTCCATCATTGTTGGACCTGGTTTGTATATGACGACGAAGAAAAATGTTTTCTGGGTGAAACAGAGGCGAAGTGTTCCCACCTCCTTCAAGCTTTTTACAGGTTCAAGTGCTGAAACTTTTATACTTGTCTCATCTTTCAGTTAATTAACTGTATTTTTTTCCCATTTTAGCTGCTTTTAGTTGCTCATCTTTCAGTTAATTAACTGTATTATCCATCTTAGCTGCTTTTAGTTTGTTCCATGTGTTTTTTAACCATCAGAGAGGTTCTTCTTCTGCATAAGTAGTGTTGGAACCTTGTTTGCTTAGAACTGTTTTAGGTTGAATCCCCTTTATTCCATTGCTATCATCTTCCTACTGTTCTCGTCTCCTATTGTTAGAAGTCGATAAATTTAACTTTCTTGGACAAGACAAGGAAAGCAAAAGAGAAAAAAAAAAATTCAATCAGTACATCAACATTTAGATTTTTAAGCAATGAGAATCAATTATTGTTGCTGGTAATATCAATCTTGTTTGGCTTCCTGCAACAGGTTCAGCTTGGGTGGCACTTTCTCGGCCTTTCATTGACTACTGCATATGGGGGTGGGACAGCCTTCCCCGAAATGTCCTAATGTATTACACAAACTTCATCTCTTCCCCAGAAGGCTACTTTCATACTGTCATCTGCAATGCCAAAGAGTTTCGGAATACCACTGTCAATAGCGACCTGCATTTCATTTCATGGGATAACCCCCCAAAGCAGCATCCCCACGCGCTCACGATTGCCAACTTGTGGCAGATGATTAGCAGCAATGCGCCATTTGCAAGAAAGTTTCGGAGAGATGATCCAGTTCTTGATAAGATAGATGCTGAGCTTCTGTTCCGAAGACCTGGCATGCTTGTGCCGGGTGGGTGGTGCGATGGAAGCGGCTCAAATGGGACTGATCCTTGCTCAGCTGTGGGCAATACTTCAATCCTGAAGCCGGGCCCTGGAGCAAAGAGGTTGGAAAATCTTATAGCCTTTCTCCTCTCGGAAAAGAATTTCCGGCCAAGGCAGTGCAAGTAAAAAATTAGGATAATTAGAATGTGGACAATCAAGATCAAGTGCAATCAAGATTAAAAGCTGAAGGTGATGTGTATGAAAGGGAAGTATGGTTGTCTATCTACAGATTTTTCATGCTAATCTTATTCTCGCCATATAAGCAAGCCATTGAAAGGTTCAGACGGAGACAGGCAGTGTTAGGAGAAAGCAGCTCCTCCTGCGAGAGGAAAAACAATGAAGAAAGTCACTTGGGCAACGGCTTGACAGAGACAGACAGACAGACAGTACATAGTATAATACAAGGGGAAAGGGGACTTCTTGTGCCCATTATCTTGGTTCAGCCCCATGTAAATCTCTTTCTTATGGTTAGAGAAACATGAACTGCCAATGCGCATCCATTCTCTTGTATTTATGTGCTCAGAATCAGTTCAATACTGCATCCAGAAACTAACTAAAATCAGGAAAAACGAATCACCGGTCCTCAAATTTATAACTATGATATGTGGCTCTTTGAGCTGACAGTGATCAACTTCTTTTACAAAAATCACAACATTTCTTCTCTTCCTAAGTTGAAAGATTTATCAGGTACTCCTACTCCTAGTCACACATGGTGGCCATCAAAAAGCAGCTTGTGCTTGTCTTCTTAGATTAACTTCTGAAGGGCATCTTCAGTCTCTTTAGTGGGGGATTTCATTCTCAAAATTCTTCTGTTGTATCTGCTATACCAGTATTTTTCAAAAAGAAAAATTCCGCACTTACCCTCAGACGTCCTGTAATGAATCTCACTTCAAAAAAGATTTTCTCCTATTAAAGAAAAACAACAGAACTAGCGAATAGCTGGACTAGAGTGGGGTGCTAACTTACGATTTGAACAAGAGTGGATGTTTTTCATGCACGCAAAGCTCAATATCTTTCCATCCACAACAGGGCTCCTCCTTCTCTCCTCTGGAACAGTTTCTTGAAGTTTTGTGCTTTGGTAAATCTGTGAAACCATTGAGACAAAAAGCAACAATTGCATTGACCAACTTTTAACCAAGGAGACACATCCACTTGTCACAACCACAAAGTTTACCCTTAAGTCTTTTTTGCTTTATGCATCTCACCAGCACAACAAAACCCTTGTTAAACTGATGAATATTTGTTAGTAGTTGTTTGGTCTGTTAGAAAATTTGAGGGAAAATGGAGAAAAGAAAATAGATGGGAAACATAGAAATAAAAAGTGAAAGCGTAGAGCTTAGAGGATATGTTTGGTTTCTAGAAAATTTGTGAAAAAAAATAGGGAAAAGAAAGAGGAAACATAGAAAGAAAGATAAAGTAAAAAGAGCATATAAAATATATTTAAAGTCAATAAATTATTCTTATATACTACTTCAAACTTATTTGACTTATTTTAACTCTTCTATACAAACATTGCTATTAAATAATTTAAATATGCATAAGTTCCTAACTAAATTAAATCGTATTTTTTATCTTACATTTTTCAAAATAAAACCAAACATGAGAAATAATTATCATGATACTTTTGCTTACTACTTGTCAAAACCAAATATAACCTTAAAAATATAAATACAATGGACTCCCCCAGTTCTGTAATAAAGAACCTACATGCACCAGAAATCAATCCGGAAGAGTGAAGGAAAGATATAAGAATTAAAATTCTCTGTGATAAATGAGTAAGAGAAACTGCTTACTTCTTGTTAGGCATTGCAAATAAGCTAGTTTTTGCATCTTCATCAAGATATTCTGCGACCTAAACCAAGAACCTGGAACAAATGGGCTGTTTTACTGTTCTAAATCTGGATCAAGAGGCCGTGCAGAAAGTCCAAATTGGCGCCAACAAATTTGCTGGTGGTTTTAAGGCATTTCAGAGGATAAGTAGATGGATGACCGGTTGTTTATGTGCTTTAGTTTCTACTGATGAAAGTCTGCAACAAATTAAATATTTTCAGCTCCAAATAACTCCTTGTAGGATTAACATGAACAGCAGATGATTCTTTCTTTTCTGAGGGAGCCACTACAAACTGAACTTCTGGAAAAACATGGTATGTTCAGTTCAGTAACCAACTTAAATATATAGAGTTTTATATCTACTTTAGTTGCGAGAAAACCCCCAAAATTTCAGTGATTCCAACTAGAATAAGAAAAAATTCTTAAGATACAGAACAATTATGAATCATTTTTAACACTTTAAACAGATCACTGCCGTCTCTAAGGCAGGGCTGGAGATTTCTGAGCAAGCTGGTTTGCTGCACCTCAAGCTTGTTCGTTTAGTCATCTCACTAAGTCACAAGCACAGAAGAACAACTAGGTTGAGGAAAGTAATTCTGAGGATCCTGGCACATTTTAGTGCAGCCAAGGAATTTCATGACTGACAAACAGGACATCAAAGACTTAATTGTTTTCCAGTGCTATCCTATTGATGTTAACGTTCATTTCAGAATTTTTAAAAATGACTAACGTAACATTGATAAAATGTTTAACTAATAGTGCATGGTGATTGAATTCTAACTACAAATAAAAATTAGACCTAACTCTAACTACATAAAAATTAAGGCCATAGACTGTCTAATCAAAGATAAAAGGGGTAAGATAAGACACAAAACAAATACTACAATGCCTTTAGAAATGGCCATGTTATATTTTGCAACTTTTATTAAGTATGATTGTTATTTCATTGCTCTCTCTATCCTCCCTGATAAGCAGGCTGTTTATTATTCTATTGTACATTTTCTTACCTTTTAGTGACTTTTATATTAATTTTTTCATGATTATACAATGATACTAATGTTAACTAATTTCTCATTCAATCATTTAGATGATAACACTTATGGTGCTTTGTATCTTTCTACTACTCCCATGAAATCAATCAGTGTATCACAAAATCATCTTAGGTCATTTGTTAAACAGTAGACTGCAATCACATAATATGGAAGCATAAAATCTAAAAACCAAACCATTCTACCCTCCAATCTCGTAGTTACTTATGCCTCATACAAATAATGTACAACATTCTTGCACATATCATGACATTCACTGATGAAAAGGACTATACATCAAAGTAGCATCTAAATTCTAGGCAATGGCAAATTGTCCAGAATCAATATCAGACAAAAAAGGGAGCAGATTGAGAATATAGAAGCTAAAGAGAAAAAGCTAGCTAGATATGTGAAACAAACAATGAGCCAGATTGAAGGGTACTACATGGAAGCCAAAGAAAAACCATTACCATGATTATGAATTGATGTGGCCAGTTTGTATGAGGAGCCCACCACCCAACACTATGCACATGTAAACCAAAAATTTCTACCCATCATAAACCTATCATATGGATAAAATCTAAAAGTTCAATATGACTTAGTAATCTAACCAAGAAAGGGGGTGAATTGGTTTTCTCAAAAACTTTTCGCACAACAATAATAAATCTTCAATTTAATGCAATAACGATAAAGTAAAGAGATAAGGATAGAGAAAGCAAAACCCGGATTTATAGTGGTTCGGCACATCCTTGCCTACGTCCACTTCTCCTCAACCTTCAATCGGTGAGGGTTTCACTAGTGGCAAGCTCCAACCCGAGCTTCTTTACACTTGGATTATGGCTCCAATGGGCACCTCTTCAAGCTATACATACTTGAAGTTCCAAGCTCCAATCCCGAGCTTGTTTACACTTGGATTTTGGCTCCAATGGGCTATTCACAAACCCTTCAAGCTATACACACTTGAAGCTTTCTAATTTACACAATGAGACACTTTCTCTCAAGCTCAAGATATTTCAATTACAACTCAAGCTTTGATCAATGCAAATGCCCCCATAATATGCTCATGTAATGAATGCACTCACAATCTTAGGTTGAGAATTGATTCACAAGAGAAATAATGGTTGAGAGGAAATTCAACAAGTGTCTTAGTTGTTTAGTGATCCCCCACACTCTATTTATAGAGTGGGAACTTGGTAGCATTTGAGCTGCCAACCGGTCGACCGGTTCCTATACACTAGCCTGTACCGAAAAGTTACCATTTGTAAGTCATGGTAATCCGACCATGTTGATGAACTGGCTCGAATCGTTTTCACAATAACCGGTCGATCGCTTGCTATGCACTTCAGTCACTATTTTCTAGCCATTGAAATATGACTGCTAGACTAAACTCCACACCGCTTTCGTACAACCGATCAACCGCTTACTCTTTTCCGGGTTCTTGATTAGCTACCGCATCCAACTCGGTCGTCTCACCACTCTTCCAACAAACCTGCCGACCGCTTCACCCGATCGACACCAACCGGCTCATCCCAGATACTATAACCTATACCAACCGCTTTCAAAGGGACAACCTTAATCAAGGTTCCCTTTAAATGTTCAAATTATGTTTTGTTCATTTCAAACACTTTTAAACCTTAGATAAACATTGAAGCTCATTTTAGGATTATAAAGACTAAGTTTTTAAGCTTAAACTCATGTTTTCAAAAGATATGCAATTTTGGATTTGAAAACCAAGTTTGTGAGTGATGGCTGACAGCAGATGATATCCTAAAGTGCACCAATGCATTCACTCCATGTATTCCTAAGCTATCAAAGTCTTCACTTGATGCTTGAGCTTGGAATCTTTGGTTACTTGTCATCTTGTTCTTTGATTTGAGTGAACTTCATTTCCAAGGGCTTGATCAACTTCAGCTATCTTCATTTGATGCTTGATCAATTCCAACCTATCACTCAACTCAACTTTAACCATTAGTAACCAATAACCTTGGTTTGTTATCATCAAAACCCCAACTAGAGGTACCCTTGGGCTAACAAAATCAAGTTAGGTGTTCTTATTTTGGATGTCACCCACAAGACATTTCTCTATTGCTTCATCACAAAGCTCAAGAGTCAACTCCATTTTCCCTTCATCATAATTTATATCAGCAAATATGTTATATATTTCCTATCTGCAACTAGGTCTTCACTCCCTCATTTTCTCTTCAAACAGTTGATTTGCTTCCGAAAATTTCTTCCTTGTAAACCCTTGATGAGTGCATTGTAGGAATCCAGTCAGTGGACTAAATCCCTTCCCAACCATGTCTTTTTGTGCAAAAACCACGCCTCTTCATATTCCTTGCTTTACAATGCCCCTTTTATCAATATGTTATAGGTGTTAGCATCAGGCCCCACTCCTTTGGCACAACACATTCCTTTATAAATTCCGCTGTGGCATGCATGTTATTTCTAATGCAGTACTGTTTCATAAGAGAATTGTAGGTGGATGCATTTGGCATAATACCCTTCTCCAGCATCCATTTTAGTAGCTTCTCACCATCTTGTAGCATCCCAGACATACAAAACCCATTCATCAACACGTTGAATGTCACAACTGTGGGCTGATTCCTCATCTAGCGACATCCGCGCAGGAGCTCATGAGCCTTATCCATCTCTCTAGACTTGCAATAAGCATCCATTAGAGTTGTATATAAGTATTAGCATCAGGATGGAACCCCGCAACTTCCATATCTTTCATTAGCTTTACCGCTTGATCTATATTTCCAGCTTTACAGAGACCATTAACAAGTGAGTTGTAAGTGTAAATATTCAGTTCAAGACCCTTTCTGCACATCTCATGAAGAAGCTCATTTGGGTATCAACCTCCCCACATTTGCAAAGACCACTGTCAGTGCAGTGTCACAACATTTGGTGTCAGCCCCATCTCAAGCATTTTGTTGTGAAGAGAAAAGGCTTCTTTTACCTTCCCTTCCTTGCAATAACCATCAATCAGTGCTGTGTAGGTAACTTCATCTGGCTCCAACTGTTTGCATACCATATCATAGAAGAGCTTATCTGCTTCCATCACCTTGCCTGATCGACATAGTCCACATATAACAGCAGTATATGTTATAAAGTCTGGACTAATTTTTCGCTTCTGCATTTCATCAAACAGCCTATATGCAGCTGAGACATTCCCAAACTTGCAGAAACCATCAATTAACGTTGTGTAGACAACACTATCTGGGGCAATTCCCTCACTAATCATCTCCTCAGGGGACCCTCTCTGTTTTTGCCATTTTTACCAAATTTACACAGAAGAAGGCTGATTATGCCATTGTAAGTAAAATGGGTTTGGCTTCAACCCTTTGCATTTGCATTTCCTCTATGAGCTTCACACCTTTTGGAGTTCCCAAAATCAGATAACATCATCCACTAGTTATAGTACTATAACTTATAACAACATCAGGCATACAGCCTTCAGCTCCATTTGCAGGAGAAGCTGAGGAGCTTCTCTACCACTCTCCCTATTTGACAAAGAGAATGGATTATAATATTATATGATGCAGTATTCCAACATACACCCACTTCAGGAAATTCACTGAAAACCTTTAAAGCAACTTTGATCCCGTCAAGATCCTTTTGATAACAGAATAAATAAATTGCAAGATTCAACGGAGATGAGCAGTCCATAATCTGCATCTATCAAAAAAGTTTTCTTGCTTCATTGAGCATCCCAGCTTCAACAAGGACCTGAAAGAAAATATCAAAGACACGGGGGTCTGAAACCCCAGTCCTTGTGGGTGTATATCAACTGCTCAACAAATGACCAAAGAAACAATTCAACATCCAAATTGGGATTAACCCAAAAATCCTGGATGAGTTTGCGAGCCATTTTCAGATCCTTTGAAGCAGTAGCTATCTGAGCAAGAATGCAATGTGCTTCCAGTGATGGTCTCAGGTAGGCACGCCCACTCAAAGAAATTCAAAACCAATCTGTAATCATTCCTAATGCTCATAAGAACCCGAATGAGGTGATCGGCCCGGAATTTAGATTCGTAGGGCTTTAGGACACGACGGAGAAATCAGAGTTTAAGTATGCTTAATTGCAATGGAAATCTGATGAACCAAATTCAGAATCTGAGGATAGGTTTAGGGGAATAGTTAGGAAAATTTCTGGTGGTAGAATCAAGTTAACATTTTTTCTCACTGAAGACTTGAAAAAGGCAAACGATTGAGAGAAGGATCCAAATGAGAATGATGGAGAGAAGAGTTGGAAAACAAAGTCGTGTTAGAGATGACATGCCTTTTCATCTTTGTTAGAAGGACCCATCAACCAAGACAGGGTTTGAGGAACCCACTTCGCAGACGCAGGACCCTTATATGTAGAAAGAGGGTTTTTTTCTTGAACCACACATCTCGCAAGTTCTATAGGAAGGATTGAGAGCCGAACCCTAGCCAAAATGCAAAGAGAAAATTTTAAGACAATCTCGAGAGAGGGAGATGACATCTCACTTCATGCGTGTTCTACGGAGAAAACCAATTGACAAAGGCTTCATCACCTGTCGGCTGTCGCCACTACAAGCAATAACTTCGCAATATTTGGACTTGGTTTATTTTTTTATTTTTATTTTTTTAATACACTTTATTTTCAAGATAATTGGAATGAAACTAATGAACTCCCGTCTAAGTCCAATACATAGGAGTCGGGTATAGATACCCGATTCTGTTGAAATGAAGTTTGCTATACCAAGGCCTATAACGGGTCTGGTCATTTTTTGGTGCCCATGGTGCCCTTACTTGAAACGAATGTCCTTAATTCTTTGACGTAAACTAAATGGAATCACACGTCACCAAACGGCGTTCTAACACATGGATGATTCGTCTAAAATACAAACCATTCTTCATTCAAATTGGTCTCGACAAGCGTCTAGGACAAAAAGAACAACTGTTCCATGATCCCACTAACACCTAAGACTGAGACAAAAGACAAATAAAAATATGACACCTATCTATACTATTTATAAAAATAGGAAATGTTTTACACTTTCAACTTCTAAAACTACATTTCATTCATTGATTTCCAAAACACCTTTAATCAGTTTAAATGAAAATGAAATATTTTCATCAACGATTGAATAACTTTAATATAATAATATAATATCATATTTATTCTCTTTCAATTTCTTCGGGCCATCGAATATCAATAATCACCTTAAATGAAAATGCACCCTTCAACGCTGCTTCTCAGATGGCTTAATTTGGGACTCGTCTATATTATGTTTCATATTTGTTGTAACTTTTGCTTTATCCTTATATATATATTAAGTCGTTTTGGTTCTATCAAGATGGAGTCTTCAAACAATACTTTAGCAACCAAATAAAATATCATCAAGATCCAAACAACAATGAAGATCTCCGACGATAAAGAACTAAGATTGAAGAATTCTTCTTAGGCGTGTTAAAATACTTGCATATTAGTGAGTTGAAGTGTGCGCATGATAAGCACACTAAAGCCAACCAAAAAGCCTAACTCTCTTTTGTCGTATATTTAGACTATAAAGCTTAACAGATATTGCTTTCTCACCAAACTATCTTTGTCGAAGCGCAACGATGCTTCAAAGTGGAAAGACTTAGTTGTTTCTTACTTCTGACTCTGGTGAGCCGGCTTCAACTCATTTATTCTTTGTACTTTTGTTCTCTTTGTAAATTTGTTTATTGGTAATATTTGTTTTTTAAGTCATGTTTTAATTTAATTTACTTTTTTTTGTCTCGGATCTTAGTACTATCAGCGATCAACTTTCTTGGTTTAAGATTCGTAATGAGTCTCATATCAATCAAATACGTTGTATATTTAGGCATTGAATTTTTTTATTTAATTAAATCAATTGTATATGTTTCATATTTGTTGAAAAATAACATAAAATCCTACGTTGATCTCTATTTCTGTGAGATTTGACAAAAAACAATGATAATATATGAGTTTTTCTTTTTAAAAGAGAATTTCTATGAGAGAATAACCTAAAATATCAAATAAGAACTTACTAAAAAAGTTATTAAATTATGCTATAAATAAATTCTTCAAATGACATAAATATAAAAAATGATTAAAAATAAAATATTATTTTAAATTATTTCTAAAACTTGAAAATAAAAATATATAAAATGATTAACAATAAAATCTATAAAGTATTTCATTTCAATTATTAACAATAAAATATTATAAATAAAATTTAGTCTTAAAATGTATTTCAAAATATAAAAATACATTAAATTAAAAAAAATCAAATTGCCAAAAAAAAAAATCATTCTTGCAAATATAAAATTTTTTTTAACATTTTTAAAAAGAAATTAAAATAAAAATCTTAATATTTCTAAAATTTTATTGTAGATTACACATAAATTTCTCTCTTTTTTATTTTTAATTTATAAATTTATTGATAGAATAAATAAAAGCAAATTAAACTATCAGTATCATCACACTTTCAACCCTAAAGTGACGTAAGCGGGGCGTGAAACTATACTGCATTCTTTACTTGTTTTTTTTAGACATCGGTATCCTAAGTCTTGTTAACCGAATCAAAATATCATATACAAAAGATACAAAAATACAACTACCAATCGTAGCGGGTAAGTTTACAATGTCAATACATACGCCTTGAGTCCCATTTACATATAATACAAAAATCCAGACATTTATATTTACATAATCGTAGCGCACAACTCCACGTGATGGACCCTACGTATGTCGCCTAGCAAGATGCGTATGATCGCTGACGCCCTCCTCTCAGACCTACATGGATTAAAACCCATTGCCCAAGGCTTATGACAGTGGGAAACTTAATATGAATTATACGTATATACATGCACTAATACTCATTCTGATAAGCATATAATAATGTGGATATACAATAACGAGATATAAGAATTTTCATGCATTCATATAACAAACTTATACACATACTTGTACTTATAGCATACTTATCTTGTTCGGATCTCAGTAGGAGTTATGAGCTTAGACGTACGGAGGGGTGCGGGTAGGTACTGAGTTATGTATACGAGGTACCAGTAGTACTATAGGCTTATACTTATCTGGTACCCATAGGTACATTCGGAGTAGAAACGATATGCATTCTTTCACTACAATTAAGTAATTGATTCTTATCATATAACTATTTGATACCTAGACAGTGTGAAATGAGTCGAGACTAAACCTGATAAGTACCGAAGTGCTGATGCGATCTTGAGGAATGCTTGGATTACAAAAGCGAGGAGTGTCAAAGCATTGACCAGAGAGGTGTCGATCACACTAATCGGTACAAAGTACTATGTGAAGCCGCGGTCGAGAGTGTCATCGCACTGTCGGAGAGTACCAGTACTATACTTGCACCTTGCGTACTTGAGTCTTCATGTCATTCAATATACGGTGTGGCGATCCTGCAATTATATGTGTTTAAGACTATTATCTTATCATAGAGGCATTAAGTTTGCGACATTATATTCGTCGAGAAGCGAAGCCGCGAAAGCGGCGAGTCTGATCTAATTTTCGCTACCTTACAAACATGAATGGACCATTTCATACACTTATAGAGTCCTCATTAGTCCAATAGACAAGTCCTCTGAACAATGGAAACAAAAAAAAAACACAAAATTTCCATGCTGTGAACAGTAGCTACGCCGCGGCGTAGCACTGCTACGTTGCGGCTTAGACCTTCACTGCGGTGTAGCTTTGCTACGCCTCGGTGTACCTGAGGCTTGTCTAAGCCTCCCTCTCGGCCACGCCTTGGTGTGGACCTACGCTGCTGCGTGGGATCCCTACGGCCCTTTCTGTTGGGATCCCTCGATACGTAAGCGTGAGACCTCAATTTCCCAGTTCTTTGATTTCGTTAATTTTCTGAAATTCAACTAAAAACCCCCAATAATCCTGAAAGCATCAGAGAAAGCAACTCCCCAAAGGTGTGTTCTAGCAACAAAACCAAACATAGAAGAGATTAATTAGAGGGTTTTCCAAACCCAAAGCTCAAATAGTATGAGATTATGTTAACTTCTAACTTGCCCAAACAAATATTTATACATCATAAACCAGAATCCATACTCAAGGGAGGATTCCATACTTTCATCTTATACAAACTAGGGTTTCTGAAACTGACTTTCAACAAATCTAAGGTTAGGATGAATTCCTAACTAAACCCTAGAAATTGAACTAACTAATATCCATACAAATCCATACATCCATACCAAACCATAGCAATCCATACAAACCCATAGTATTCCATACAAATCCATACAAAAATAGTTTCCATACCTTTCTTGACTTTCTTTCTCTTCTTTTTCTTTTTCTTTTTCTTCTTCTCCCCCTCTCTACATTTTTAATATAAAATCCCAAATAGAGACCTAATTGGCCTTATCTCAATTTGGTATAATTTTCATTTTATTGCACTTTGGTCCTCCATCTCTCGACTGTTGCATGAGTTATTCCTATTTTTAGCCTATAATTTTCTTATCAAATGACTTTTATATCTTGTTTTGACAAATTCCACTTTTACCCTTGTATCTTGTACAAATTTCGGGTTTTTCAGTTTTCACGTTTTGAATTTAAATTACGAAAAATTCAAATTATACCTACAAAATACCCTAAACATGTTGAAAACGATTAGGGTATATTTTGGGGTGTTACATGTATAGTATTAAAAAATTTTAATTAAATTTTCAACTCAATTAAAAGTTATTTAGGGTTTGATGTGTCTTGTTTCTTAATTTTGAGGTTCAACTTGATCTGCAGACAGCGCATTTGTGAGTTACAGTGTGCGAGTTACTCAGAGATCTTTAACGATGCTAGAAACGATGGCCACGACTGCATTGTCTATATTAAATCAAGAACCTTAAGCAAGATGTTGATATAAGATCCTGGTTATATGGAACCAAAAGCTGCAAGAACAAAGGAAAGTAACCATGTCCCTTTAATTATAAAAGAACTAAGAGCCGTAAGTTTGAACACTATAAGGAATTAACCTTGATAGGATCGAAAGTTCTCACAAGAACCATAAAGTGAAGAAAACCTCACAAAAGAATTTTTATTCATCAATGTCTACATTAAGGGGGTATATGTAGACCTCATACTTTCTAAAATCAACTAAAGCAACTCCTAATTTGACTTGGAAAGCAAAGACTTTCTTAAATAAAGCAACTCCTAAATCAAATATTTCTAAAAATAGCAAGCTCTAAGGCAAATCTTTCTAAATAAATAGCAACTCTTGTTGTGCGCAAATCAAACTTTCTAAATTAAATAAAGCAACAACTACTTTAACTTGGAGAATAAATCTTTTTAAAATAAAACAACTCCAAATCAAAATAGTAACTGTGACGTCCCAAAACTCGAGGGTCTCGTTGACAACCCTTCAGCTTTGGAATATAAGTGAATGTGGATGGCAAACACCACTCATAATCGGCGAGTCTCGCTGTGCGGGAGCTCTACGAGGTACAACTTGTCCCAAACGATTCTGATGGCCACATCGGGTCCACATGCGAGTAAAATAATTGGCCACTTAGCCCCCTGCATCAATACTCACAAAATGCATCAACTATATTACCATAGTTCAAGAGTTAATAAATCACTCTTAATTCAAACATATATTAGAAGTTAAAGTTCTAATACATGTTATACAAAAGTATCTATCAAAGCCACATGTCGACTTTCTTCTAAACGCGGCCTCTAGTGAGCGTCGTCCTCCTGTACACTCTCTATGCCCGAAATAGTGATCAGCGACGGGGTGGCTTGATGCAGAGTAGAGATAATTTTCTACATGAGTTACTCCTTTATAAGTGCACGTGTCATGTAGTAATCCTTTCAATCATCATGATTAAACTTGAATGTACGTGCGTCGAGTAATAAGTCTCAGCAGACTCCTTCACACACTGCCTAAGCCATGCGAGGTAAAATCCAGATTTTCAAAACAAAAGCTTTGTTCTCGAAAACTTACTCTGAGATAGGTAAATACATTCGGACTACCATCGAGGCGAATGTGTGGATAACCCTCAAGGAAACAATTCATGGGCCCCTCAGTGTGAATTGTTGGATAAATCCCAACAATTCTCTGAAAATCTTCCTTGAAATTCCTTTCACAAACATTTTTCCTTTTCTTTCATTTTCGTATCGATACATTTCTTTCCTGTTGTATTACAGGGTGCCGAGTGTATAGAATGCATTATCTTAATCCCAAAATATTAATGTAATATATAAAACATGTATATAATAACATAATTAATTCACACAAATTTATGTTATTAAATTCACATCAATAACACCAAAATTAGCTCATATGGGCTAATTAACAATTCTGAAGCAATTCATTTTGAATAACTTCGACAACACAAAAAAGTACACCAAATCACCTGACTATTCACGTGACGATGAAACCTAGGGTCCGCGCATTCCACGAGCCCTTTAATTAGAGATTTCTCCGCTCGGTTCAAAGCTTTTGAAAGAGGCGATATCCGGCCGCGGGCCTCAGCGAATCCACAATAAAATGGCTATTAGCGAAAAATAAACAAGTAGGAAAAAGATCCTACCCTCTTGGAGTTGTCGAACTCCACCAAATGGAATAATCCACGTGTAGCCTCGTAGCGTAGAACAACTATGCTTGGCGAGAGTGAGGCAGAAGAGCGGTCGAGCAGAGCGGAAATGCAGAGAGAAGTAGGTACCTCTCTCTCTGCAAAACTCAAAAAACCTCCTTCATTTTGCCCGATTTGGTCTCATACATGTTTTCTTAACTGGAATTGAAGAAGAAAACTGAAATTCATGTTTTGTCTTTATTCTCATTAAACATTTTCATAATTCTATATTGTCAATTTTAACGATTTTTTGGCGCGTGGGCATCTAATGCATAATCTCATCGTCTCTGCTCATGCGACATGTGTCACATGGATACATGTAATAGGTGACTTGTCACGTCATGTCTTTGCGAGCCGTTTCTGACACTCGATTACTCAGCGTGAAATTTCGGCGTCACCGAGAATTCGATGAGGTCGGCGTGGTAGTAGATTTCGTGAGATGATTCCAACGATTGAAATCGTTAAATCATCCGAGAGATCTAGAAAATTTTGGTTTTGACCGAAATTACCATTTACCATTTTTCGAAGAATTTGAATTTTCACGGGTTTTGATAACAAGACTCAAATCGTAAAATAGAAATATATTTGTGTCTCGAGGTTTCCTGAACTCTGAATATGATTTTTCCATAATTAAGATTGAATTCTCATGGTTTGTTCTAGATGCTTTTACATCAACTTTTGAACTTTCTTGTTGGCTTCAATTCCTTCAAAGGCTTGATTTGACTTGAACTCTTCTTTAAAAGTTGTGTTGGCCCAAATAAACTCCTTCACAAGCCTATTGAAAGCTTCTTGAAGCTTTTCGGCTCTTGCTCTTGTGATTGGCCTAGTTGGCATTTGAAATGGATCTCTTGTGCTTTGATTCTCATCACTCTCTCCTTCCTAAAAAAGATTTGTCCTCGAATCTTAACCATAATATTGTTGATGACACAAAAATAAAAACATATCCTCCATGAACCATCCTTTTTGGGTCTGAAGTGGTACATGTAAAACACATGGACTAGTCGATTCTTTCATAGTGCTGACTCTCATTTAATCTCCTCGGGATTAGTGTTATAAGCAAGTTGATTTGGAATTGTAGCTATAAGACTGAATTCAATTTGATGGTCAATGCCCTTAAAGGGCGACGAACCACTAGGACAATCCTTGGGGAATGGATACTCTAACTCCTATAATAAAGAAGAAACAACAGTAGGAAAAGAAGAATCAAGATCGTTAATGTTAAAAAGCGTCTCTTTGAAAAAAAGTACAAACATAAACTTGTTAGTATAAAAAACACTCTTGATCTCACTGTGTTTTACATGTAAGCTTTTTTTTTTCTTGTTGTTTCCTCTCATTTTTCTTTGTTCACTGATTGATTGAATTTTAACTAGACCAAAATTGATTAATTTCTAGCACTGCCACCAAGAACTATTCAATCCCCAGCAGTAATGCTAAAAACTTGTTTGACTATGTATTTAAAAACTGTTTTCTGCTGTTGATTATAATAATGCAATTAAAATTAGTTTTGGTCTAAATCCTTTGTAAGTGCCACCCAGTGCATCTCAGTAATAAAGTGAACTCACAGAGTCCGAGATATCATTTCACAAGTTGATTAGAAAATCTAAGATTAAGTAATCTACTACTCCAGTGTCATTATTTGAACTTAGTGGAATTTTGAATTATCAAAATCAGGTGAATGAAAAAATTCTTATCGATGTTAAATCTAAGTCGATTAAATTAGAATTTCACAGTAGAACTAACGTGGAATGGACCAATATTCTAATTATCAATTTTCATAGTTCCCAAAGATAATGTTGTTAAGAACATGAATTCTTGATTGGTCCAAGAGCAGAGTAGTGTAGCCTTGGAATGCTTCCTGACATTGCACATTTCACTATTTAGCTTCCTATATTCCTAAACCAGGTTAATGGTTCTAAATAGTTACTTTTAAGATTTTATCATCTTCAAAATTTGGTAGTTTTTCCTAAACCAGTACTTCATAGCCATCTCTTAGGATGAAATTTGTTTGCCTCATGAAACAGGTAACCTGAGCCTTAACTTCGAATTTGGTGGTATCTCGACCATCGATTGATACAATTCTCTTTCTCCTTGATTAGAATCTAAGCTAACACAAGATTAATATAATTCTATTGGATTTAGATGAAGCCTTTAAGGATTAAGCTGATATCTCATTAAGTGGTCCTTATTCCCCAGGAACACACTTCTGCTATCACCTAGAAGGGGATCTTGAAGTTAGAGGTTAAAACATCACCTATGATTTATCAGAGTGATAATTAAAGTACATTAGTTCCTAAAATATCAATGCAATTTACCCCCAAGTCACTGCTCTTTGCTTTTCGGTGATCCATCCTACGTGTCACTTAAGAGGATCCACAGAAATCGGAAACAAATACAACTCTTTCTAGGTATAGAGCATTGATATATACAACTGCTCATTACAAGAGCGGTACCAATTAGATCAATCTAGTTTTCATACCCAAAACATACAATTGAATTACTACAAAATAACAATCAAACACCAAATCCTTTCCCAAAGAGCTAAGCCTTCGATGTCTAAATCACAAGTGACAATGGCTAGTTGATCAGAAAAATTCATTGAAACTATGATTAAAACTGAACAAAAATGAATTCTAGAAAATTTCCATATTTCACTTAAGTTCAGACATAAATGAAGCTTGATTTACAATTGATCAAGCTCAAAAATTTCATCGGATCTACCTCTTCTCACAAAATAAGGAAAAAAAAAAAAGAAAAGAAAAATATATATAAAGAGAGACTTGGCACTTCAAAGCTAAAATTTGGTTAAATACTAAAAAGCTCTTAATCCGAAGATATAATTTGCTGCCCCAGCTTTTTCTATTTATAGGGCTCATAATTGCTGGGTCTGAATTCTAGGTTGGAATTGTGGATTCTGATGCAGGCCTAGCTGATGGCTTTGTCGCAACAATGTTGGTCTATGTCGCGACATTGCCACTTACTTGTGTGTTTTTAGGCTTTGTTGTGGCCTTATCGCGGCATTGGCTTTGTCTATGTAGCTTTTGGCCTTTGAAACTTCATTGTCGTGACAAAGTTGCGAAATGTCGCCACATCCATGCAGTTTTTATGTTTCCATTCTTTGTTGTGAGTTTGTCGCAACAATACTGACAAGCATTCTTCTTGAGTGATTATTGCGACAAACTTTTCAAATGTTGTGAAAAAGCTTCGATAATAATAATCTCGAGTCTCTTCTTGGTAATTATCGCGACAATGAAGGAATATCGCCAACAACGTTCTTTGCCTTCTCTTCGAGTGTGTCTAGTGGCATTCTGCTTTGATGTATAAACAAGTTCTTGACTTCTCTCTGCTCAGTGTGTGATATAGTTTTGATATGGGCTGTTCCATACTGAATTAATGATCTGGATGGTTGGTTGACATTGCAAATTTTATCATGACAATTGTTCTTGAACTCTTACAGCTTTTGCTACTAAAGGTATAATTATCGTGAACATATGATCTTCTTTCATGTTTGTCGCGACGTGTTTTTATGTCGTGACATTCTTTCCAGTACTTCCTTGCATTCTTTGTCGCAATATAATTGTGTATGTCGCGACAATGTTCTGTTGCCATTTGCCCTGTCCTTTGGTGCGACAAAGTTTCAAAAAGTCACGACATTCTTTTACTCTTCTGTCTTAACTGGGTCACAACATAGCTTTAGAATGTCATGACAACCTTCTCTGTCTTCTTCACATTGTATGTCGCCATATAGTTATGAATTGTCGCGACATTTTGCAACTGTGCTTTTGGGCAATCTGCATGCTCTTTGTTGCGACAGAGATTTGATTATTGTGATAAACTTCTCTTGGCCATCTGAAACTTTTGTCGCAACATTATGCATTTTTGTTGCTTTCCTTGCTGATTTTTGGTTCTTTTGGATTAAAACCCTACAAAACACAAATCTGGGTGAAGATTATAGTCACCGTTAAATAGGACCTTAAACTCTAAAAATGCAAGAAAAATGAGACTGAAAAAATAGATGAGTTTGGACCTGGGTCAAACTCTCGAGAAATAAAGTTTGCTTGTCCCTAAGCAAAGAAAAGATACTTTTGCTTGTCCTCAAGCAATTCAGCTTTTTGAGGCCGTTTTTATTATGCAACAGACATCTTTTTCCTTTAAATCCATGAATCAGTTTAAAAACAGGATAGTTGTAATATCACTTTTGAACAAGTTTTAAACCCAGAACGAAGAAGATTTTCAAGTAAGTTCATATGAAACAAATAATTCATATGGTGTAACAATTTGGTTATTTACCTTGATTAGTGAGTGTAATGATGATCTTCCACCCCAATATGCAAGTAGTTAATCTTCACGAGATACTATTCAGATAATAAACTACTCTCTGATTTTTCTAAGGTCCCATATGTAACACCCAAAATTATACCCTAATAGTTTATTATAGTTTAGTGAACAATAAAGTCAAGTGTATTTTTTTCGAAATTTAAGTGCTAAGGGTGAATAAGGGTAAGCGGTAAAATGTCACGTGAGACCCAAGGTCATAAGTTAAGAAGATTATATGCTATTGTAGGAAATTAGATAAGTTGATTTTCAAATAGGATGAAGTGGAAGGACCAAATGGCAAAGGCTAGAAAATTAAACCCAAAAAGGGATAAGACACAAACTTGTCTATTGAATGAGAGAAGTTCTCATTTTTGGCTTTAGAGAGAGTTAGGGCTACGGTTTGGGAGAAGAAGCCATGTTGGGCATTTCTTCTTCATTTACTTTGGAGTTCTTCTTGTTCAAGTAAGAAGGAAGGAAGAAGAAAAGGTTTAGTCTTCAAGAAAATCAAGGTTAGGAAACTATCCTAATTTTCTCCCTCTTTGTTTTTGTTTTTGTTGGTTTGAGTTGGGTTTAAAGTTGGCTTTGATCTTGTTTTGGTTTGGGTTGGAATTGTCCTTTGATAAGGACCAAAATTATGTAAGAAGACATGTAGGTATTTTTAGAAGTGTTGTCCAAATTTGCCTAAGAGCACTTTGTGTGTTTTATGTTGGCCATAACCAGCTTCGTGCTACTAAATTTTACCCTAGTATTTTATTACATGTTTAGGGTATAATGTAAGGAAAATTTGCATTTTACGAAATTTAGTACTAAGGAATAAATTGATAATTTGCTTAGCAATAAGGACCCAAGTGACATAAGGTAAGAAAGAGTATATGTTGAAGTAAGTTTGGATAGATTGATTTGTAAATAGAAGAAAGTGGGGGAGGCTGGAAACTAAAATGCAAAGAAAGACTTTAAACCAAAAAGAGGATAAGGCTAACTTGTGGCCTTATGATGGGGGCAAATATCTTCTTTTTTTTTTGCTTTGGAGTGTGAGGGCTTTCCGGTGGGGAGAAGGAGAAGAGAGAAGAGAAGAAGGAAAAAAGAAGAAGAGAAGAAGAAGAAATCCAGGTATGGAATTCATGTTTGGAACATCTCTTTTGTTTGGAACATATGTATGGATTTGTTGGTTAGGAAACCACCCTAACTCTTTCTTTGTCTATGTTTGGGTTATGAAACCCCTAACTCTTCAATACATGTGTATTTTGTGGTTGGTTGGAAGATCTTTGGTGAAAATGGCAGGGTGGCCATTGCGAAAATAAAGTAGTGCGGGTGCTAAAGTTAGTCTGGTGCACCATATGGTTTTAACTTTATGGAGAATGTTGATCTTGTCTTGAAGGTTGAGTGTCGATTTTCAAGTTGAGATCGAAGGATGTTAAGTACCAGTCTTTGAAGGTTTAGTGCAAGTCTTAAAAGTGGTTTTTAAAGTCACAGAAGATGTTAAGTCTTGGTATTGAAAGTTGGTATGGTACTCACTAATAACAGGTTAGTACGATCTATGATCCATTGTTTCGTTATGTTCTTAGATTAATTCGAATGAAAGGGGTCAATACATGTATAAAAGTCATATGAAAAATGTCGTTGGGCAAACATTGTTTCTTACCCTTATTTGCTAATGCGATTAAGAATAAAATAACAAGCTCGAAAACACGTAAATAGTGTCCTTTGTCGGTGGGTTGGTGAATGAATAGGCACGTGCGATGTCTGCTTGACACTCTGCATTGTGCTACGACATCTCTGTTACGGGGCAGACACGTCTCTCTTCAGTGCTTCGACACTCCTGCTAGTGCTACGACACTTATGTTACGTGGCGAGCCGTGTGCCGATTGCCTTTGTTGATCTTTGTCACGATACCTTGGTGCCATTGTGCTGCGTCTCGCATTTATTATTCTTGGTCTATACATACCAAACATTTATATGATAAAAATTATGAATAATGAGCGATAAGCATAAGTAATCAGTGCGCTTTATGTTACGTATTGTACCTCACGGGTACCTTACATGCAAAGATCTCTATTATGAACTTCTACGGGAGATATGAAAATCATGTCATAAGAATTATGTTATATATATCCTGTAATTGTGGACCACTTCAAGTGGTTAAATATGTTATTTGTTTTCTACTAATCTATAAGCTTAACTTACGCGGGTGTTTCGTAGTGTAGGTCTTGAAGAGGACATTAGTGGCATTCGCACTCATTGGGGCGACACGTGATAGGGTCACGATGTGAGTTTATGATTTTGGTTTTGGAATGTAAATGTAAAAGTTTTTGTAATAGTGGAGTTTGTTTATCTATAAGTAAATGGGACTCAGGAATATGTACATGACTTTTAAACACCACTATGGTGGTAGTACTAGAAGTTTTATTTCCTTATGGATTTATATATGAAATGGGCCCACCGATGTTGAAAAGCGGTTAAGAGTCACAGTCGATTAATCGTCCTATAACCGCCCAGCGGGGGGTAGGGCGTGACACTACGGACGTCCAATTTGGATGATTTTAGTTGGAGAGGAAACCTAAGAACTAGAACTACAAATGTCTAGAAGATACCAACGTAAATCACGCTCTAGAACCACTGAACGAGGTTTTACGATCAAAATCACAGATTATGTCCTCTACGGGAGTAGTTCATAATGTACACCCATATCTTGAAGTTATGCAGTCAAATGAGGTGATTCAAATTTTGTATAGACTAGACATTTGGGAGAACAATGTTTATGAAGGAAGTATAGCCAAATTTAGTCATCATTGTTACCAGAAATTCATCAAAGTAAGGGAACAATTTTGTCACTAAAACCTGTCTCAAAACAGTCCCCTAAACTGGAGTAATTCCGGTTGTTTAAATCATAACTTGAGTTATACTGATCCAAATGAGTTGAATCAAATTTATGTACAAATTAGACATTTGGGAGAACAACTTTTCTGAAGAAATTATGGTCAAATTATGTCCCTCTAGTTCCCAAAAAATTTTCAAATGTTGAACACAATTCCAGATTATGTTCTTGGAAACTGTACAGGAGCAGTTCAAAATGTTTAGGCCATACCTCCTAATTTAAATGTCCAAATGACTTGATTCATAAGCCTTTGGAAACTTAAGACATAGGTAAACATTTTTTAAGACGATCACTTTGTCTAAAAATGTAAAACCCGGGAAAAATTCAATTTTTCTGAAAAAAAGGTAAAACGGTAATTTCGGTTGAAAACCGGAAATTTTATAGATTTTGGATGAACGGACTTCGCGTTGAATTTTCTTGCAAAATATAGTTCTGCGTCCGAATTTCGTCGGATTCAGAATGATCAATTCCCGCGTTTGAGCGTCGGGTGTTGGGTGACATGACATGACATATGATGCATTTTGTGAATGAAGTACATAGAGCCAAGTGTCGAAGTGGAAGAAATAATGGGAAAGAATAAAACAAGAAAATAGAAAAAAAAAAATAAGGAAAAAATTAGAAAAGTCAAAAGGAAAGGGCAATTTTGTGAGAGAAAAAAGAGGGCAATGAGGGTGAGTGAGCAGGAGAAGAGAGAGAGAGAGAGAGAGAGAGAGAGAGAGAGAGGGGAAAGAGGGTTTTTAAGCCTGCTGCAGATACGATAGTCGTCGGTTTTCATCGGAGCGAGAAGAAAAGTTCATTTACGTGACGAGAGCTACGCGTGGATACCAAAATCTTGAAGTTTCGTCAAACTCCACGAAGTAGAGAATTTTCCTACTTGGAATATTTCTAGCCTAAAGGCCATTTAATGGCTTGGGGTTTTCTTTGAGTCCATAAATTTTAGTCCCAAAATCTTGGGATTGAGTGTAATTTTTAGGAATTTTAGGACTATTTACCGAGCGATACGAGATGAATTTTTGGGGTGTTTGAGCATTCTGGTGAGTTGAGGTTTGGTTTCGATCCGATGCGATGTCTTGGTTTTATGGTGTGTTTTGGTATCACAATAATCAATGATGAACAGTGAAGGGACCAAGATGTGCTTTGTTTTATATGGGTCCAAGATTTGGGCCATTTTGTGTGTATTATTGGAAAAATAAATAATATGCTGTTGTGTGTAAAAATCATGTTAATATGTGCTTGCATGATGTATTAACATGGAAATTGTGATGAATGGAAATTTTATGTAGGAAATATAATTATCCGGAATTTATAAATGTTGCATATAGAATGACATAGCATGAAATGACATGATTGCATTTCATATACACGGTCACATCGCGTTGAGTCGGATGTGGGTGCATGGTACTGTTATTCACCATTCTTGGTGAATGTGTGGTGAGCTCGGAAATGGGACCACGTCCACAATCGAGACTCGCGATTGTATAAAACAATGATAAATATAAATCACGTGTGTTTGGGCGTAGCAAGATGGGGTAGATCCCTCCTAGGGTGAAAGAGCTAAATTTATATCTTTGATTAGACATGATCACCGACGGTGCATGTAAAAATGTCGAGAAAGGCGCTTGATCCTACGGTGTGACCTCAGAGAAAAAGGCGTGGCCATGAATAACACGAGATTTGATAAAAATTCAGAAGTAGTATTGGAGGTTGTCGATGGTTAAGTCGATGGGTGAAACACCAATGTGGTTTTCCACATGGCATTGTAGGTGTGAAGTCGTAGGGACTTGGGTTGTGGGCGCGTGAGAAGTCATCATTATGACGTAATATTCCATATGGATTGCGTGTTATATGGAATGTGATTGAGCGTTTTCATGGTTGCCATTGCATGTGCATTTTAGGTAGGGAGTAGCCCTTGTAGGAGAATGTTTCTAGTGGTATTGCTTCGGCGTTGTGGGACACTTCGGTCTGAGGTTGTAGAGAGGCAGCGCTCGACGAGGCCATGATTATGAAGAAAGCGGAGTGTGTGGCATGATATTACTTTTGAGTAACATTTTTATAAAAATATTTTATATAAAAGAATTGTAACTAAATTCTTTTGGGGCGTATCTAAATAGTCGGATATGTAGTATGGTAAGAGAATTTGTGATCGGACCCTTACGATTGTAATTAAAGCGTTTTATTTTAAATTATTTTTTAATTTAAATGTGAATGAATGGGTCTCGGTAAAAGGATGTATATTGGGGATATGGACAGATGGACCTTATGGAGTCAATACTACATCCGTTGAGACCCTTGAGGGGTTATGATTATACTATTATATAGGTTGTATGCTGGGTAGAGCTCCTTGAACAAAGGAAACTGCACGATTTTTGTGAAAATATGGATCCGATAAATGGGATAAACCAATGTGGTATTGGGTCTGAAATCGAAGAGTGCGGGTTGATGGGTTGTCAGCGAAGACACACACTGGTTGGGGCGTGCAAAAAACCTTGTTTCCTGAGTTAAAACTGTAGTTGAAACTGGACTTGGGACTTGCCTCGTATTGTTAAAGGCGGTGGTTTATAATGTAGGCATTGCTAACAATATCTTTGATGCGATGTGAATTAAGGCATTAATGTTACATGAATTAGTGCAAGTACGTTAAAATAATCATGATTAATATGTGAAGAACCTATGTTAGGATACTTGTATGGTAATCGGAAACATAAATAATTGAATGTTTTCTTATGTCAGGAGTAGTGAATAAATGGCATGCCTATAAGGATCTCATCTTTGCAACCTGCGGATTATGGCCCAGTTTGGGTCATTACTTAGGCCTTGTTTGGGTCATACTCTTCTATACAGTGATGTACCTACGGGTACTTATTGTTCTATTTCCCGTTATCCATTTCCATTGGAAAATGCAGACATAAGGTTTTGGTTATAAAAACAAAAATATAAATATATAAATAAATGAATAACAAGTGCATGCAAGTGCTTCTGAAATATATGTGTTACGAGTACCCTCTGTACAAGATTTCTGTAATGTACTCCTACGGGAGATAGAGTATTATGATATGCAAATTATGTTATATGTATACTGTAATTGAGGACCACTGCATGTGGCCATATAGGTTATCTGTTCCCACTAGTATAAACTTGCTGCAGATATTTTGCTCTCTGTGTAGGGACTCGAGAATTACGCGAAACATCCTACATTCGACAGGGCCAACACAACATTATGAGTCCATCATAAGTAGGTTTTTATCTTGTTTTTGAAATGTAAATGTAAAATTTTGTAATAGTGGAATTTTGTAAGTACAAGTAAATGAGACTCAGGAATTTATGTACAAGAACTTTTAAATACCACTACGGTGGTAGTTTTACAAGTTTTATGTCATTATGAATTTATGATTGAAATGAGCTTACTAATGTTAGAAAATCAGGTTAAGAAGTCCCTGTCCTGTGTGGCGTCCCCTCACTTGATGTGGTTAGGGGAAGGGGTGTTACAGTTAGTGGTATCAGAGCCTATGTTTAGGCGATTTTGGATAGCTCATAAGTTAGAAATGCATATGTATAGCAATGTGTTGGCCTAATTCGGATGTCCTTGTTTTCTAAATAGGATGGACTGACCTTGAGACAATGTTGAGGAAGCTATTGAAAGTGTCAATCCTAGGGAATAAGGTCCATCAGCCTTTGATCCTTTTGAATCAGTTAGAAGTGACCATGATATTATGCGAAAGAGCCCAGCTAAGGTTTTGTAAGATTTTCCACATGATATGGCTCGGGTTTTAGGCGATTGATATTGAATCCCATTGATATGGTAGAAGACATGGAAGTGAAAAATTTCTGTAACAAGTTTAGAGAAGAATCTAAAAGGGCTGAGTTTTTAGGCAGAAAGGCTCTGAGTGTTAGATGAAGTGGATCCTCTTGAATGAGGGTTTCATGTCTTGATCTCACTTTTTGCAAAGTGGGGCCTATGATTGGTGGAAGCTTGTCCTAAGGTGTCCACAACTTCTAGACCCGATGCCTTAGGATTTCTTTGTCTAAGAATTTCGGGCGAAGTATATTACTGATATGTATAAAGAGGTCAAGTGGAAGCAATTCTTGAATTTGAAGCAAATAAATTTTTCAGTAGCTGAACATGAGAAAGAGTTTAGCCACCTTAGTAAATATGCTTCAAAACTAGTCCTTACTGAAGCATTCCGGTGTAGACGATTTGAGGATGGTTTAAATGAATCCATAAAAAGGTATCTAGCACCAGTTACTTCTACATAAGCGGTGAATTTCTATCCAGAGCGGTGTAAGCAACTATGAAGGTGGAAAAGTTTGAAGTAAGGTAATTGAAAGAAATCATAAGAGAAAGTTTGCAAGGGAGGCTCAACATCGATTTAAAGAATCGAGGAGAACCTCGAGGCGATTAGGTCTTCTTCTCTTGCTATGGGAAGAAGGAAGAAAGCGAGGGCTACGTTGGCACCTAGTTCAGTAGAGGCACTTGGCTGAGACAAGGGTGACATCCCAGGAATGCCACAATTGTCATAAACGTCGAATTGTTGTAGATGGTTGTGAAGGATGCTTAGATGTGGAAAGCGGTATCTGTGGAAAATTTTCAAGAGAATTTGGAGAATTAGGAATCAGCAAGGCGGTGGCGGGGAGGATCAAGTGCACATGGCGACTCGTGATCGAGGTGGAGGTCGAGGTGTTTTGAAGCTTGACAAGAGGCCGAAATCTTGTGTCGAGAGACAATAGATCGCCCTATTTCTACAACCCTAGCACGAGCCTATGCTATGAAGGCTCATGAATCGGATCTCAAATTCTCATTGGTATTTTCTCTCTCTATGATGGTTATATATGCTTTAATAGATCACGGTTCTACTCATTCCACTATGTTGCAGCGAGCATTTGTTTGATAAAATGCCATCAGTAGAGCAATTAGAATATGACATGCGTAATGTTTAATGTTAATGTTAACCAAGTATATAGGAAATTACCCGATGATGATTCATGATAGAAAATTCTCTGTGGACTGATTGCTTTGCCTTTTACGTGAGTATGGATGATAAGATGGTTGTCAACATCGGGCTATAGTTGATTGTGATAAGAAATCTGTGGTACTTAAATGTCTCGACCAATCGATAGTGACGGTACATGATATCTCAGGTGACTGTGTCTAATGTAATCTCAACTATGCAAGCTCAGTGATTTTAAGAAAAGGATGTAGTCTTTTTGGCATTGGTACGGCTACCATGAGGACAAGTAAAATTGGAAAATATTCGGGTGGTAAAAGAATATTCGGATGTGTTTCCTGAAGAGCTATCGGGTCTTCCACCTAAAGTAGATTTGTGCAATTTGAGGGAATTTTGCACGGGACGACTCATCTATAAGGCTTATACACAGGATGGCTCTGACGGAATTAAAATTCACTTCTGAGCTCTTGAATGAGTTTGTCGACCCTGATGTTTCTCCTAGGGTGCACCTATTTTGTTTGTAAGAAAGATGGCACTCCCCGGATGTGCATCGATTAACCGACAAATAAATAGGTAACATGAAAAAAAATACCCATTTCCATAATTGAAGATCTTTTGATCATTTGAAAGGGAAGCGAGTGTCTTTCAAAAATTAGACACGGATGAGTTATTATCAACTTGGGTGAAAGATATCGATGTTCGAAAATAGCCATTAGAACCCGATATGGTCATTATGAGTTTTTAGTAATGCCATTTGGGTTGACTAATGCATCGACGACATTCATGGATTTGATGAATAGGAGTAATTCTGTATTTGGACGATTTGTATTGGTATTCATGGGTGATATCTGGTGTATTCGAGAATGAATAGGAACGGATAGCATTTGCGAATAGTTTGCGAACTTTGAAAGCAGTTGTATGCTAAGTTAAGCAAGTGTGATTTTTGGCTCATGGAAGTGTCACTCCTAGGCCATATTGAGTCTGCAGAGGGTATTAGAGTTGACCATGCTAAGATTGAAGCGATTGTAAGTTGGAAACCGCCTTGAAATGTGACAGAGGTGAGAAGTTTCTTGGGTTTAGTGGATATTATGACCAGGTGTAAAGGGATTTTTGTCACCTTCCCGGTCACTAAATTATAGAAAATGGGTGAAATTTGAATGGGATGACAAATGTCAATCTAGTTTTGAGTGATTAAAGAAAATATTGGTTGAAGCACTAGTGTTGACTCAACCTACTCCGGGTAGAGAATATGCCATGTATAGTGATGCTTCAAGAAGTGGTTTGGGATGTGTATTGATGCAAGATGGGAAAGTGGTGGCATATGCCTTAAGACAGTTGAAACCGCATGAGCAAAATTATCCCACACATGATCTGGAATTAGCGCGGTAATGTTCGCTTTGAGAAAATATGCGACCTTATTTATATGGTGAAAAATGTAGAACATTTATAGATCATAAGAGCCTTAAGTATTGGTTAACTCATAAGGAACTGAATTTGAGGTAACGTCGGTGGCCAGAGTTGTTTAAGGACTATGATTGCATAGTGGATTACCACCCAGGAAAAGCTAATGTAGTGGCGGATGCCTTAAGTAGAAAAACGATTTTTGGTTTGTCCCTAAATCATTGTACATGGAGATTTTAATCTGATGGCGCTTTGTTAGCCAAATTAAGAGCTACACTTGAATTGAGGCAAATGATAATTGATGCTCAGAAAAATGATGTCAAGTTACAACAAAGTGTACATTTAGTCAGAAATGGAGACAAGACTGACTATTCTATAGAGAAAGATGGGGGTTTATTGTATAAGAATAGATTATGTGTACCGAATGTCCTGGAATTGAAAACGAAGTTGATGTATGAAAGTCACAATACCATATTTACCATGCATCCTAGAGGTAACAAGATGTACCGGGATTTGAAACAGTACTATTGGTGGCGAGAGATGAAAAAATGATATGCTTGAGTATGTGTGTCTAAATATGCGACTTGTCGACAAGTAAAAATTTGTTTATCAGTATCTTCGTTATGTTAAATCCATTGAATTCCATTATAAAGTGGAATGACATTGCATGGTTTGTGTCTGGATTTTCCCTAAATCCGAAGAAACATGATTCAGTTTGGGTAATTGTTGATAGACTTATGAAGTCTGCTCACTTCTTACCAGTTCGACTTGATTATTCCATGGATTGGTTAGCGGAGATGTATGTGGTCATTGTTGATTGCTGAGACTCCATTAATAGTGTCCTTTGAACCCGATTTGGAAGAATTACAATGACAGGTACTCGGCTAAATTTTAGTATAGCCTTCCATCCACAAACAGATGGACAATATGAAAGAGTGATTCAAGTGTTAGAGGACATGCTTTGGGGTTGTGTGTTAGATTTTCCTAGAAGTTGGGATAGGTATATTTCCTTTATGGAATTTACTTATAACAACAGTTATCAGACAAGTATTGGTATGGCCCCCTATGAAGCCTTATATGTAGGGAAATGCTGGGAACCCTTGTATCTTGAATGGAACTGAATGAGCATAAGTAATTGGTCACGACATAGTAGAAGAAACGGAAGAAAAAAGTTCGGGTCATTGACAAAGGTTAAAATGCTATTGATAGACAAAAGTCTTGTAATGGATACGTAAGAAAAGGAGACATAGAATCTGAAGTTGGAGATAAGGTCTTCTTGAAAGTATCCCGTGGAGGAAAGATACTCGATTCGGAAGAGGCTTGAGTCTAAGGTTTATCGAACATGAAGTTTTAGAAGAATTAGATCAATAGCTTATTGTTTTGCCCTCTCCATAAGTTAGCTGAATTACATAATGTGTTCCCATGTCTCCATGCTGGAAGTCTGTTATGATGATCATATTTTGCGTCTGAAGATATCTGAGGGTCTGCAATCATACTTCACTTTTGATGAAAAGCGAAGCTGATACAGATCAGTAAAACAATTCGCGAGACAAGCAAGTCCCTCTATTAAAAGGTGCTTTGGCAACACCACCACGGTATGGAAGAAACAACTTAGGAACCGGAATCGTGATGAGGGCACAACAATATATAAACTCTTCAATTTAGGTTTAATTTCAGGGCGAAATTCTTTTAGGGGATTGTAACTTTTAAATTATACCTAGTAGTTTATCCTGATTTAATTGGTATAATAAAAGTCAGAATTGTATTTTTCGGAAATTTAAGTGCTAAGGGTGAATAAGGATAAACTGGTAAAATGTCACATTAAAGACCAAAGGTCATAAGTTAAGAAGATTATATGCTATTGTAGGAATTTAGATAAGTTGATTTTCAAATAGGATGAAGTGCAGAAGGACGAATGGTGAAGTACAGGACATTAAACCCGAGGATAAGACCTGAGCTTGTCACATTGGATAGGGAGAAGTTCTCATTTTTGGCTTTAGAGAGAGTTAGGGCTACGGTTTGGGAGAAGAAGCCATGTTGGGCATTTCTTCTTCATCTGCTTTGGAGTTCTTCTTGTTCAAGTAAGAAGGAAGGAAGAAGAAAAGGTTTAGTCTTCAAGAAAATCAAGGTTATGAAACTATCATAATTTTCTCCTCTTTGTTTTTGTTTTGTTAGTTTGAGTTGGGTTTAAAGTTCGGCTTTGATCTTGTTTTGGTTGAGTTGGAATTGTCCTTTGATAAGGACCAAAAATTATTAATAAAGAGACATGTAGGTATTTTAGGGAAGTGATGTCCAAATTTGCCTAAAACACATGTTTTGTGGTGACCACTTAAGCATTTCACAAGCCTCAATTTGGATGATTTTTAGTTGAAGGGGAAACCTAGAGCAAAATACAAATGTCTAGAAGAGACCAAGATGTAAAATCCTTCTCTAAAGAACCTTGAAAAAAGAGTTTTACTGTAAAATACGGATTATATCCCCTCAAGAATTAGTTCATTGTTTACACCATATCTTGAGTTATACTGATCCAAATGTGGTGATTCAAATTTTTGTACAAACTAGACATCTGGGATAACAACTTTTATGAAGGAAGTATAACCAAATTTAGTCCCCATTGTTACCAGAAATTCATCAAAGTAGTTGAACAATTCTGTTCCTGAAACCTATCTTAGAACAGTCCCCTGAACTGGAGTAATTCCGGTTGTTTAAATCATAACTTGATTTATACTGATCCAAATGGGTTGATTCAAATTTCTATACCAAATTATACATATGGGAGAACAATGTTTATGAATAAAGTATGGTCAAATTATGTCTCTATTGTTCCCAAAAAATTTTCAAATGTAGGACATAATTCCACATTATGTTCCTGGAAACTGTCCAGGAGCAATTCAGAATGTTTAGGTCATACCTCCAAATTTAAAGGTCCAATGACCTGATTCATGAGCCTTTGAAAACTTAAGACATAGGTGAACATTTTGTAAGAAGATCACTTTGTCTAAAAACCTCGTTTCCTGGGTTAAAATTGTAGTTGAAAATGGACTTGAGACTTGCCTCGTACTGTTTAGGCAGAATTGGTTTATAATGTAAGCATTTGCCTAACCTTATTAAATGATGCCTGATGTGAATTAAGGCATTAATGTTACATGAATTAGTGCAAGTCAATTAAAACAATCATGATAAATATGTGAAAGAACCTATGTTGGAATCTTGGTATAACTAATGCGGAAACATAAATAGCCCCGAATATGCTTATGCAGGTAGTGGATGAATAGGCATGCCATAAAGGGATCTCACGATCTTATGGCTGCAAAGTGTGAAGCCCCATTTGGGTCATTACTTGGGCCCCGTTTGGGTCATTACTTAGGCCCCGGATTTGGAGTCGTACTACGCTCACATTATCCTTTGTCTGTACGGTGATGTACCTATGGTACTTATTTACATTTAGTTATCCATTTCCATTGGAAAATGTAGGCCTAAGGTTTCGATAATAAAACAAAGAATATAAATATATAAATAAATGAATAACAAGATTACATGCAAATTAGCTGAAGAAAATATATGTGTTACGAGTACCCTTTGTACAAGATTTTTGTAATGAACTCCTACGGGAGATTGAATATTATGATATGCAAATTATGTTATATGTATCTTGGCGTGACCCGAGCACCCTATGTCGGGAAAGGGGTGTCTGTCTGAGAACTATATTTATGTTACCTTATATAATTCTAAACAATTATCTTGAAAATATAAACTTACAAAAATATTTCATATATCATCACCGTAGTGAGCATTATTTACAATGTCATGTACATATATTCGAGTCCCATTTAGTTGTACTTTTTACATTTCTTATTTGTCTCAAAATCTTACATTCATTCTGGAAATCAATTGTTTATGTGATGGACTCCTACGGGTTGTGTTGGCATAGTATATGCGGAATATCGCGAGCGTCTCTTTGATACCCTACACGGATATTACCTATGCTAAGCTTTATGGCTCTCGGTGGGAATTTATAAATATGGACGACCCCTTATAACGATTGTCACAATACTTGTAATACCCCAGTATGCCTTAATAGTTTATAACATGTTTAGAATTATTTTGTGCGATATAATTGAATTTTCCGTAGTATAATTTTGCTAAGTGAGAGAAAATTTAACCATAATTTGTACAGATACAAGGTTATATTAGTAATTTTTCAAAAGGATATGAAAGGCATAATATGAGAAGGGATATGCCATTATAGAAATAAGAAAGGAATTAGGTTGCAAATGAAGAGAGTAAGGACTAAAAAGTAATAAAGGAAAATTTAAAAGTATCAAAGGATAAAGACCAAATTAATCTCACATTCTAGGCCACTGCTTGAGCAAAGAAGAGAGAAAATAAGAGAAGAAGACAGCACAGCAAGAGAAGAGCAAAAGGTACAGAAGTCTAGTTTTTTTGTATGGAAACTATGATTTTGGTATGGATTTTTGTACACTTGTATGAATTATTAGCCAAAGCCTCACCTTTATCATCTTCTCTCCCTATTTGAGG
Source organism: Tetrastigma voinierianum (assembly GCA_016808115.1). Classification (NCBI taxonomy): domain Eukaryota; kingdom Viridiplantae; phylum Streptophyta; class Magnoliopsida; order Vitales; family Vitaceae; genus Tetrastigma; species Tetrastigma voinierianum. The sequence goes on along the minus strand of JAEQBH010006256.1, from coordinate 1,498 downwards.
CCAAATATATAAGAGCTCCGCATCCCCAAAGTTGATCAACTTCATCCTCCGATGGATCGATACAATTTATAGCATATGCATTAGGCTTTGCTTTCTTTATCTTTTCGTTTGGCCATGCTTTAGTTTCAGCTTATATAATAGATCTCATTGTATGGATTTTGATATGCAGTACCCAGATTTGACGTTTTAAATAAAGTTCTTGTTTTTTTTTCAATTTTTGGATCCTGATTTAATCTATTTTTCTATGTATGACTGTCTGTATTTGTAGGATTGTTCATTGTTTTTGACAGATTCAGAGCCTACCTTGATATCCAAATTCATAATACCAATCGTAAAGTTCGTCTTGATGTCATTTCTTTGATAGGTTCGAATAAATTCGATACGGTGTTTTCTGTGGGTTTTATAAGACGGTTCATTGTTTTTTATAGATCTCGTGAGCCTACCTTGATATTCAAATTCATAATACCAGAATCTGAATTTTATCTTTGATGTTGATTTCACGGGTTTGAATATATTGATATTGTGCTTTATTGTGCTTAGGCTTTACACTCTCTAATGCTTCGATCACCATGCGATGCAACTCAAAAGAAAGAAAGCATTAGATGATAAGAGTTTTGAGGGGATAATGTACTAGTGTTTAGAAAAGAATTAGTATTTGTAGATGAATGTGAATTACTCATAATCAGAAATAACGCTTTATTTATTTATTTGTTTGTTTTGAAAAAGAGGACAATGGTAGAAATCACTTAAAAACAAGAGTCTGGTTATGTTCGTGAATTCACTGCTCATGTGAATCCTCCAACTCTGACGATCATAAATTCTTCATCCGAACTCTGTTTTGGGTTTTCTTAGACTCTATGCAAAGACCTTTGAGTCTAGAATCCACCCATATATAGCTTGATAAATTTTGAACTCATATTCTATCCGAAAACAATGAAAAACAGTATGCCCTGTTGGTTATGTTCGTAATTCACTATTCATGTGTATCTTCCAACTTCGGACGATCATAAATTCTTCGTCTGAACTCTGTTTTGGGTGTTCTTAGACTCTATGGAAAGCCCTTTGAGTCTAGAATCCACCCATATATATCTTGATAAATTTTGAACTCATATTCTATCCAAAAACGATGAAAAACAGTAGGCCCTGTTGGTTATGTTCGTAATTCACTGTTCATGTGAATCCTCCAACTTTGAACGATCATAAATTCTTCGTCCGAACTCCGTTTTGGGTGTTCTTAAACTCTATAGAAAGACCTTTGAGTCTAGAATCTACCCATATATACCTTGATAAATTTTGAACTCATATTCTGTCAAAAAATGATGAAAAACAGTAGGCCCTGTTGGTTATGTTCGTAATCACCGCTTATGAATTTTTCCAACTTCGGCAACGATCATAAATTCTTCGTCCGAACTCCCTTGGTTTTAGACTTCAGAGTTTCTCTGAGTCTAGAATTCACCCATATATAGCTTTCTGATAAATTTTGAACTCATATTATTTC
>JAEQBH010006254.1:0-65875 GCA_016808115.1 Tetrastigma voinierianum | reverse complement strand
AATATATAATTATCTAGAGAATTTAAATGTTAAAAAATAACTAGGAAAATTTTTCTAGATTAATTTTTTGCAAACAAACACTTTAGTAGGGATTATTTCCATGTTAAATCAAATCACTATTTCTATTTTAGCGACGAAATTTCTTCAAATAGCTAGGAAATTTCACAGCTATTTAGACACACATGATGCTATAGTCATTTCCGTCACGGATCTTCATTTATTTATAAAACTGGCTTGAAATAATTATCCTTTTGAAAAGGTGATTGTTTCTTGAGTATTAGTGGTCATAACGTTGAAAAATAAGTCTCATGGACTCACCTTCAATGGGTCATAGGGTAACTAATAAATCTCAGTGGATCTAGCAATGGCATCCTTGAACCCAGAAACACCAAATAACCAGCCATTCGAGGAGATTCGAAGGGACCAAAAGCCTAAAGTTGATTAGAAAGGGAATACAAAATTGTCGATGAGTACACAAAATTTGAAGAACATGGGGAAACCCTACGCGCCAGGAATCCATTGCCAGTAGCCTTCCTTCAAGGAGAAAAGGGCTTTATGTACACCGAATACACAGGTCCGACCGTGGTGGATTAAGGCAGGAGTGGGTTGAGACAGAATCTTTGGACTCTTTACCTACTTAATTAGACATTGGTATATCCAAGTCTTATAATATAACATATCATGTACAAAAAGTCAAATAAAACTGCAGTAGTGGTGTTTACGATGTCACACATATACGATGCGAGTCCATTTACGTATTCAAAAACTATACATTTACAATTATGGGTGGGGTGAACCTACGAGTGATGAACCCCTACTCGTGTATTGGCCACTGAAGAATCACGGAAGTTCTCGGACGTCGCTATCTTTTATTACCTACACGGATTAAAACCGTCTTAAGCTTTAAAGCGTGGAAACATATATAATATGCATGTCTGAGTTCATGTTTAGCATATAACAAGAACAAATATGTCCAGGAAGTGCAAGCATTCTTATCATAGTCTTATACTTTAGATTATTTATGTATATAGCATGTGCTTATATTTATGTGATGGGGACTCGGTAAATTACGAGGAACTTATTCTATTCGAAATACTTAGGTGGAGTATTATAGATCATAACAATACACCTTCGGTTTACTCTTATTCATTATTCGAGGGTTGTTATCGTATAACTATTAGAATACACAGACCCGATCTTAATAAAGTGTAAAGACCTAACATAAATGATATCAAGAGGAATGCCATCTGATGCGGAAGATCTTGTAACCTGACGGGTTGTCTTGACGGGGTGTGGCACTGTCAGGGACAGGGTGTAGTATACCCGGGATAGGAGTGTCGTAGCACTTAATAAAATCAGAGTGCTAATCAGGAATTACTAAGTACTGTCGAGTGGAGCATAATCGGGAATAAGTACTAATCGAGGGCTCACAGAAGTACCTAATCGGGAGTCTTGGGAGGCAAAATCAGAATCTTAGAAGTACTAATCGGGGAGTGTCGGGCCTTGTCAAGAGTACCAGTACGTAAGGGACGGGAGTGTTGTGTCATTTAATAAATGGTCTTAGGTAGTTTGCATTATATGAGTTCAATACTTTATCTTATAATATGACATTCTGCTTATTATGTGTTCATGACATGTGTATTTTCACGTTCATAGTCTCGCGTGTCGATTCGTTTTCATATTACATATCATATTTAAGTTTCATGAACACAGCTATGCGTTTCACATTTCCTATATTTTTCATGTTACTATTACATATGGCATTTCATATACTTGTACAGTATAATGCCTATGTATTCACACATCATTCATGTATTCTAGTCCCTCTATGAATCTATTTTACTTAGAAATTGGAATGTTCAATTGGATCATCAAACTAAAGTTATGGCGTTTTTCATGCCAAAACTAGTCGATTATCCGATTTACAGGGACGGTTTGCAATACTCATATTCCAGTGCCTTGACTCCATGATGACACTGGTTCTTTGTACTCCCTTGAAAGTTAAGGTGCTAAAGGTTCTCTTCCAACTGAAATCACCCAAATAGAACAGAAACTCAGAATATGTCCCGGCTCTAATCGGACTACTCTAATCAGCGAAGCAGAATTTGGATGGAATATGGCCCCACTTTTGAGTGAATATTTGGGTCACTTCGTTCAAGAATTTGTGATGCCTATTTACGACATCTTTGGTTCTCCTTGAAGTCTGTTTTAATTATCCACTTGAATCACTCAAATCGGATAAGAAATGGGTAAGTTATGGCTCGTCTGAGGTTGAAATAGGAAACGAGCATCACATGTACCGTCACAACATGTCACCGTGCGTGTTGGCCCAAAATGACCAGAACCTAACATGTCACAGGTACTTGTTCAGGATCTGCGGTATAATTCAAGTTCTGGTACATGTCACGAAAATTACTTTCGGAATGTGTATTTTCTCCCATTTTCCATTTGCTACCAAACTTCACTCATGCTTGTCTTACATCAAACTAACATAATTTCCTCCCAAAACAACTATAATATGGGTTATAGCTTGGCCACATAAACCAATTATAAAAGTTACTTAGGAGGGTTTTGTTCATTTAACTCCAATTACATGAATCCCTCCTCGATATGAAAGGATTTCATACTCATCTTGTACCATTTAGAGGTTTTTACATTTACTTTCAAGAAAACTTTTGATTATGATGTAATCTAACAACCCCTAGAGTTTGGGACAGCTCTAACCATACAATGGCATGGACCTTCACATAAGCAAGAATTCCATACAAAAATTCATACCAAAGTCAAGCATCCATACCTTGGCTTGATCTCCTTCTTATATTTCTTCTCTTCCTTTCCCTCTCGCTTCCATGACCTCTTGTTTGGGGCAAATTAATGCATTTTTAGTCTCCACGTCTATTATAATGAAAGTTTTGATTATTTAGCTTTTAATCCTCCAACTTCCATTAATTACATTACAAGTCTTATTATTTATACTTTGGCCTCTAATCCAATTAATTCATGTCTTTGATACCCCTTTTTGAATAAATTCTGATTTGTCCTTCGCTCTTATAAAATTTAGGGTTTATAAATTTCTATATTTATGATTAATTTCACGAAAATTTCCATTTGTGCCAACAAAATACCCTAACATGTTAAAACATCTAGGGCATATTTTTAGGTGTTACAATTCTCCCTTAAAATAAATTTAAGTCCTTGAAATGCACAGGCGAAAGAGAGTGAGATCTTGCCCTCATTTAATGGGTCCCAGTTCCCGATATAAACTTCTTATCTTAGTGATGTTGCAGAAAGCACCTTTACGGAGGACTTGCTTGTTTAAGTAGTGTCTTATTTCACGATCTATAATAGCTTTCGGCTCTTCATCGAGAGAATTTGAAATCTTCTTGTACTTGTATATCTTGAAGCTGGCAATCTGTGCGTGGGTCGGAGAACGATATCTCGAAGCACATAGACACATGGAATACATCATGTAATTTGACTAGCTGGGAGGGTGCAGATGGTGCAGCTGCTGGTCGACTTTTTCCAAAATCTAAGTAAGGGCCCGATAGATCGTGGACTAAGTTTCTTTGTTCCCAAAATGGGTATCTTTTTCCCACCGGAGATACTTTTAAAAACACTTTCTCTCCCAGGCTTCATGCTGCATATCTTTTCTCTTCAAATTAACATAAGGGCCTTTATCCCATCACGGGCGACTTTTTAATATCTGGCTGAATAATACGAACCTTTTAACCCCAGGTGTCTTTTACTAATTGAGGACCAATAATCTTATGCTGGATTATCAAATAACACATAGGAGTTCTACACATCGTCTTCATCTGAGCTTCATACGGGGCCATGCAATCTTTGGATTGATAAGCTTGTTGTTATGAGCGGGAATTCCATAGAGTGGAATGTACCTATCCCAATTTCGGAAAATCTGTACACGATATTTGAAGCATATCTTCCCGATACACGAATCACTCTTTCACGGGTATCCATGTTTGTGGATGGAGGCGATCTTTGAAATTCAATCTTGTACCAAAGGTATTTGTAACTCTTTCCAAAACAGCGGCGCCGTCGAGGATCACGATTGGGACACTATCGATCACGGAGATGCCATATAAACTCTTGACAATTTCATTCACATAAAGGTCATTAAGCGATCCATTAAGGTAGTCGAGTCAGTCGATAGGAAGTGGAGAAGACTTGAGTCGGTCGGCTACGATTACCCAGTTATCATGTTTCTTTTTGGTGGGAGCGGATAAATCGTAGTTAATATCCGTTGTTGGGGTGGGGGGTTGATGGCGGATGGTGCCAGTGTTCGGCTTTGCTGGCGACCGTCGGACACTTAGCCATACACCGAATGTCCTTTTTCATCCCTTGCCACCCGATGAATTGTTTCATATCTGGTACATTTTATTACTTTCGGGATGCGTGGTGGCTTGATGTGTGGCCTTCATATAATATCTTCTTTTTTCAAATCCGTATCATTCGGTATGCATAATGCATTCTTGTGCAATGAACCTCATTCCATCTATGGAAAAATGGAGTCTTGTCTCGATGTAATCATTGAGCCATTTCTTGTAACTTAGCATCATTTTTTACGAGCCTTACATATCATGTTTTTAAATCGGTATCTATTCAATTGAGCCATCAGGAATATACGGTGCAAATCCTCGATCACTTGATCTTTCAAGGTCGCGTGAAGTCAATTTCTTTACTCAGGCATCTACCACTTTATTGCTCGGGGTGGTAATCAATTATCTGATCATAGTCTTTCAAATAGGGGCGACCCTATTCATCAAATCCATAAACGCAGGCACGGAGCATTCGTCGACGAATGGCATTACTAAAAACTCGTAGTGGCCGTAACGAGGGTTACGAAGTATTTTGGGACATCTACCTCTTTTACGGAGTTGATAATATCCGTCGCAAGTGCATCTTCGAAGACACTTGCTTCTCCCGATTGATCAAATAAGTCTTATTCTCGACATGGTGTATTCTTAAGCGTTACTTTGTTTATTTCTTGGGTAGTCAATGCACGCTCCAAGAAGAGTGCCGTCTTTCTTCTTAACAAATAAAATGGCGCACCCAGTGAAACAGGTCGGATGAAACCCTTATCCAATAGCTCGCTATGGTTTGGAGTCTTGACTCTTTGATTTAGTTGAACCACTCGGTAAGTGTCCTCGAAATAAGTCGTTCCTTTGTACAACTTCAATAGAGATCGGCAATTGGTACTCCGGTAACTCTTCGGGAAACACATGCGGGAACTCCCGAATCAGAGATATTTTTATAAATTTACTTGCTCTCTTTTGGAGTCAGGATCAAAGCAGGCTTCGCGACTTTCTCGAGCGTCGGACTTTCTGTGACAAAATTTTGATCTTGATTCATATCGAATACCTTGTATTATTACCTTTGATAGGTCAGGACATTTAAAGCGGGAATTTATTTTCTTATCCGCAGTCGTATGGCGAATGTTTGGATAACGATCCATTCCCAGATCAGATCAAACTCATGAAAAGGCAAAGCAATTAGATCCAGCTGAGAATTCCTTATCGTGGACCCTTAAGGGGCGGATTCTTATACATGGTTGACTTTAACATGCCCCGGAGGACTTGTAACAGCGGTCATAATCTGTAAACTCTACTGCGAGATGATTTATCACTCATTTGTTCCATGCATATATATGAATGCCGAGCAGAATCCATTGAAGCATCGCAACAATATCAGAGAGTGAATGTGCCCTGATAACGATATGTCGGGATCTTCGCGGGCTCTCATGGCATAAGCTCGAGCACGGGGCCGTGCTTATGCGAGCCGATTCCACCCAGTCTCAGAAGCATTACCACCACTGCGCTGCCAGGCACTTGATCCTCTGCCCCTACTGAGATGCACGTGGTATTTGATCTCCTTTACCACTTCCTTGAGGATTTCTAGAACTTCCCAGTCTGCGCGGGCGGTTAGTTTATCACATGATACGTAACTCCCACATCGGAACAGCTTGATTACGTGCTGAAATACCACTATGATAATTGTGGCAATGTGGGCATACATGCTTTTCCTCTTGTCCAGTTGAGATGCCTCGACCGGAACTTTGTGTCATGGTAGGTCCTTGTCTCCTACCCCTTGTAGCTGGACCTCGTACTGAATCAACTTGTGACTCTCCCGAAGTGTCTTTTTCAGAAGAGGAACCCACTCTTGAAAACTTTTTTCTCCTTTCTTTCTTGACTCTTCATTTGGATTTCTCGAATTTTTATAGTGCTTGCACCGGTGATAAAATTAATGATTATAGTAATGCCAGTAGTGAGGTACCTTTTGATAAACTCATGTAGGCCCTCTCGTTGTCACACTTATGAATTTTAGTAGGCAGTTAGGTGCATATTTACTAAGGCGGTGAATTCTTTCTCATATTTATGCTTGTCATTTTTCCGCTTGTCTTAGAAGTCGAAATTTTTTCCATTTCGATTCATGTAATCATCAGTGACATACTTAAGTGATAAGCTTCGATTGACGAGTAGTCCATATAGCTGAATCTGGGATTGATGGATTTCAAAACGACCGCGATCATAGTGCACGCAGAGCGTGAAAGCTGCTGCAGTATGACCTTTTTGGTCGCGGGGACATTTCATTTCATCACAAACCCTTTCAAGTTTTTGAAGCGAAACTTCGGCTTTATCAGTTCTTCCCTACGTACCATGGAATTCTTCCACTCCATGCTTTCGTATTACATCACTTTCGAGGCTCGCGGGCGGTGAGTCGATCTAAGGAACACCGCCATATCTTTGGGGCTTGCATCGATGCCCGGTGAGCGTTTTAAATCATCACGTTGACTCCAGCGGACCAGAGCCGGATGAATCCAAGGATTAGCTTTCATTGTTTAAATCTACGGCTGGGCCGGATCCATTCTACGATAAGCGAGAACAAAGACATTCGCATTAGGCGACACATTCTATGTAGGTACATCGATAATCTTAGACTTTTTCGAGAAAGCACGCCTAAACCTGGGCTCGATTTAACTTATCCACACCCAGAATCCAGGTCACGATTGGTGAATCCAGAGCAGGAGATTCGAGTTGCGAGACCAGATCTTTTGGGACTCTTTACTGACTAATTAGACATTGGTTTATCAAGTCTTATAATATATTAACATATCATGTACAAAAGTCCAAAATAAAACTACCATCGTGAGTGAGTGAACTACAGATTAATCACACACATATCTGATCATGAAGTCCAGTTTATGATGAAAACTTCTCGTTTACAATTGCCAGTCGGAGTCACGGAACCTACGGGTGGTGAACCCTTACTTTCGTGTATTGTGCAGAAGAATGCGAAGTTCTCGGACGTCTTCTCCTGGCACCTACAGTTAAAAACCCAGTGCTAGAAACTTTGAAAGCAGTGGGAAACATATTTAATATGTATGTGAGTTCATGTTTGGCATATAACGAGAATGTCGGAAATTGCAAGCATTCTTATCATAGTCTTATACGGTGCTTATGTATATGCAGGGCTTATATTTATGTATTCGAGACTCCGAGTAGAGATTCTGAACTTATTCTATTACCAATCTGGGGTAGTATTGAGATCGAGACAATACACTTTTGTTTACTCTTATTCATTATTCGGGTTGTTATCATATAACTATTCACGAGAATACCTAGACCCCGGTGCTAGTAAAAAGTGTAAAGACCGCGGCATAATAGTATCCAGAAGATATCGATCTGATCCTTAACACAAGCGGGATTTCCAGAGTACTGAACGGGAGTAATAAATGGCGCTAATCGGAGACGAAGTGTCGTGGTACTTAACGAGGCCCGGGAGTCGGTAGCGCACTTAGCAAGAAATGTAGAAGTACTATTGGGAGTCTTAGAAGTACTAATCGAAGAGTGCTAGAACTAATCGCAGTCTTGGAGCACTAATCAGAATCATAGAAGCACTAATCCAAGTCTTGGAACACTAATCGGGAATATAGAAGCACTAATCGAGGGTCTTAGGAGCACTAATCGAGAATCTCAAGAAGTCTTAATCGGGATAAGTCTTTGTGTCATTTAATAAATGGTCTTAGGTAGTTTTACAATTATATGAGTTCAGTAACTTACTATCTTATAATAGGCATTCTTAGACACACATTATGTGTTCATGACATATATATTCAGTTCGCGATGCGTGTGGATTCGCGTTTTATATATTACGTATCATATTTAAAAGTTTCATGAACTGGTATGTTTGCATTTCCCTATATTTTCATGTTACTATTACATATGGCATTTCATATACTTGTACAGTATAATGCCTAATAATATTCACATCATTCATACTTATTCTAGTCCCTCTTTATGAATATTTTACTTAGAAGTGGAATCACATTCCAATTGGATCATCAGGCAAGTTATGGCGATTTCATACGAGCTAATTGATTCTGGAATTTTAGGGCGTTTGCAGCTTCATATTCCAGTGCCTTGACTCCATATTTGGCGGTTCTTTGGCCTCCTTTAAATTTAAGGTGGGGTTCTCTTCCAGCGGAATCACCCGAACTGGGGTATGTCAGAAACGATCCGGACTACTCACAATAAGCCGACGGTGGCTAGAATGTGGCCCACACTTTGAAGGTGCATTTTGGGCCATAGGTGGGGGCATTTGACGATGCCTATTTCTTTTTATGTTTGGTTTCCCATGGTCTATTTTAATTATCACTTGAATAACTCAAATCGGATAAGAAATGTCATGTTATGGCTAAAATATGAAGCGGTCGAAGCTTGACAGAGGCATCACATTTGCCAGGTACACCCAGCATATGGGGCACATGTTGGCCCAGTAGACCAGAACCTAACCGCGTGCGTGTATTGGGTGTGGTACATGTCCCATGAATTTCCCAGAATGTGTATTTTCTCCCATTTTCCACATTTTGCTACCAGGCTTCACTTTATACTTGTCTTACATAAACTATCATGATTTCCTCCCCAAGAAACAACTATAATATGAGTTATAACCCATACATAAACCAATTATAAAGATTACTTAGGGTTTGTTTCACAAGCCTAACTCAATTACCATGAATCCTACTCAATATGAGGATTTCATACTCATCTTGTACCTTGCAAGTTTACCAACCCTACTTTCAAGAAAACTTTGATTTGGTGTAATCCCTAACAACCACAGGTTTAGGAATGACTCCTAACCATACAATGGCATGGACCTTCATAAACTTGAGAGTTGCACAAAGTCAAGCATCCATACCTTGGCAGTCTCCTTCTTCCTCTACTTCCTTCCCTCGCCATATTATGTCCTTCCTTTTCTCTCACACCGTAGACGCCTCTTGTTTGGAGACCAAATTAATGCATTTTGATCGCCATCTATTATAATGAAAGTTTTGATTATTTAACTTTTAATCCTCCAACTTCCAGTAATTACATTACAAGTCTTATTATTTATACTTTTGGCCTCTAATCGATTAATTCATGTCTTTGATACACTTTGGACAATTTACGATTTTGTCCTTCCTCTTGTAAATTTGGGTTTACATAGAATTCTATATTTTAAAGTAGTTAATTTATGAAAATTTCAATTTATCTTGACAAAATAACATGTTAAAAACATCTAGGGTATATTTTGAGGTGTTACACTTTAATAGCTCATCCTCAGGAGTTTTGTGTCTCGGTGTTTCAGGAAAACTTAAGAAAGGGAGAGAAAATGAGAGAAAGTGGAGGAAAAAGAAAATAACGAGACTGTGAAAGGTTCATACTATTTTATTAATGAGTAAAAGTTCTTGTTGGTTACGAGTGCGCAAGACTTATATATTTACTCAGACAAGCGAAATTAAAGAACCAAAATCAAGCTATTACAAAGGGATAAAATGAAAGAAAACCCGAAAAAGGAACAAAATAGTGAGCGTGCAGCGAGGATGGTGAATAGTCTGGGAGACATGAAACGGTGATCGAGGATGAGCATTGGCGGTAGGAAGGAAATTTCATAGGATGAACAATGCGGTACGAAATTTCGCGGCGGGCTACGAATTTTTCGCCCGAGGGCTGCGAGGAATTTCGCATCTGCCGAGAATCTGCGAGGAGTTCAGAAAATTCGCCGATCTCTGAATTCCACTGCTTCCCTTTTAATACACTTTTTATGCTCCTCTTTCGCCGCATTTTTACGCTCTTCTTTCCTTACAAATTCTACGATATGCAACAGCACGAGTTTGACTCGAATTCTTGTGCTTGGATCGACTCGGCGATTTTGGCATAAAGTAGCTTGCGAAAACCGCAAAATTAGCCCTGAAATCACGTCGATGAATAGTAGGGACAGTAATGTAGAGTCGGGTTAAATACATATTAGTACACAAAAAAGTGCTAGAAACCTACAATAAACGAGGGTTAAATAGCACTTTTGAGCACTAATCAACCATAAAATGACATTTTCCCGATTGATACCAGAAGTTTTCTCTATACACTGTGCGAGGACGGAGTTTGAGGTTGATTAGGAATTCTTCAAAGCTCCACTCCATAGGCCTTAATGTCATCCATATGAAAAAGCCTCCATAATCGCTCTACCAAATAGTGAATCTTGAGCATACATCGTGAAATGTGGCATGGGCATTACAGGCCAAAGTGCCTCTGTATGCATATGTGCGAATGGACATGTGAAAATGGTAACCACCTAGTCTTGGCAATTTCAAATTTTGAAGAAACGCATATCTTGAATAGCCATCCGAGGAAGCCGGTAGAAGGGTGGCAGGAAATCACTCTCGAGGCGATCCGTGAAGGGTAGAGGGAAGTGATCCTTCCTTGTCATTTCATTTAATCTTCTATAATCAATACATACCCTCCAACCTGTGGTAAGGCGGGTGGGCATTTCCTCTCCCTTTTCATTATGCATGGTTATTACCCCTGATTTCTTAGGCATAACCTGGGTTGGACTCACCAGTGCTATCCCCGATGCGGGGTAGATGATACCGACTGGGTAGCTTTAGGACTTACAGCACTGGCCACTTCACATAATCAGGAGATTCGATATCTCTATGGGTACGTCTTATTGACTTTGCCTCCTCCTCTAGTAGATGTGATGGGTGCGGCTGGCAGGCTAATACCCTTCGGATGCGATGTCTTCACAGGAGCTTGCTTGTTCTCCTTGAGCATGTCACGACGAGGCTACTTTCCTATGAAGTGTGAGCGGGGAGAGTGACTCTTTGGGCATTGCTCTTTGCTCTTCCCAGTAAGCATGTTTGATTACGGTAAAGGTTTAGCTCGATTTGCGGGGCTCATTTGATTCCTTCTTCCCGTTATCGGCCGAATTTCTTGGTTTTTCTCCAATGCCCTACCACTGAGGTTTGCATATCCACAGGCTTCCTGTTGCTCTTGAACACTCAGCCCGGTTCTTGGTCGACACATCCAGAGCATCCTCTTGATCAAATCCAGTTCCTCCGGGGTGTGTCGATGATCTGAGCTTCTTACGGACCATCCTCCACTTGGTTGCATGTGATTTTTCTCAAGTGGAAGATCTTGGATTCTAAGTCGTATTTCAGAATTGAGTTGCATAACACCATTTTGATAGTTGATAATCGCATTGGAGGTGGCGGGATGGTATCCCACCCCCAGGATGATAGGTACATAGTTGGCCCACTGCTGCGGTACGGTTCGGTGTCGAGCACAACAAAATCCAGCGAATAGTAGAATTTGTCCACTTGGATGAGAACATCTCAAGTTTCACTTTGATCTTGGTGGACTATCTGTAAGGCTGCGATAATATGTGATGGAGGTGAGCGCTAGTTCTCGACGGGTGCTTGCATGAATAGGGAGGAGATTTACGCCTTTGAGTCGATAGTGCTTTCCACCTGATGCTTCCCAATATTAGAGATGGTAAGGCTTGACGTATCTTTATACTTCACTTCGAGTCTTGCACTTTGGATGATAGCCTTGACTTGTTCGGTCGGGAAGGCCTTCTTGCGACGATGACCCTCTTTTCACTATACCTGAGTCCTTGAGAATTTTGGCATATGTGGAGACTTGTTTGATCATATCAAGCATGGGGATATTGACTTTTACTTGTCTCGGCACTTCTAGTATCTCGGCACGATTATTAGTTTTTATTGGCTTTAGTGCTTGGGGAAGAAAGGTGGGGTGTGCTATTTTCAATGCGATCTCCTTAGTTACCATATTTCTGGTTCGACCTCTTGGCTTTCTGCTTGCCTTGTTCGATGCTTGGTGCTGGTGGTACGATCTCTTTACCACTTCTCAATGTGATAATTGCCTTGACCTCATCCATTATGGAATTTGGCTCACTGGAGGAGCCCACCTCATGCAGTTCCTTGGGATTTGGTTGTGTTTGAGAGGGAAATTTCCCTTTTTATTACACCTGCTATTGGTTGGTTAGTCTTGATATTGAATACTACAAATTGTTATATATTTAGGAAATTTCAGCCTACAGGTTGTCATGCTTTAGGGAAATTTCTGAGTGCAGGTTGTTCATTTTCTTGTTGAGTGTGCTTTCCGGGCAGTGTCGATTCTTTGATTAGCACAGGCGTGTTTGCCTTTTGTTCCTCCACAAAGCTTCCACCACCTTGCTTTCGAGTTCATAATAGCTTGTTCAGTGGAGATGAGGATAGGTGAGGTGGTTTGTGTGGTTGGGATGAGGATCCATTTGCGGTTATTAATGGCCGGGAGGTATATATGGAGGAGATTTTGGCTTCCAAGAGAGGTTTGGGTGGTTCCTCCAGTTGGGGTTGTAGGTTTTTTTGTATGGGGTTGTGGCTGGCGGCTTGTATTGGCCCACAACATTGACTTGTTCAGCCACAAAGTCCTCGCTAAAGACACCTTCAGAGCCTTTGCTCTCCTTGGTGTTGATTGGGTGAAAAATTGAGCTATGGTTGGTTAGACACGGATGTCTCGATCCTTTGCTCGTGCGCAAGTGCGATTTCTCATTTCAAGCTCTTCAGAATCTCAGCGAGTGAACAACTTTTGCTTTCATCTCCATGTCCTCACGAGGGTAATACCGCATACCCCTTTGATTTTTGGTGGCCTCATCACATGCGCCTCCACGGGATTTGGCTCGTCGAAGCTTTAGAAGTTTAATGACATAATTGAGGGAAATCATGGCGTTTGGATTCTTACTGAGAGTCCCTGGCATGGTTTCTAAAGTTGCTTCATGGAGGGACATCCATCATAGAAATGGTTGGTAGTATCCAGTGTCAAAACCATGGTGAGGGCATACACTAATGGTCTCCATATATCTCTCCCACGACCTTTGGTAAAACTTCTCATTATCATGGGCTTGAATGTATAAATTTGCCTCTTGAGTTATTGATCGTGACGTGATTAGTACTAATAGTCTTCATTTTGATTCTGTTATAGCGAGGTTTTGAAAGCACTTTGCGTACTAATCAGCTTAAATAACCCGATTGACACATTAAGGTCTCGTACATTATTGATCATGATTTGTAGCTGCATTATTGGCAATTTTGTAGGAAAGCGAAATATAGTATCTTCAATTCGATTCAAACCACGATGAACTAGAGCCTAATTCGAAAGATGCATGATTGAACTAGAGGAAATTTAGGAAGCAAAATGCTGAAGGAAGGGAAACTCGATTAAGTCTTGCGGGGATTACGAAAATTTGCAACTTGCAAATTTAGCCGAGGATTCGCGAGCCGCGACAACGCGCTGCACCTGGCATTGGTATTGCTTTTTGACCCGCTTTTTGTGGTTTTATACAAGTTTTCCCTTGATGTAATTTTGGTTCATTTGCACATTTTTTGTAATTTTTACCTTTTCCTTATCTTGAGCACCTGGCTCGGTCTTATTTTGTAAATCAATTAACTTCCCGATCCATTGATCAATCGATAAAATTGGGCGGCTTCCTACCATAAACTGGTTTGTGTTTTCTCTCCAGCACCACTTCCTTTCTCGCATTTTTCTCTCTAGCTAAACTTACCCTTGATGATAACAGACCAAGGGATGCTCGTATAAAACCCCTCATCCTCCTTGAAGGAAGGCCCGTGCAGGTGTTAGTTTTGAGCGAAGTGTCATGTTCTCATGCTTTTCATGTTTGTATTTAGAGGTATTTGTGTTCACCTTGCTCACCTTGGGTTAAATATCCTGAGCATGCTCTCCACTGTAACATGTATTTGGCGAGCTTTTTGGGTTAGGTGGATGCTTATCATTAGATCCCACTTGATGCCTACAGTTAGTTGTCTCACACAGTGATTCTTGAGGGTGAGTTTAGGAGGTGTGCCTGTTCTCATGGATTTTGGGCATTTATGCTCGGTCGTCATACATTCAAGAGGAAAACTTTTAGGGTTTGGGTTTAAAGCTAAATGAAGATGATTCGAGAAATGACTATGTCACATGCTCCTAGCAACGAGAAAAAATACGAAGGACATATCGGTTAACTTATAACCCCCAGCTCGGTGGCTCGAGACCGAATTCTCTCTTAACTTTTGCTTCAAAGTTATTTCAGTTTTCAACCACATTCACCCTGCTGTTTTCCACAAATAAAAAGATCAAGAGAAAACACCATTTTCAATGCCTTGTAACTCTTCTCTCCACAGAAGAAAACCCATCCGTGTTGAGCCCTAGAGCCAGCTATGCTACTGACAGCTTTCTTCACGTCGTTAGTAGGAATCTGGGATATAAATTTTTGTTGATTTCGAGACACTACTTAGCTAGCGAATCAAATGGCGTATTTGCTTGGGGATGGTGCGGTAGTGAAGGGAAAAGTTGTGAACTTGTTATCCACATCACAGGTGCGGGTGAAAATCTCATTTCTTTTTATTTACCATTTTCTCCACTTGCGGGTTCAACTGCGAGGAGAGTTGAAAAATTTTACTATGCGAGACTCTTTTTCCTACTTGTTTGATTTTAGCTAATATAAACCTTTTGATGACAGCTGTTTTGTTGGTTTCTTGCTTGTTGGCGTGTGGGCTGTGACTTATGCATTGGGAGCCGGCTCTGCCCAGGCGGATTGGAAGGCTAAGTGCTCTACAGTTGAAACGGGGTGTGAAATCGGTTGCACCTGGCCGGATGGAGACTCAAAACCCGAGGCGTGAGAGCAAGCGGGGTTAGAGAGGGCGGTACTCGTGTCAATGAGGGATCCACAGCACCCTGAGGTGAGTGCCCTCATGCATAATACCCTACGAGAGGATGTGAGCGGTGAGGCCTTATGGTTTCCCACGCTCCCGACTTTTCATGGCTGGAAAAATGACCAATCCGAACACACATGCAGGATTTTGAGAGATTTTCTTTTCAAAGAGGTGCGAGCCGGTATGGAGAATCATGAAGATAAGCTTTCCCGGTGACCCTCGAAACCAGCGAGCTGGCAATTCCGCTGGCGGGGACCATGGGGCGGGCGAGGCGGAGAGCCGGGGTACGGAAGAGTTCTTTTTCCGGCGCCCTGAGACCCGACAATTGGAAGAGAAGCGAATCCACGCTGGCAGCTCCTGCGGTGAGAGATTTTCATGTGGGGAAAGGTATGGAGACCATGATTACTGCCCCCTGTATGGTTTTTTGTTATGGATGCTAATAAACTCCACTTCTCTGATCGGAACCATCCGCCGTGAAACAACTTTGGAGACATGTGTGGAGGGACATGGGAAGCGTAAAATCCGGATGAAGCCGTAGATTTCCTCGATATGTTGCTGGGACCTCCGAAGAGGGATGGGATGGTGAGCTGAAAGGGAGGCTAGAGAATGAAACGAAAGCGGTGAACCGAGGGGAGGCATTTATTCACTGACGGAGGATGTGGAACTAAAGGCTAAGTTGTCTACGACCCGAGAGGATGGAGAACTTGAATAGAAATCAGCGGGAGGTACGGGCGGTGGGGCCCGGAGCATCTATGCTGGCGACCATGTTCAATTGTCAAGCGACCGGGTCATCAGAACATTGTGTTCCCTCGATGAGAGGATTTGATGGTTGAAAATGCAAATGTTGTGGGCGAATGGCCTTGGCCCGATCTGATATGGCGACACATAATCCCATTTGGAAGAACACCCCACGGCGTCACGGAAGCTTAAACCTCGTAATTATATGTTCCCACCCAGGGCATCAACAATAGCTTTCTTGATATGGATTACACCTCTACGGCCAGCCATCGACCTCATCACCTATTAAACAGCTATCGCTGAATTTGAGCAGGTGGTGGGAATTTTGTAGAAAGGCGAAGAAAAACTATTAATGCTTAGTTGAATCAAAAGAATAGAAAAAATGCAAAAAGCTCCGTAAGACGAAAAGAATTGATGGGCTCCACAAAAAACCTAAATAAAAAATTGATACCACAATAGTCATCCATCGTTAGCGACCAATTAGCGGGTGCAAGAGAAAGGAGATTCCTTTTGAACCTTTGCCCGATCCTCGGGAGTCACTGCGTAGGCTAAGTATGCCGGTGAGCACACTTTTTAAAAATGGATGAAGTCCGGACCATTATCACCTTGGCAGTGGTAAGAGGAAATTCAGGCCGGTCGGGGCCTAAACCGTGGGGAAAGAACCGGAGAAAGAGGAAGTAGAGCCAGAACACGTATTCATTAAAGAGGATTCGATGAAGAAAAACATACCTCCCTCCGTTTCCCGAAGGTAGGGAGGTAAAAAGAAGACCTCTAGCGAAGGCATCTGGAAGTCTTGAGGCGGTAAAGGTCGACATTCCCACACTTGGCACGAGTGAGCAGTCTTATATCTGGGAATTTTCTAAAGACTATAGTAAAAGAGTTTGGGCATTGAAGGCCTTCTGGCCCGAACAAGTCGGCTATCATCGGTCACTGAAAACCAGTGAAATCTAGTCAAGGGATCCCCATTTATCTCGGTCGACATTGGAGAGACACATAGACAGAGCAACTGCTTGGATGCGAGAGCAGGTGTCAACCTACTACCATGCAATGTATGGCAGTTTTGGTTTGGGGGCTAAAGTCTACCCGACATCATACTATCCTTGCGGATAGATAAGTGAAAATACCCAGAAAGGGGATAGTTGAGAATATGTAGTGAAGGTAGAAGCAGGAATTTCTACTATCTATGGATTTAAATTGGTTCTTGTCTGAGCGATGGCGAGAGAGCATAACCAAGTGCCCGTCAGCCACTTGGGAGGCCATTTTTGGCCACATCTAATCACCATAATCAGCGCTTGGGAATGGGGTCGTGCGGCTCGGCCCGGCGGCGTGACGTGGAGTTCGGCATTGCGGTTTTTCATGACGACAAGGATAAGCCCGATAGAGGATGAGGAGCATAAATCAAAAAGTGCTGGTAGCACATATGCTTAAGAAATCTGATTGCTCTGCTGAGAAAAGAATTAACAAAGAACCGCCGAAGCGATTAATGAAGGATCATTACATCGGAGTCGCATACTTTGCATCTGCCGTACAAGCACCAGGAAGGCAGGATGCTTAACACAAAGGGTAGAAATCTAAACTCCAGCTGCGGCAAACCACCTTTGGAACGGAGGAGCTTCTCCTCCACAGACCCTCCGTAAAATCTCTTGGGTGTAATGAGAATTTGGTTCTGCTTTGAGGAACTTGGAAACCACTCCAATTTTGATGGGATTTTCCTTTACATTATTTCAAGTTTTAAATTAGGATTTTCATTAATATCCTTAAATTTTCAAATTTGTAAATTTCCTCATTTTCAAGCTTATCTTCTCCCAATTTTTGATTCTTGTGTTGTTGCGGCGTTCAATCTTGGGGAGGCAATTTTTCTGAGAATTTCGGGGGTTGCGAAAATTTTATGACTTTGTGAAAAGTCCTGAGTCTTGAGGGTATTTAGCGACCCTGCCGGGGATAATTCATCATCTTGTTTACTGTGACTCAGTTTAGCTTACGCTCTTCGTTTCACTGACTCTTCTGATAAGTTTCTTTATTTTTTGAACCATCGATTAATGGCCACTAATGACGTGAGTATCAGATTGTCTTCCACTTTACCGATACATATAAACCCGCACCCACTTCATTTTTCATTTCACCTTTCACCCTCCGGGTTTACGGCTTTCCTTCTCCTCTAATTGCTCTCGTAGGCAAACGATACGGCGAAGACTCGTGAAACTCATTCCTCTTGGCGCGGAGTGCGCGAGTATCCGCTTCGCCGGCACACCTCAGCCGCGAGGCTTACGGTAGATTCTTGGGTTGGCCCAGCCAGCGCTACTTGCGAGCCCCTCGAGTTCTTGCCGTAGCGGTCAAACGCTGCGACGCCCACCCTGTTGTCGGCTGCTTGCCTCCCTTTGTGCATTTGTCCGGGCCGTTCACCTGATCTTGAGGGTTCCTCCTCTTTGGCCCCTTGCACAGAGGCACCTGTCTAGGTTGACGCTCGCTGCTCCATCATCACAGGCTAGCTCGGTCCCGCCACCTAAGGGCCGGACTGGGCGAGAGGTCGTCCATTTTGAGACCTCGGGCTCCACCCTCACCGCCTTATTAGGGCATTGTCGGGCCGGGACCTATCCACGGCTGTGTCGGGGCGACATGGCTCACTACGACCACATGTGAGGGAATGTTGGTTGTCGCGGGGAGGAATTTCCTTTGTGTGAGGTTATACGATCTCGGAGCATTTGCAGGGGTGAGATCCAGACTCCATGCCTCATGCGGGAGAAGATACCATCTGGAGGGTGCGGATTGAATAAGTGGATCTTATTCTCGGGATCAGTGGATATCTTTGATTGAAATGACGATTTAATGTTCTTCGTGATGGGTGAATGGGATATCGGTTTCGACGTTCGTTATCTTGGATTCTTCCTTTGTTGTTCTTATTTCGATGTTCCGTCCATCGTTGGGATTGACTATTCTGTATGGATGCGATTAAGATGTTCAAACTTAAAACTTCTTTGAACGGACTGTTATTTGAGAGTCCTAAATTGATTCCGCTCGGGCGTTGTCCGGGAGATATTCTTTGATTAATAAAGCCGCGTTGTTTCGTGAGTTGGTTGACGTCTTCGTTGAGATGGATCTTGAACCGATCGTTTCTTCGTTTGACTCATGTTTGATATTGTATCGAGTGACGACCATGTTCTGATAACGAGTATTCAAACTTTGCGTTCGCGATCGACTGGGTGCTGTTTAAAAATGACGTGGGATGACGATGATAAACAACACGATCGATCTCGCCAGGGACATCCCTATGGCCCGAGCCACGATGAGAACCTCACCGGCTCCGACCATGGGTTCCTGCCCGGTCCCGCCCGACTCCCACCGACCACCGGCTCCCGGTAGCTCGGCTCAGGTACCTCGGGCTCAGATGCCCCTCCCGTATCCCTCCCGGCCCTCGGCCATGCCATTTGCTGGTCCCGGGTCTCGCCCCAGGGCGAAGCACCTCCCGCACGCCAGGAAGTTCATTACCATACTCCGCGGGGACTTCGACTATCGTAAGGGCGGTCGCTCATTCTCATCCTTTGTAGCTTCCTTTGGCGCTTCCGGTACCACTCGAATGGGATGACTCGCGCCAGGGGTTGCGGTAGCAGGGTGGGGCGCGTCTCCCGTAAAGCTCCAGGAAACCCTTGGGCCTCCTGTTGTCTCTCATGCCCTAACTCAGGCCTCGCTACCCCTCCCAACTGGATCGACTCCCTCCGCGCTGACCATGAATCCACCAAGATGTATGCGCGTGGTATGTCGACCACTCACTCAGTGGCGCTGGCTGTTAGTGAGATGATTCTCTTGACCACCCGAGGAGGTACCACGCTGCTAACTTTACCGACATACGTTTCACATGATGGCATACTTGGTTGGGGAGGGAGAGTTGGTGTTGGAAGTGAAGTTCATACTGTTGATTATAGTTTTTCTTGTACCACGCTTTCCTGTGAAGCCATTTTGTATATGTTTAGAAACCAGCATTTTGCCTTTGTCTGCTTGAAAATTTTGTAAACACGCCTTTATATATATACCATATATATATATATATCTCTATATATATATATATATATATATATATATATATAATAATAATAGCAATAATACAACTACATTTTCGGCTTTGCATCTCATCTTCACATATTTTAGTGGTTTTGCCTTTCCTGTAAATTGAAAATTGAAGCCTTTGTATGCTACATCCCGATGTTAGACTAGTTCCATGCTTGATTGAGTTGTTGGTCGGTTAAGAGACACAGTAAATTCACCACTTGTCTTCCACCGTTATCTAGCCACACACACAGTGCACATCAATCTTAGTTAATAGAAATTTGGCATTTGCATCCCCCTTACTTTGCAAAAGCGGGCGCCCCAGTTTCGTTGGCTTGACCTTTAATGGAGTTAGAGTTCCCCGAAGAAGGCGATGTGTCTTCGAAAAAGAAAAACGAAAGAAAAAGAAAAAGAAAAGAATAAGAAAAATGTTTGCCTTGAAACAGAGAAACACGGTCAGGGGTATATAAGTAACCTTTAAAAACTTGGTGCCACTAAGCTGGCGGTTAGGAGCCCGCGGAAGCTTAATGCTACGTGGGTGGATGGCGATTGGAGTTTAGCGAGTTGTAGGTCTTTAGTTCTCGAAGTCATTGATGCGGGGTGAAACACAGTAGGTTAAGGAGTCGAAAGATCCTTTTGACTTGATGCCCTTAACCTTAGTTAGTTGCAGGTCATCGGTGGATCCAGATTGCACGGACTTTAATTGAAGTCGAGGTTTTTCGGCGTGCACCTGTCTGATAGAGGTGTGCGATAAGAGTGGACTGGATCTATTTAGGATGGTTAACCGGTCTAAGGCATTGGCGATGGTTTGAGTTGGGGGAGGAGTGTAGCGAACATTGAGTGCAGACTTATCGCTAACCACTTAGATTTTGGTGGAGTTCAGGTTGATTTCATGGAATGAACTCTTTGCCACCGAAGCTTGCTCGGTATGGCGCTCATTATTCAGTGATTTTATCGGTGTCTTGAGTTTTCATGCGAAGGTAAGAGCCTCGCTTATACACATACTTTTGACAAGATAATCACTTTTTGCATATATACCTTTGCATGATCTTCCTTAACATCATTTGCTAGAGGTATGATAATGGGTTATGAGGGAGTGATTAGTACCCAAATAGTGTTATTTTGAGCCCTGTTTGGTTTTAAGCACTTTTTGCGTACTAATCGAGTTAAATAACCCAATTGATACATTAAGGTCCAGAGCTGCACTGCGATCATGTTTTGTGGCTCATTATTGTAGTTTTCTTGGGGCTTGAAATATCTAATTATCTTCAATTCGATTCGAACCACATTGAACGGCCCAGGGTCGAGAGATACATGATCAGCCAGAAGAGAAATTTGGAGCAAAAATGCTCAAGAGAAGGGAAGTTGGGTGATCTTGCGGGGTTGCGAAAGTCGCAGCTTTGCGAAATTCCCTTGTTTCTTGCTCACACTTTCTTTGTTGACTACTTTTGACACCTTTTTATAGTTTTATACAAGTTTTTCCCTTGATGTAATTTTGGTTCATTTGCACATTTTGTAATTTCCTTATCTTTCGAGCACCTATATAGAAGCAGTCTTGTTTATGAGTGTCGACTTCGGTCCATCGTCCAATCGCGAAAAATTGGGCGCGGCTTAACTCCCTCATTTGGTTTGTGGTGCTTTCTCTCCCTTTCCTTCACTTTCTACGCATTTTCTCTCTAGCCAAAACACCCTTGATGATGACAAATCAAGGTGCTCGACTAAAACCCTCATCCTTTTGAAGGGAAGGCCGCGGTGTTAGTTTGAAATGTTTGCATGTTCTCATGCTTTCATGTTTATGTTAAGGGTATTTGTGTTCCTGTTTCTCACCTTAGGTTAAATCTTGGAGCATGCTCTCCCGCAACATGTATTTGGCAAGCTTTTTGGGTTCGATTAGATGCTTATCATTAGATCACTTGATGCCGTTAGTTGTCTCTGACCAGACTGCGAAGGAATTAGGTTTAGGAGGTGTGTTCTCACTTAGATTTGTGAGCATTTATGCTCATTAAATGCCATATTTCAAGAGGAAAACTTTTAGGGGTTTGGAGTTTTAAAGCTAAATGAGAAGATCAGATTCGAGGAAATGACTATATGTCCCTAATACGAGGAAAAGACCAGGGGCATGTCGGTTGAGATTATAACCCGGCCCAGGTGGCACGAGACTTGAGGAATTCTCTTAACTTTTTAATTCAAAGAGTTATTTGATTTTTCCAGCCGTTCACACATTTGTTTTTTGCAGCGAACACAAAAAGATCGAAAGAAAACACCATTTTCAATGCGAAAGCATGGCTCCCTTATCTCACATGAAGAAAACCCATCCCGGTGTTCGACCTTAGAGCCATCTTGCGATAACTTTGCCTTTCGTGGTGGTAAGAATCTTTAGGATATAAATTTGTTGATTAGAACACCTACTTAGCTAAAAGCAGATCATGCCTTGAAGAACTTCTTCAAAACTACGCCTATAGTTACGCTTGATTTCATATGCTTCTTGGCCTTAGAGAATTAAGCCAAATCTTTGCCTTGTCTTTTAAGGTTAATGGGTGATTAGTACCCAAAAAGTGAGATTTTGAGTCCTATTTAAAATGGGTTTTGAGTGCTTTTTGCGTATTAATCATATTAATTAAGCCGATTGACATGTGCATGTTCGATTAGTACTCACGATTTTTGTTTCGAGGTTGTTTTTGGTAGTTTCACCGGGTTTAGTAAACCTTTTGCCATCATATCCAAGCTTGGCATCGAAATTGTCTTGATTTATCTTAGAGTTCGTGGCAGAATTCTCGTCGATTTCATCAAGCTTTGGGATGAAGAAATAGCAAGTTGGAAGATGCATAATGCGGTGGAGGATGCAGAGGAGACGATGGTAGAAGATTGGCAATTTCGCGGGCATAGAATTTATAATGATAGCGAAAGGCCCATGATCATATGCCAATTTTACGCTACTGCGATTTTCGCTATGACGACGAAAATTCGTATATTGACGCAGAATTAAACTTTGATAACGAAAATTTAGCTATCATAGAGCTCGCTATGATAGTGAAGTGCGCTCAACGAAAATTACGCATCGTGTTTTTGTAGTCAAAAGCGACTCCATTTTTGATTAATTCCCCCTTTTGCCCTGATGTAATCATATTATTTAAAGTTAGTTTAATTATTTCGCATGTTGTTGGGCTATAAGATATGATATTATGAACATTTTGTAAACTAACTTCATTTTTACTTGATTTCATTCACGAGCTGTTTTGGTTCCCATTTCTCTCTTCTCCTCTCTCCTCTTTCCCTCATTTTCTAGGCTACCAAACACACCCCTTTGAGGATGACAACTCAAAGGATGTTCGGCTAAGCCTCAAAACCTTGAAGAGGAGGGTTGCTAGGTTGGTTGATGTGGGTTTGCAAGTGTTTCTCTGTTTTCATGAAGCAGGTACTGTGTATTTGTTTTTCAAACTTTCAAAACTAGGTTAAAATGCTATTTAATGCATTTTCTTTGGTCAATACTTGGCTTGCTTTAGGGTTGATGTATTCACATAATACAAAATTTTGGCATTATCGTTAGATGTCATTCTGTTATGAAAGTAGGTTAAATGATTTATTTTCAATACAGGAACAGTAAATGCTTTCGATGATATGTGGTTAATGAGGAATATTCTTAGGGTTAGTTTATATAAAGTTAAACAAAGATCGGTTTGGAAATGACGCTATGTCCATTTGCCCTAACCTTGAGGAAATAACGAGGACACCTCTCTGGCTTATCATACCAAGCCCAGTGACCTAAAACAAGATCCTTCTTTTATCTTATTTTAAAAGCGCTTTCGATTAGCTTAGTAGGCTCAAACAACCACCGCTTTTTATCTGAATCAGAAAATCCAAATGAAAGCCTCACCATTTTGAATCATTATAAAGTCATTTGTAAGATGAAAACCCGTCCACATGTTGATCCTTGAGGCGCTATATTCTGCGATAGTTGCGCTCTGCAGATGGGAGCGACAAGTATAAATTTTTGTTGATTCCGGCGGCCATGCGTGCTTGCAGAATCAAATGGCGTCGTTCTTGGGGATGGTGCGAACTACAAATGACCTGGTTGATGGTACTTAGTAATCCTCATTACAAGTATTGGTGACCCAAACCTTTTGAGATTTCATTATTTAAATTTCAAGTTTTTACTTTCGGCCGATCCCGCTGTGGGCTGTTTGTTATTACGGTCTTTTCTTTTTTTATTATTAACACACTAATCCTTTTGGCGAAACCTTTTTGTTAATTCTTTTCTTTACATGTCTTTTTTGTGTCACAGTGTTTATGCATCGGGATAGAGGAATATCAGTGATTCTGGGGTGGTGCTGCAGTGAAAGAATTGTGAAGTCGGTGTGCACCGGTGAAGCGAATGGATCCTACTGGGCAACAAAGTCGGCTTGGCGACTCTATGAATCGACGGCATGCAGTCGATGAGGGACCCATACACCCTCTAAAAGTTAGTGCACCTTCTAGCGTCATACACTCTTTGAGGATGTGGCGGTGAGACCTTATCACAGTGCTTGCTCTTTTCATGGTATGGAAAATGAAAATCCATACACACACATCGGATTTTGAGGAAGTATTATAACTCTTAGGAGGGTGTAGCAGATATGGATTTGAAGTTGAGGCATTCCGTTAACAGCGAAGGCAGGCAAATGTGGCTCGTTCACTTGAAGTAGAAAACGATTATAAAGTGGGTTGATATTGAAGCTGAATTTTTGAAAAATTTTTAATCTGACCAAGACCAGCGGTTTGAAGAAGCGAGAATCTACACTTACTCGGCGCATGTGATGAGATTTTATCGGTGTTGGGAGAGGTTCATGTAAGGGCCATGATGCATGTACACCATAGTTTTGATACATGGTGCTAGTGAATCATTTCTATGATGGTATGTCTCGACCATGAAACAAGCTAACTGAAACCATGTGGAGGGACTTCCACGGCCCGAACCCCAGGATAAAGCCATGGAGATTTTAAATTGTGTGGCTGAAACTTCGGATGGATGAGTGAACCAGGGAGCGAAAGAATGAAGACCGACCCACGAGGGAGGCATTTATGCACTTCAGAAGACACGGGGATGAAAGCAAAAGCGACCACTTTGACCCGAGGTTGGAGGGCTTGAAATGAAATCGACATGAAATGCAAGTAGTGAATGAACCTAACATCTGCTTATTTGTTTTAATTGTACGGTCGAATAGCCACCACAGGGAGCAGCATCCCGATGGTTCTTGATGAGGGGGTAATGAAACATGCCCATGTCTTGAGTCAAAATAAGCCACCTTCAAATGCTCACTTATAGTAATACTATACTTGCGGTGGAGGAATCATCCCAGGAACATCATGGAGGCGAGAGCACATATGCCCCACAGAAGCACGGCGGTTTGGCTCCGCCTCGGCCTAACGAGCGCGGCGACCTCACACCTTCTTATCACGTTGAGCAAGCCATCTTGAATTTGAGCAAGGTGGTGAGGAAATTTTTAGAGGAAGGAAAGTCATCAATGTCAGACCAATCAGAAAATTGAGCGGTAGAGCTCACTTTCGACAAAGTTAGAACGACGTACGTGCGAGTTACGAGGTTCCATTACCATGGGTTGTCTGACGGCAATAGGGTCTAAAGAAGAGAAATTCCCTTCGCAACCGCAATGAAAACCCTAGGGGGAATACCATGAGGATATGATAAATCGGGTGATCAATCAGAATGGATGAAGTAAAAATTTATCGTCCATTTTGGGGAGTGGAAAGAAATTGACAGACCGGTGCCAGATTGCTGAAGGAAGCAGGGAAAGAAAGGCTGAGCTGAGGAGAATAATAATCGGAGAAGATTCAATGTGAAGAGAAAACATACCCCCTCCATTTCCTCCCGACGCTTGGAAGCGAAAAAATCACGATGGCGAAATTTGGGAGGTGCTAGAGTGATGAATTAAATATCCTTTGCTTGACATGATTAAACGAGTCTGACATATCTGAATTTTTTGAAGGACGTGCACGCGGTCGAAGGGTTGGGCATTGAAGAGGCCTTCATTGAGCAGACCGTTGCGTACGGGGATAAGGGATCCCCACAATGTCGATCGACATTGGAGGAACTTGCGTAGGATAAGAAAACGTGCTGGACTTGGGGCGGTGTAAACCTATTGCCGTACTACTTAGTATATATGGGTTGGGTTGGGGGCTTGGCCTACCAACATCATACATCCTTAAGTGATCGATGGGTAAAAATTCTAAGGGCATAGTTGAGGATGTATTGGTGAAGGTGGACAAATTCTACTACCCGGAGTTGATTTTGTAATTGGCGATACAAACCGATTACTGGTGGGCTAATCATGTACCCATCATCACGGGGAAGGCCATTTTGAAGCCACTTCGATCACGATAATCAATTTCGAAATGGTCATGCAACCATTTAACATGACGCTGGGCTTAACATTTTCACGCAGGCAACAAGCACAAGCCATCAGAAGATGAGAGGCACGATTCGAGATGAGATTTGTAATTGGTGAAGTGCGAAACCAAATGCTCACAAACTGCAGGAAGAATTGATGAAGAAAAGTGAAGCAGTTGATGGAGAAATTTGCGCATTAGTCACTCTATGAGCGATGATCCCAGTACCACAGTGAAAACAGAAGAAACCGACACAAAGGAGGCGAGCATGAAGGCAAGCTGCCAGTACACATCCTTTGACGTAAAGGGAGCTCCTCCTCCTTGGTCCTCCATGAATGAAACCAGGCGGATAAGTGGTTTGGTCTCACGAGACAAAGCTATGGCCTCAAGTACGATTTTAGTTTAATTAAAGTCAATTTTAGTTTATTTTATTTTTAGTATTTTTATTTCTTTTATTTCTTTTATTTTTTTATTATTTTAGTTTATTTTAGTTTATTTTTATTTTATATTTTTTATTTTATTTTATTTTATTTAAATTTATTTTGTTGGGAATAGTGTTAGTGACATAAATTTCGCAATAATAGCGAAATTTATCCTCCCGCGGCTCTGGGGGCTCAAAGGAGACCTTTCAACTCCACAAACAGATGAGGTAAAAAGGTCCCCCCCCCCCTCATTTTAATCCGGCTCCCACGCATCTTCTCCTAAGCCGCCTCAGAGCCAAGCCTCTCCCAGGCTCGAAGCTTTAAGTCTCCTGACCGTCAGCCAAAGACCACATCCAAACATCACCCAGCCTGAAAACAGTCATCTTCAAGATGTTAAAGCCCCAATGCTCATTCAAAACACGCCAGCCTTCCAACGGAGCCGCGCCACTGTTACTCCCCCGCCAACAGTTCAAATGATGCCCGCACCAACTGATCCGCGCCGCGCACCAATATAAACAGCCTGTACCACGTCTCGTCGCCGGTCTTCAGTCTTGTTCGGCAACATCGGAGTCCATCGTTAATGTTCAACCCCAACATCCAGAGAGAATAAGTCGGTACGATCCGGTACGGAATCGTCGCCTCCGATTCAAGAGAACGATACAGCTCGTCACTTAGAGTCAAACAGTCAACATCAAAGATCGACCGGCGGAATCTCGTCCTTCTCTCGGTGGGTCCCGGCATCACGATATCCCCACTTCCAAAGGCGTCCCATCCGGTTTCCTGCAGAGCCGGCGTTTTGACCAGGTCATCATTCTCCGGGCCTAATCAGAGTTCGTCTCTCGAGTTATCCCCGGCCGAGGATCGGCGCCCATGTTTAGTCAGCGATCCGATTCCGTGAACGCCGATCTGCGCGGACTCCGCTGAGAGTCATACCGCACACCCATTGACGCTGACCAAATGACCAGAGTTTCGATGCGCTGATCACGACACCACCATCACTACCCACGCACTGGTGTGCCTTCTATCCCCGTGCTTCGAAGCGATCACACACTATGACATCTCGGGGAGCGCCTAGTCAGATGGAGATCTGGTTCAGTATTGACGCCCGCCCCGGGTACCCGAGTCAGATATTACAATGCTTTGGGCCCGCTGTTCGAAGGACCTACGTGACCATCGACAATGGCCTCAACCATCACAGAGAGAGATGGTTCGCTCTCTTGCTCGAGATACCACGACTGGGCCTATACTCTTCCGTCGGCGCCTTCCCCTCGTATGCCCGGACCACCGTACTTCTGCACCAAACTTTTAGATCTCACCAAAGATTATACAATCAGTGGAGCCATACTCCTGGTGCCTCACGTGATATCCGAGGGATTCTCGGGTTCAGCCTCCGAGCTCATGAATCGCTTGCTACACTTCGAGGAGAAGGTCCACCGTAAGGACCTGGCTCGAGCAAAGGCTTTTCCCCTGTTGATGCCGAGGTTGCTGAGCCAGGTCCGTGTGATTTGTCCTCAGGTTTTATCCATCGAGTGGTCTTTATATATGCCACTCTCCATTCTTCTACAACAGCAGGAGGAGGCCACGGATGATTTTGGTAGACTCCGCGAGGGGTGAGCACTGCTCTAGAGGTGGAGGTGAGAGGACTCGCCTGCATTTATCTCTCCTCCAGCTTCCACCTCCCACGCTCAGCCCTCCCGCAGATCGGCCGCCCATCCTCCATCACGCAGTCACCGTGAGCATACCCCTCGCCGCCCTAGAGTTATCCGCCGTTATGGATGCCGCTCCGCATCACCCGCGGCAGCGGGCTGCCGCCTCGTCACAAGGTCGAAGCGGATGGCCCGAGCCGAGGTCCTTCTCGCGTAGAATCACGCCATGCTTCTTCAGATTTGTGAGCCAATTCTATTTCCCTCTAGTCACAGGACAGCCTACACAATTTCCACTACTCGTGATCACCCAATCAGATCCATTTCCTCGCAGCCTCTGATATGCCGGGTAGTCACGCAGCAGTTTCAGATCTACCGACGCTTCACACCACCACGAGTTAGGGTGGTTCACTCTCTTCTCTAGCTTTTCGATCCCTACCCGCTGGAGACATGGTTATACTTTGCTGGGGGGAAAAGTTAGAGTTGAAGTGTCATCTATCGATTTTTGTTTTCGCTTATCAATCCGCCTACTAGTTTTATATAGATCATTTAAAGATGTATGTATTACCAATAGTAGGCAGTGATCTTTTTGTTGTGATTAGTATGTATTATGTTTAGCTATGTTAAGCTTGTACTAGCCACTTTGGTTATATCAAAAGCTTTATAGCAATATTTACATTTTTCTACACTTTTGCAAACCATTTTTTGCTCCTATATTTTTGTGTTTCTGCTCTTACCTTGAGTTGAAAATTGCAGCAATGTATGCTACCATAATGCTAGAATAGTTCCATGCATGATTAAGTTTTTGGTTGATTGAAATTCCGAAGTATTCAACCTTATCCATCCGCCTTTAGCTAATCACACACAAGGCAATACCGCTTTTCATCAATAGGTCGAGAAGCCGCATACCTCTCTTTTTACTTTGCAAAACCGCCCAGATTCGTCGACAACCCATAATAGGTTTATGTTACTCCATAAAAAGAAGACCAATGAAGCTCTCCAAATGAAAAAGAAAAACAAATAGAAAAAGAAAGAAGAAAAGAGAATGGAAAGTCGCGGACACTTTACATTTCTTGAAACCCGAACACATCCGAGGGGTATACGGCGAAAGCCTTTGAACCCTAAGGCCCTAAGCCAACTGGTTGGGAGTCACCGACTTAGTGTTCGCAACACGGGTGGATGGGTGGAGTTTAGCTAGTTGTAGCCGGATTCTCGAAATCATTCAAGTCCGCGAAGCCTAAGAGTTTGTGGTTGATGCATCCTTTGACTTGATGCCCTAAACCTTATTGGTCAGAATCATTGGTGGACCCTCGTTACTCGACTTTGGTGAAGGCGAAGCCAAAGATTGCACCCTACAATACACCTGGCAAGAAATAAGATTGTAACTAAATCATCTAGGATGGTCATCACTTTTAAGGTCCCCGCAAGAGCTTGGTCAGGAGGGAATAACTTAGCAACTTATTGGTTCAAACTGCTACTCCAAAAACATTCCTAGATTTTGGTGGAAGTTCAAAGCTGACTACCTCGAATTGATGCCTCTCGAAACTGCTCCTATATGGCTATTGTTCTCTCATGTTGGTTTTTGTACAAAGTCTAAATTTTTCATACTGACGGTAAAGCCTCACTTGTACACACTTTTTGGATAGAATACTCTTTTTGCAAAAGTTAAGCCTGCATGTCCTTTATTGTTTTTAGCATTGCTAAGGGACTACCAATGTGTCGGTTGGGGGGTGTGATTAGTACCCAAAAAGTGCTATTTTGAGTCCTATTTAAATTGGGTTTTGAGTGCTTTTTGCGTACTAATCATATTAATTGCTTGCATTGACATGTGTGTAGGTCCGATTAGTACTAACGACGATTTTGTTTCGAGAGGTTGTTTTGGTAGTTTCAGTTTCAGAAACCTTACCATCATCAAGCTGCATTGAAATCAGGCCGATTTATGCCAGTTTGTATGAATTCTCTTCATTTCATCAAGCCTAGGGTGAAGTAATAGCAAGTTGGAAGATGCATAATGCAGCCGGAGGGATGCAGAAGCAAAGAAGAAAAGATTGGCAATTTGCGTGCATAGCTTAAAATTTCGTAAGAATGATAGTTTTCTAAAATTTCGCTATGATAGCGACTTTCGCTATGATAGCCAAAAATTACCGTGCATAGCCAAAATTCGCATCGGTGTTTTTGTGATCCAAACGACTCCGCTTTGGATTAATTCCCCTTGCCCCTCAATGTAATCATATTATTTAGGTTAGTTTGGTATTGCATGCTCAGGGGCTATATAAGCCATGATATGAACATTTTCTGTAACCTAACTTTCATTTTTAACGTAGCTTCATTTACTTTTTCAATGTTTTGTCCCATTTTCTCTCTTCTCTCTCTTTCCCTCATTTTCTAGGCTGCCAAACACACCCCTTTGAGGATGACAACTCAAAGGATGTTCTAGCTGCTTCAAAACCTTGAAGAGGGGGTTGCTAGGGCTGGTTGATGTGGGGTTTGCAAGTGTTCCTCTGCTTTCATGAAGCAGTAATCGCGCATTTGTGTTTCAAACTTTCAAAACTAGGTTTAAATGCTATTTAATGTATTTTCTTTGGTCAATACTTGGCATGCTTTAGGGTTCAGTGTATTCTTATAGCTAGATACACTGACATTCATTAGATGTCATTTACGAGCAACTTAGGTATAAATTTTGTTGATTCCGACAACCCTACTATGGCACGAATCAATGGGAAGGTTTTCAACTTCAGCAATTCCATATCAATTTCACCCTCCTTGAAGGTCGTGCAAACTTCCTCGAAATCTCGGATGTGTGTATGGATCACTTTCCATGCCATGGAAAGTCGGGATAGGCACTAACAAGGCTTGACAACTACATCCTCTGCAGGAGGTACGATGCATGAGGGTGCACTCACCCTGGGTGGGTGTATGTGGTCCCTCATTGACCTGTAGGCATTGGGGGTTCTTTGTACCCCCTGCTGACTTTGTTGCTCCTCAGGTGGAGGCTCCATTTGGTTGTGTAAACTCACGTCACACCCCTATTCTTGTGGAGCATTGGTTCTCTCAAGCTTGCCTGCAATGTTCCTATCCTAATGGTGCATAAAGTCCTAAGAACACAACACAACACAACATAAACCAAAAACAAAGCTACAAAAAAGGGTTAAAGTTGGTTAAAATTAAAACAAAGAAAATTTGGATATGCAAAGTGTAAAAATTAAATTACCCCAGCAGTGAAATGTTAGGGGAATTAATGGTAAAACCATAAAGGAATGAGAATTCACCAATACTTGAGATGTGGACCACAAGTTCAACAGCTTCTCACTCACACTAGGGCACCATCCCCGGCAACGGCGCCATTTGATTCATGCCACAGTAGGCGATCCAGAATCAACAATATTTATATCCTAAATTCCTACTGTCGTAGTAAAAGCTATCACAAAGATAAAGGGTTTTGGGGTGGTCGAACTCGTGTGGGTGGGTTTCTTCAGGCAAAATGATTTACAGTTGATTGAAAATGGTGTTTTCACTTTGGATTTAAGGTTTTTGTAAAAACAGTGGAGTTTATGGTTTGGAAAACTGGAAATACAGTGAAATAAAATGTAAAAGAACTCCTTGAAGTCTCGGGCCACTGAGCTTGGGGTTCTAAGGCAACTGAGATGTCCTCGGGTCCTTTTCCTCGTGTTGGGGAGGATGACCTATTGTCATTTCCCGAACCGGATCTTTATTTAGCTATAAAAACTGAACCCTAAAAGTTTTTATCCTAATATACAACATTTATGAACCATTAATGTTTTAAAGCAGTGAAAACGAGTCCCTTGACCTAACCTGCAGAGGCAAATAAATGGAAACTAAGTGAGCATCAGGGGATCTAGCAATAAGTATCCACTGAGCCCTTAAAGCAAAATACTGACTAATCAGGGTACATCACAAGGATTTAAACCTAAAGTGAGATGCAGAGACATAAATGGTAATAAATGCATGCGTTGGCAATAGGAGGACAATGATTTACCTCAAGAACCTTAACCTAGTGACCCTCGTCTTCAAGGATGAAGGAGGTTTAGCTAAGCATCCCTTGAGTTGTCATCCTCAAGGGGTGTTTGGCTGGTGAGAAAGTGCAAGAAAGGGAGAGAAAGTGAGGGAAAATCACTAGGTGGGAGAGCTGAAAGCTTTGGAGCCAATTTTATTGATTGATAGTGAATGACCTGATTTGGCGGTGAGCTTCATCCAGGCTATACACCGTCGTAGTCGGGCGAAATTACAAAAAGAAAGATGAAACGAAAATTACATGGAGGATAGTTTGGGAAAAGATCACAAAAAGCAGTAAAAAAGGTGGTCAAACAAAGAACAAAGGTGCTGCGAAATTTCAAGAACTCGAAATTCTCAGAAGTTACTTAAAATTCACAACACCGCAAAATCTCTACAATGCTCTCTTCGCTTTTAGCCCAATTGCTTTCTCGACTTGTACATGCGGTTTCAGTTCCGCCAGTTCTTCGCATTTGAGTCGACTCAATGGATAATGGGCGCACTGGCTTGCAAAACTACAAAAATATCCACAAAATATGATCAGTAGTATAGCCGGGACCTTAGTGTGTCAATTGGGTTATTTAAGTTGCTAAGTACACAAAAAAGTGCTCAAAACTTGCACTAAACAGGGCTCAACATAGCACTATTTAGGTACTAATCAACTAAGGAACTTAAGAATTGTTCTCAAGGCAGAAAAGATAGCTTATGTCCTTGATGCCTCACTCCCTGTATCCCCATCCGTTGATGCATCTGTTGAAGACTATATAGCATAATGTAAGCACCTGATGATGCCGGGCTTATCATTGTCTCATGTATCATTTCCTGCATCAATGTCACATTGGCTTTAAACAACATGAGGCTATGATAGAATATGAGACATAGTCGCTCATCTAAAGGAGTTATTTCATGAGTAAGCAAGATCCGAAGGTTCCGGTGTCTCTAAATGCTTTTTCTCTAAGATGCAAGAAGCGGACATTCTGGGGGAGGTATGCACTAAGATGCATGGATACATAGTTAGGTTGGATCAACTGGTTTTGCATGGACAATAAATTAAATATAGACTTGATTCTAGTTGGTTTACTCCTTACGCTTTTGCACATGAAAGCTTAACTACGTGGATTTAACGATAAAGAGACCTCCATACCCGAAAGCCGCTCAACCTACTTAAACAAATAACCCACCTCGATGAAGGAAGGTAAACCGTGATGCTTAGAACTCTTCTAGTTCTACAAAGGTTCTAAGAACAAGAAGAAAATTATTAAGAAAATGGGAGGGTGGCCAAGTGAAAAATCATGAGATATCCTCAAAAGGTATATGCTTCCATTCTAGTAAAGAAGGCCATTGGAAAAGAAATCAAGTAAAGGCCTACATGGAGTCGAAGAAGAAGATGGCATGTGATGCAATCGACACCTTTAGGTATTTATGTAATTTTAAATTAATATTAGAGCCAGCGGCAACCTTTAAGTATTGAATATCTGGCTGTGGCTCACACATATGTAATGATATGCAAGGCCTTACAGACAGGTGTGGAAGCTTCTCACAAAGGGAGCGTCCAACCTTCGAGTCAAGTAATGGTGCAAGAGTTGCGGCTATTGCCATTGGGACTTATGTTTTGAACCTCCCCTAGTAGATTTTGTTTATATTTGGACAATTGCTTTGTGTGCTAATCTCGACGAAGAACATCATTTCTCGCTTCATGTTTATTCACAAAGATCATTTAAATTTTTAGTAACAATAGTTGTTACATTATGTAAAAATGATGTTTTTTTATGCTTCGTGGTACTTTGAGAATGGGATTTACATACAGATATGCTCTAATCCAAATCTTAAACGTTAATGGATAGTAAAAGACAAAAGAGAGATAATTTGAAATCATCATATTTATGGCATTGCCGCTCACTGCTATTGAGAGGCGCATGACTGAAGTTACACAAATGTGGAAGCTAGTGTCATTTGATTATGAATCATTTGACACATGTGAATTATGCTTGTTAGGAAAATGGACTAAATTACCCCTTTAAGGGAAAGGGTGATCACAAATGCACTATTAGGACCTAATACATACCGATGTATGTGGTCCTATGTCTATGCATTCAAAGGTGGTTTCATTTACTTCATAACCTTTATCGATGACTTATTCAAGATATGGGTACTTATATCTCATGAGGTATAAGTCTCGAGCCTTGAAAGGTTCAAAGAATTCGAAATGAGGTAGAGAAACAAATTGGGGAGAAGTATAAAATCACTTATACGCATTGAGTGGTAGCATTTTTTAAGGTGGTTTCGATTATCTCAAGGAAATGCGATTTTGTCCCAATGGACTCCACCTTTACATGCCACAACACGACGGGTGTGGCTAAGAGAAGGTTAGAACCGAACTCGTTAGACATGGTGAGGTCTATGATGGCAAGGGGCGCACTACTTAAATCCTTTTGGGGTTATGCACTTGAGACTGCTGATTTATATCTTAAACAAAGTCCCATCCAAGCTTGAATGGAGGTTACTCTATAAGAGATATGGATCTGACAAGAAGCCCTATATTTCCCACATGAAAGTAATGGGTCGTCTCTACTTTAGGAAGGCGTACACATCGATAAGCTTGAAGCTAAGTCTGATAAATGTCTGACTGTAGGATATCCTTAAGAAATAATAGGATATCAATTCTGCAACACTTTGGAACAAAGGTTGTTTGTTTCAAAACATGTTGTCTTCTTAGAGAAATAATTTCTCTTAAGAGAAGACAGTGGGAGCAAAGTTGAGCTTAGTGAAGTTCAATATGCTCTAATGTATTAATGTCTCATCTCGAACCGTAACTTTCACATGATGAATTAAAAGCTCTACCTCTTCTAAAACACAAGTGCTTTGTAGGACAAGTAGGATACGTTCTGTTCTACAAAGATATGGATTTCTCATTAGCGAAACGTATGACGATACTGCGTAAAAATGATGAGCTAACTACCTACGAAGAATCTATGAATAGTTTAGAGTCTAATCAATGGATCATAGCCATGAAGTCAGAGATGGATTCCATGTATACAAACAAAGTATGGACTTTGGTTGATCCACCCATAGGGTGCAAGTGGATCTTCAAGAAGAAGACAGACATGGAAGGTAATGCGATTACCTATAAATCTAGGCTTGTGGCTAAGGGTTATTGTCAAAAACAAGGAGTTGGCTATGACGAGACTTCTAGTCCAATGACTATGCTTAAGTCCATAAGAATACTCCTAGCCATCACCGCTCATTATGATTATGAGATATGGAAAATGGATATGAAGACAACTTTCCTCAATGGAAACCTAACTGAGGAGGTGTATATGACACAACCTAAAGGCTTTATATTTGGAAATGGTAGTAAAGTATGCAAACTTTAGAGATCCATTTATGGA
Source organism: Tetrastigma voinierianum (assembly GCA_016808115.1). Lineage (NCBI taxonomy): Eukaryota > Viridiplantae > Streptophyta > Magnoliopsida > Vitales > Vitaceae > Tetrastigma > Tetrastigma voinierianum. Next base: position 30,204 of record JAEQBH010006254.1, on the reverse strand, counting down.
TTGAAGCAAGCGTATAAGAGTTGGAATATCCGAATTGATGAGACAATCAAAGAGTTTGGTTTCTCACAAAATCTGGATGAGCCTTGTGTGGCAAGAAGAGTAGTTTGAGTGCATTCATATTCCTAGTGTTGTATGTGGATGACATACTTCTAATAGGAAACGATGTCTCGGTTCTACAATCCATCATAATTTGGTTATCTAAGAAATTATCCATGAAAGACCTTGGAGAAGCAAGATACATATTGGGGATAAAGATTTATAGAGATAGATCCAACAGATTGCTTGGTCTTTCATAATCTTAATAAAGAGATAAACAAGATGCTAGTGCTGGGTTTTGAAGTATGGAGTAGTCCAAGAGAGGATACGTCCCCATGGTTAATGGGATTACCCTTTCGAAGTCCATGTGTCTGAAGACACAAGATGAGAGGACACACATGAATATGACACCATATGCTTCGTCTATAGGATCAATCAAGTACGCTATGTTATGTACTAGACCCGACATATCATCTGCTCTGAGTGTCACAAGAAGACACCAATCAGACCCGAGTGTGGGTCATTGGGTGGCTGTCAAGAATATCCTTAAGTACTTGAGAAGGACTAAGGATGTATTCTTGATTTATGAAGATGGGGATCTTATTATTAATGGTTATACCGATGCTACCAATCTACAGATGACTCCAAATCTCAATCAAGTAATGCGGTTCACATTGAATGGTGGTGCAAAATGGGTTGGAAGAGTTCAAATAAGTAAACAACTCAAGGATTCTACAACCGGAAGTCGATACATCGCAGCCTTCTAAAGCGCCTAAAGAAGTTGTTTGGATAAAGAGTTCATTACGGTGTAACTAAGTGCAGCACCGGTGTGTAAGCATTGTTCATCCGATATTTGTAGCTGTTATAACAATGGAGCCATAGTGCAAGCAAAGGAACCGTGGTCTCATCAAAGGTCCCAACATGTACTCAAGAGATACCATTTGATCAAAGAGATCATTGGCATGAATGATGTAAAGATAGAGAAAATACCCACTGATCAGAATATTACTGATCCTTTAACTAAGCCACTTTCCTAAAAGAAGTACCAATCACACGTTCTTGCCTATGGTATGAGATACAAGGGCAATTGGCTTTAGTGCAAGTGGGAGTTTGTTAGAGAAGTGCTCTAAAGGCAATCACCATTAGCACTTATTGTACGCACAACATATTTTTTAGACATATGCTGCTTCTTCGTTAATTTGATATTCATATCGCTGTGAATTACTATAGATCTTTAATCGAATTAATGAAGTCCATAATACATAACATAGCAGGCGGAAGAAATCATGATGGGATCATGATAATAAGATTCCTCATCATGTGCAATTATGTTAGTGTCTAAATAGGATCAACGAGACTAGACATTAATCCGGACATAATAGCACATGCCATACTCCTTGATCGGGATCAAGCAAAGAGGATCTAATAAACTCGTGATCAAGGAGTTGATTAGAGTTGATTATGGATGCTTTTTGCAAGAGTGCCTCATACACTCTGAGACCTGGCTATGAGATAATTATATGTATCATCTATTTAAATGTAGTGACTATCTCATCGTAGCAATGATGCAAATATCCTTAGACTTGAGGTGCTTAAGGATATCTTGGATGTTGATTCTGTACTTTGACCTCAATCCATGTTGCCTCTTAGAGGTCACTCTTTGGATGAGGACTGAGTATGGTTTGAGGTGTTCAAGATGCCACTGAGTATCCAACAAAGGATTCACCACTCCCACAGAGGGAGGGCATACATAAGGCCTCTTGTCGGAATCATTACTTAGGAATCTCTTACCAGAGTGAAAATACCATAAGGAGTGTCTTCAAGTGCATAACTGATGAGTGATGAATCCGGGGACAAGATCAAATATCACTTAGGCTAGGTATGGCATAGCCAGTCTAGTGGGAGCTACACATTGTGCATGCTCTGAACCAAGTAAGGTACAGAAAGGTGAAAGGACGAATTGCACGGTATTTGTCTATGGGAAGGGTATGCAGTCAAACCACTAATTCTCCAGTCAATTAGGGGACATGATGTGTTGCTATATGCCGCTCTTGACTTGCTTGATTCAATAGTTGAATTAAGTGGGCAACATAATCGGAACCTAATGGGTCACACACTTAGAAGAGTGTGGGGCTTATATGAAACGGATTTGGATGCGATCCAAATATGAGGGAGTTTATTCTCAAGAATGGAATGTCACGAGGATTAGTAGATTCCCGGGTTTGAAAGCCCCTCACTGAGAGAGAGATAACATGCCTGGGCTTGTTCCTCGGCTTAGGTTATGAAGGAACATGCCATAACTCATATGGATGCGTGTAATGAATATCACTTCAAGGTGAGAGGGGTATTCGTCATTTCATATGGAAATAGTAGTTTTCCTATAAAAGGGAACATTATGGAAAAACCCTAAAGAAGACTTTGAGAGTCTCATGAGACAAAGCCATTTTTGCTCTCTCGGCCCCAAGAAAGTGTTCTAGGTTTAAGAGACTGCTTTAACTTCCCTCTTCTGGATCGAGACTTGGCTAGCAATCGGACCCTTTGCGAGAGCGTTGCTCTCGAGGTCGTCGACTCCACTCTTGTGTGGATATCGTTAGAGTAAAACCCAAAGACTTCCGTTCACTTCGCCCGGTGCTACCCAACCACTAGCTCGGTTTTTGGAACCGACGTAAGGTAATCTCACACCTTTCTCTTTGTTGTAGAACCGGATTTGATGTCAAGGGGTCCTAGGTGGATGGGTTTCGTTAGATTTTTTTCGCTGCCTTATCAAGTGTCGCACTACGAAACCCTTCATTGCGAAGGTATGGCATAAAATGTGCATTTAAAGTCATTTCGAGTAAGTTTTTAGGCTTTATGGTGACCTAGAAAAAGGATAGGAGGCCAATTCCCATTCAACTTTCAAAGCTATAATGGACTCTCAGGCTCCTACCTCCAAGAAAGGGATCAAGTAGAATTAATCGTCGTCAAGTGAGCCTCTCAGCGGTTCATATCCCGTTTCATAGATCGGTTAAAACCATTTTTCATCACCCTAAGGGGAGCCAAAAGGGTTAGCTATAATAAGGAATGGGACCAATCCTTCACGGTGATCCAACAATATCTTACCAAATTGCCAATTTTGGCCAACCCCGAGGCAGGCGATACACTCCACCTTTACCTGGGGGTGTCAGAAGCCTCAATAAGTGCAGCTTTGTTCAAAGAAGAAGAAAACCAAAAGTAGAGACCAATATTCTTCGTGAGCAAATCTTTATCTGAAGTAGAAACACAGTATACCGTCTCGACATGCAGCATTAACCCTCTGTGTGGTAGCTAAGAAGCTTTACCACTACTTCTAGGCACACCTTATTGTCGTGCTGACCAATCTCCCCCCACAAAGCAGATACACAAGCCTGACCTGCCAGGAAGGATTGCTCGATGGGCAATTTAAGTGAATTCGATATTCAATATAAACCTTGCTTAGCATTGAAGGGGCAGGTACTGGCATATTTTTTAGTAAAACTACCCCAACCGGATATGGACCAGGATAATGCTAGTTTATGGATCCTTAACGGATGGCAATTTCTACTAAATCGAGCAAAGTCGGCTTGAAACTTAGAGCCCTCCCGACTTGGGAAAGGATTGAATAGGGCCACAGGATCGGGGCTTCCTCGCGGTCTCAATAATGAGACCGAATGTACAACCCACAGTGTTCAATCCTTCATTTCCATGCAAAAAACAAAACCTAAAAAGCGAGCCAAAGAAGCATGACCAACAAGGCAGCGAATGCCAAACAAGGTTGTGAATATCTAGGCTAATGATTCCCTCATGGAAGCGAGAAATGGAGCTGGTGGAGAAATGGAGAATCACCCTCGAGAATGAGGACGGACCAGCGCCTTACGACTACGCCGAGAAAGACATGAGAATCGCTTTCGCTGCGAAAAGGAAATTATGGTTTGAGACACGGGTTTTTTTATCAGAATTCGTGATAACTCGAAATGCAAAGATTTGGATGTAAGGGCAACTTTTTTTTTTTTTGTAAAGAGCAACCGTAAGCCTAATCTTTGATAATCGATTGACCCAATCCGATCAATCTGCCGAGCAAAATTTGGCTCGCTTTTTCAAATACTAAATTAGAGCCCGACTCGACCCTAATTTTAGGTTGGTCGGCTCAAATCACAAATTTCAAGTAAAATAATATAATATTTCTAAACTTATAGAAGTAGTTAGAATCAATAGATCAAATTTTTATTTGAATATATTCAAAAATTTTCAAGGCTAATCAATTTTAATACAATGTAGTAAATGGTCTACAGACTCAAAGCCCTCCACTCTCATATGTTCCTGCTCTTAAACGTTTAACGCTTAACCAACCGGAAGTTAGGCATGTGGACTAATATTTAAATTTAAATATGATATTTTTTAAATAAAAAAATTAAAATATCAATATATTTTATATTAATATTTTAATAATATAAAACAAATACTATTGATATAATTTTTATTTTATATATATATATATATATATATATATATATATATATATATATATATATATATAATTTTTATATTTTAATAATATATAAATTATATATTTCATTTATTATCGATTCAATCAAGTAGCTCAACCACTGGTCTAACAATTAAACCACGAACTGGTAACTTTTCTAATTTAGTTACCAGTCCAATTTTTAAAACATCAGTTCTAATGTAGTAAATTGTCCCCACTGAAATCCGAACCTAGGACCCTCCCCTCCCTATACCCTGCCACATGAGTTAGGCATGATTAAAATTTCCTCATGCTAACTTCCCTAATAAGGGATTGAGATGGAAATATAAATTACTTCTTCTTCATGATCTTAAATAATTTTTCTAAAATAAATTTATATTGTACATGATTGATGGTATTTAGAATCATCAAGAGGAATTATATTTAGGATATAAAGTTTAAAACTTCCCCATTTTATTCTAATGTTAGGATAGTGGTGAAGCCTTAGAAATCAAGAGTTTGTAATATTAATCTTTAAAATTGTTGGAATCAAGTTTTTCATATTGATACAACAATAATTATTCATAGGTTTAAAAGGCATATTAGTTATTCCTCGATTCTAAAAAGCATGGTAGAATAAGTGTAAGAAATCATTTGTAGATGAAAACAACTTTTAATTTTAAAATTTTAACTATGCATGTGGTTGTTCAAATAGGATATGATATACATATTTTAGAATATTAGATCATTTTTAATTAAATTAATAATTTTAGATAATACATCCAATAAAAAATATATCATAAGATATTTGGGTATAATTAAGACTGCAACTCTCATTTTGTTCTCTTGTAGATCATTTTCCTCAAGAAATGAGGGGTGATTTTTTGGCCATTCTTGGCCTGAAATCACCCCTCTGCATCTCTCTCTTTCATTTTCTTGCTTAATAATGTGTTTCTTCCACAAAGATTTAGATTTTATCTTGTTTTTGTGTTGTCGTCGCCTTATCGACATTTGGTTTGTCGCCGTTTTATTGCGGTGTTTGCTAGTCATCCATCGGCTTGTTACGACATGGTGTTGTTCATCATCTTGTTGCAGCATTTTATCTATGTAAGGGTGATTAAGATAGGCAAAGTTGATTTGATCGATCAAAGATATCAAATGATGGTCGTCGGTATGTTGCAGAACATGAGAACTGGAGTCGTAAATATTCTAATCATTATTTTATCAAATTTGTAGGTTTTATGCCGATTTATTATACTATTAACCTAGATATTGCTTTATCCTGTAAGGTTTTTAGCTATTCGTATCTTGGATCTATCGATCTATTGCAAGTTTGAATCCATAATATTATTTTTCCTTTCTATTTACACTAAAAATGAATTTTTAGGCCCAAATGGTATTTGAATAATTATTCGGCCCAAAGGATAGTTGAATAGGCCGAATGGATATATCAAGCCCAAACTGAGCCCAACCCAATCTATGATTGATGCCCATGAAAGGATCCAAGGACATTTATGAAATTTTTCAATTTGTCAAAGCTACTGTAATGGTGAGACTTTGTCTCAAAAGCAAATGGAGGAGACTTTTTCTCCAACCCAAGTCATAACATGGCAGAACGTGAGCAGTTATTGTTAGTGGATAAAAGACTTGGAGAACAAGTTGTTAGTGGATAAATGACTTAGAGAATAAGATTGTAGTGGATACGTGACTAGTTACTGGAGAAGGTGGGTTGGAGCAATTATTCACAATGTCTATAAAAGGAAGACTCAACTTCATAGCAAAGCCAGACAAATCATCATCAACCAACACTCAATAGAACATTTCAACATTTTCTTAGTTCTACCGCTCATCAACAATATTTCTAGATTTCTAGCTTATTTTATTTCCATCTATTTGTTTTCAAAGCTTTCATGCTTCAACAGTTCTATTTCCAGTCATATTCTACAATTAAATTTACTACTCTTTTAACTTGTTCATACAGTTTTTCTCTAAGCTTTCAGTACATTCCAATTTTCAAAGCATTTTCCACTTAGACTCTAGGGAACTATCAAGGGAACTGGGGAATCCATTTTTCGCTTGAGTAGAAGTTAGACACATCATTTAACCAATGTCATGCCCAGCATCACAATCAAGCCCATCCAGTACTTTTTGTATGTTCTAGAAAAAATCCAAAGATAAACATATTTTTAGCACGCCGTGGGACACACCTTGTGGAACATCGAATATTTTTTTTTGTTATGTTCAACAGGCATATTCCACGGACACACTTTTTTGTTGAAGAATGCCACCACAATTGAGGAGTAAGACAACTGTAGAGTCTCCGGACTTAGGATCTAATGTTACAGAAGAAGATAGGAAGGAAGAGTTTCAGCCTTGGTGGAATAGATAGAGAACCTAAAGAATTCTCCAGTGCGACAGAAGGGGAATCCATCCAACAACCTAATTGAACAAGTGGAATGAAGAGGTGCAAGTAATGTGGATGTGCCTATTCTTTTCTCTCTTAATTCTAATGAATTTCAGGCTCTCATGCAAGAATTAAAGAGCCAACAAGGATAATGACTCCAGCTTTTATGGAAGAAATGGAAGCAACAATCTCAATCCAACCCGAGAACCCAGAAATAAATCCATGTGAAGTTGCTTCTAAGCCTGAAAGACAATTTTATAATGAACTCGAGGGACAGTATTATGATAACATACGGGGAGCTAGTGAATTTCACCGCTTACTTATGCAGGTAGAGGTGAGATACCTTCCTCCCCATAGGAGAGAGTGAGGTACATAGCAGGAAAAATATCTAATGCAACTAGAACCACAGCCCCTCAAAGGAGTTTTGCTCAGACTAATCTAATTACAAAACCTGGAGTATATGAAGGAGGCTTTTCTCTCAACGAAGGCTCAAGGGGGAATCATCCAGCCACTGCAGGAGTAAATTGAAACTAGGGACAACAAGTACACAAGTTCCTTAGTGATTAGTGCCCAAAAAGTGCTATTTTGAACCCTATATTAGATAGGTTTTGAGTGTTTTTTGCTCACTAATCATGTCATTTATGCCAATTGAAGTGTTCAAGTCTTCTTAGTATCACTTATGCCGTTTAGAGGTTATTTGTGTGGTTGTTTCACAGGTTTTTGCGTATTTCTTTAGAGTTCGATAGCGAGACATATGATGAATCATGAAGATTGAACCCAATCTGCCACCCATCAAACGTAATTCAAAATCAAAGAAAGAATGAAGGCAAAGTGATGGAAATCAATGCAAAGGTAATTCAAGAATTCAAAGTGGAATTTCACAAGATTGTGAAAATTTCACTGATTATGGTACTCAGCAGCCTTTAGCGAAAATTCGCAATCTTAGCGAAATTGCAATTTTCGCTAGTCCCAAAATTTTCAAGCAGTTATATCATTCCACGAAATTTTTCATTTTCGCTACTCACAAGAATTCTCACAGCATGGTACTCGCTAGCCAGCTAAATTGCCAACGGCCTCAGTTTAAAATTCTCTGATTTCGCTAGCTAGCTAATTTTTGCCGCCTAGTGAAATTCAGATACCTTTAACGAAATTCACCGCCTTGTCACACTTTTTGTAATTAATGCAAACCGACTTCAATTTTGGTGTATTACTCCTCGTCTAATTTAGCCAAATTGTTAGGCTTATGGTATTTTCATACATCAAGTGGCCTATATAAGCTCCCCCTCTTCCATTTTGTAACCCTTTCTAAGCAACAAATTAAGGAAGCAATTTTTGGCAAGTTTTTATTTTTGTAAATATCTTTCGTAGCTTTAGTTAGGTTTTGCTTTTCTCTCTTCTCTTTCTTTCCTTATTTTCGCTGCCAAACACCCTCTGAGGATGACAACTCAAGAGATGCTTGGCTGCTCTTCTTGAAGAGGAAGGTGCTGCCTGGTGGTGGGGCATATGCAAAGTTGTCCTCTTGTATTAAAAGCTGTGTATCGTGTTTATGGTCTCTATCTTCTCTCAAATCAGGGTCAATAACATCAATGTTATCGATTCGGGCCACTTACCATGCTTCTTAGGATACAAGGTATACTTATTGCTGGGATGCATTGTGGTTTTTAGATGGTCTTTACGAGCCACCGAAATGATGTTGAATGTTGTGTTTAAACTAAAGGGGCCATAGATGCATGTTATCTCGTGTTAACTCAAATAGAGTTGATTTTAGGTGAGGTTTGCTAGTTAAACATAGATCCCACAGGTGGGCTCGACTATAAAGTGTCGCTTGGTCATAACGCGAGGATAAAACCCAGACACTTGCTTGCCCTAAGTTACCAAGTTAGTGACCTAAATCTTCAAAGTTAACTTTTCACACATCACTTTCGCTTACAATTTCAAGAAGCAACTATTTCCACTGCTTTTGAAACAAAAATCCAAAAAAGTCCAAATAGAAAGCTCTTACCTTTTACACTTATGCAAATCATTCTGGGATGAAAACCCATCCCCGTGTTCGACCCTGGGATCACTATACCGGCAAAGAGCTTCTGACTACAAGCAAAGAGGGAGTGAACTTAGGTATATAAATATTGTTGATTCAAATTTCAGCTTACTCGTGGCACGTAATCAAATGGCGCTCAGCCGGGATGGTGCCAAACTACATTTGATAAGTTAAAGTGTACTTGTAATCCCCATCACGCGAAGGTAACCTTTACCTCTTTGTAACCTAGTTGCGTGAACTCCGCCAAGAGTTCATCACTTTGCAAGAATCGCACCATTTTTGTTTTTTTTTTTTTACAATCGCCTTATTTAGCTAACAATAACCCTTTTTCAAGTTTGTTGGTACTTTGTTGTCTCTACAAATTTTGTAACAAAAAGTTTATGCTCCAAGGATAGACACACGTAGACTACATAGAATCAAGACATCAACTCACCCAAGCTGCTGAAGCCACGGCGTACACACCGATACCATGGATCCACCGGTCAAGAACAACAGAGCTAACCTTGGAACCCCAATGAACTAACTCCGCTCTATAGAACCATGAGGGATCACATCCACCCTCCTAGAGCGCTGGGCCCCCTCCCGCATCATACCTCCCGCTGAAGATGTAGCAAAGGAGGCCTTACTGTACCCCTACTCCCACATATCATGGTATGGAAAATGAAAAATTCATACACTCATATTAGGATTTTGAGGAGGTTTGGTAATTAGCCTTTTAAGGAAGGTATGATGGACATGGATTTGCTGAAGCTAAAGCATTTCCATCAATCTCTAAAGGACAAGGCCAAGATTTGGTTAAACTCATCGAGGCCAAGAACCATTAGAAATCGGGTCGAGCCGCATGCACCCGAAGAAATTCTTCGCTGCTCGGTAAGACCAATAATTTGAAGAGACAAATTTATACTTTTGCAAACCATGATGGTGAGAGATTCTACCAGTGCTGGGAGAGATTTATGGAGACCATCAGTGCATGCCCACATCATGGGTTTGATACATGGATGCTGGTAAACCATTTCTATGGTGGTATGTCTCCTGCCATGAGGCAGCTTTTGGAAACCATGTGTGGAGGAGACTTTCTCAGTAAGCATCTTGACGAAGCCATGGATTTTTTAAATTACGTGGCTGAAACTTCTAAGGGTTGGGATGAGCCAAACCCTAGGGAAATGGAAACAATGAGACCTTCAAATTAACCCTGGGTGGATTTGATATTAATCGCCAAAGGATATAGAAATGAAAGCTAGGATTTCAACCTTAGCTAGGAAAGTGGAGGAGCTTGAAGGAAAAAGGCTCTATGAAGTTCATGCAGTGACTGAAAATCCTGCACAAGCCAATCCTTGCAACAATTTCCAATCCCCCAGACATCCAAGAGAAACAGTTGTCCCATGGCCCCTACAAAGGGAAGGATTCGATGTCGAATGCGCAACACCGTAGTCAATACAATCCACCACAACCCAATGTCCATATGGCAATAGCCCATAATTCCAATTGGAGGAATCACCCTTAACCTTTCCCGAAACCCAACCCCCGCCTATACCCCAGTGCCAAAACCACGCTTTGTTCCCAATTTCAACCACAACCACCACCATCCTCATCTCCAGTGGAACAAGCCATATTGAATTTGAGTAAGGTGGTAGGTAACTTTGTTGAGGAACAAAAAGGAATCAATGTGCAACTGGCACAAAGGATTGATACTGTTGAGAATACATTGAATAAGAGAATAGATGGGCTTGAGAGCAATCTAAACAAAAAAATTGACAACCTACAATATTCAATCACCAAGATCGTTGTCGAGGTGTTACAGGAAGGTTCCCTTCCCAAACAGTGCCAAACCCAAAGGGAATCCATGAGGTAGGATCATCCAACAATTCAGGAATGGATGAGGTTAAGGCTATAATTACCCTGAGAAGTGGAAAAGAGGTTGATCAACCCATGCCAAAGCCTGTTGAAGAATCCAATCAGGGAGAGGAATTGCAGTCTGAGCATATTCTCCTAAAGGAAGATTCAATGAAATACCGCATACCACCTCCATTTCCACAAGCACTTAGAGGTAAGAAGAAGGCATCTCAGCAAGCAGGCATTTTAGAGGTCTTAAGGCAAGTGAAGGTTAACATACTCTATTGACATATTCAAACAAGTCCCCGCTTATGCAAAAATTTTTCAAAGATCTTTACAAATTAAGAAGTGATTGGGGCATCGAGAAGAAGGCATTTCACTGAACAAGTCAGTGCCATAATCCAAAAGCAAATACCCCGCCAAATACAAGGATCCGTGATCTCCCACAATTTCGCCAATATTGGTGGAAGTGCATAGACAAATCATTGCTTGATTTAGAGCTAGTGCGAACCTAATGCCGTATTCGCATATACAAACAAGCTTAGATGTGAACTTAAACCTACCAACATCACACTATCATCAGTCGATAGATCAGTTAAAAATCCCTAAGGGGATAGTTGAGGAGGTCTTAGTGGAAGATAGACAATTCTCACTACCCAAAGATTTTGTAGTGCTCGACATCGAGCCAATCAAGTAGTTTAACCCAATCATGTACCAATCATCTGAAGACCATTTCTCGGCCACGCAAATGCAATTATAAATTGCCTAATGAGTCATGCAACTTACCTGGTAACATGACCTTGAGTTAAACATATTTCATTTGAACAACAAGCAAAAGTTGCTAGAACACGAAAATCCAATAACCCACAGTTGTTTCCAAATGTTCGCATGCAGTGGAAGCACAAAGGTCTCAGAATTGCAAGGATTAATCAGCCAAGGAGATGAAGAGATATTGGTCTTGCCATCAACACTCCATCGCAAGCCAATTGCTCAATTCAAAAGCCATCATGAGACCACTCAACAATTGACATCCACCATGGAGTCAACCCGTGCTATCATAGGGGTCGATGGCATCATCCTCCTTGACCCTCCTTGAGTAATTTTGGTATATTAAACTAGTTTGGTGTTCTCAAAAACCAAATTGCAGTTCAACAATTTTTGTTTTTTATTTTAAATTAGTCAATTTCCATTTTTAGCTATTTTTAGTATGTTTCCTAATTCTACAGCTCTTTCCATTTTTGAAGAAGTTGGTAATTATTTTATATTATCTTATATTAAATTATTGGGATATATTCTATATCTTAATTTTAATTTTAATTTTTACTTTTAGGTAATATATTAATTTTCATTTTTAATCCTGAAAATTCGATTTGCAGCGGTGACGTTAGGGTTTGTCTCACCCGCTATAATAGCGAATTTTTGTGGAAATGACCCTTCTAGCCACCCTTCTGGGTTTATGAAAGGAGTGAGGGCTACCAAGCTTACATACTTCATTTTCCTCCTCTCCCTTAGCATTCTAAGATCCCTTCTTGCCGCAGCCCTGAACCGCCTGAGCCACCGCCCGCACTCCGCACCAAGAACCCTCACTCTGAGCCCGCACACCGCCATCGGCAGCCTGAGCACGAGCCGCTACCGCCGGCTCCTTGTCGCGACCTTCCCGCACCGACACCAGCCATCGCCAGCCTCGAGCTCCCTTCCGGGCCCCGAGCCCGACCGGAAGACGACACAGAGCCGCAAGACCAAAGATCACCGGCAGCCAAGACCGAAGTCACACCGGCCGCCGTGCTCCCTGTCTCCTACCCACGAGCCCCGTGAGCAGCCCTATAGTGCCCCTCGCTTTCATTTTCTTCATCATGAGCCTACTCCGTTGTCCTGCTCGCACTACGTATATGGTTCATCGAGGTGGGTCCCGCCTCGCCGGCCGATTTAAGACACCAGCGAGAGGTCCCGACCCCGGGGCCCAGCTCCCGTCCCCGAGGCGCCCAGAGGAGCCCCCGTGGATCTCGTGACGATAGGTCGTGACTTCGGATTCGGGACCCTCGGCCCCATCACCCGTGCAGGCCTCCCGTATGGGAGAGTTGCAGGGCCCGCCTCAAAGCCGGCCCACACATCTCGTCCCTGGACAGTCTTCTTCCTCTCTGCCAGCCCATCACCAAATACATCGGCCGTAGAGGCGACATCATCGCCCTCGCTATATCACCACCTCCGTGATTAGGAGGCCATTGTTGGCCGGGAACCCCATTCGGAATGTACGCCCACCGCAGACTTTCATCAGAGTCGTACTAGCGATGTCTCGGGGCCACTGAGGGTCATCCCAGTTTAGGGAGTCTATGAGGCTACTCCGAGGTCACTCACACGCTTCATGACTCCGAGACAAAGATTATTACCCACGAGTGGTGCCGCACCCTATCACTCTATGACATCTCGAGGAGCGTATGGTCCGCGTGAGCCGCCTCTATCAAGGATAGCCGCTGAGTACTCGTAGCGGCCGATATTTCAAGAGCCTTTCAGCCTCGTATACCGTCGACCAATGCGTAGGGTTATAGAGATTGCCCACCCACCTCATCAAGAGATGGTTCGAAAGACCGGCCGTAGACACCACAACTGACCAAGATTTACAGATAGCCCCGCCTCGATGTCGCCAATTTTGTAATTCTCACTTATTCCGACGAAGAACTGCTCGCTTTACAAAGACTAAGGCAATGGAGGGGGAGCCATCTTTTGAGGCTCTTTAACGGATCTCTGAGGGATATTGGTTCATCCCTCCGAAATGGGTGATGACCTCCTTGATGCATTTCGAGGAGAAGGTCCACCTGGAAGGACCTAGCACGGAGCAGAGAGCATTCCACTCATCGATGCCGAGACTAAGCCTCTCGCTGTGCCTGAAAGATAAGGGATTCCCTAGGAGCCGAGGATTGAGATGAGAGTTAGATGCTCTTTGGTTCTGTCAGCGGAGCGGGTGATGACCATGCCCGTATCTTTCCATCTACGACAGCAGGACCAGGAGGAAGTACCGGGTCAGGTGGCCGAGGACTTCCATAGAGACGATGTGCCTGCCCCTGAGCCCGAGATACAGAGGAGTCCGGCTCCGCAGATGTCACCTCCATCTCTCCTCCACACCACATCCGCAGCCGTTGAGCGCGCATACACCCGCCCATCTTATCTCGCCGACACCACTCACCCGAGTATGTTCACGCCAAATTTCGCGAGAGATAGCAGTGTGATGTGGATGCCATCTCGCTTCACTAGCAAAGCCTACACAAAGTACCAGATCGAGGTCGCCCAAAGGTCACTCTATATGCTTCGGGGCCAGATCATGATCGACTCTGGGCCTTCCGTGTTCCTGATCGCAGAGAGGAGCCCATCACGCACGAGCCTATTTGATGTTTTGTCGGCAGCTAGCAGCAGCTGCATCTACCACCACCACAGCAGTGAGGTGGTTAGGTTTCTTTTATGATTTTTGTATAGTTACCAGCTTTATCAACTGCCTACTAATTTTGATTAGGATTTATGTATTAGCCATAGTAGGCAGTGATACTTTTGTTTGTTTAGCTTTGTATTCATGTATTAGCCATTTTGGCTATATCAAAAGCTATTCAGTCTATATATATACAGATTTTTGCATACCATGTTTTGTGCCTTCACCATAAGTAATCGTTTTTGTCTTCAATTGAACAATTGAATTGCTTCAAATTGACAATTGAATTGCCTTTAAATGGAAAATTTGAAACCCTGTTTGTCGCCTTTATGTTTGAACAAACCCATGCTTGGAACCGCTTTTGGTCGCTGCGCCCAAAGATGCTCAACTTGAAAATTTCTCCCTTAAGCTAATTCACACACTGCACACCATATTGTTTCAATAGGTTGTGAATTTGTTTGCTTCCTTTCGCTTTGCATAGCCGGCCTTAGGTATGTTGGCAACCTAGGATAGGTTTGTGTTACCCATATTTGAAGACCAATGTAGTCTTCCAAAAAGGAAAAGAAAAGAAAAAGCAAAAAGAAAAAGAGAAAAAGAAAAATAAAGTCGTGAAGCCTTGCCTTGAAACCCGAGCACGGTCCGTGGGGTATATGGCGAAAGCCTTTGAAGCCCGATGCCCTAAGCCTTAATTGGTTGGGAGTCATCGATTTAGTGTTCGTTACATGGGTGGATAGGTAGAGTCTAATTCATTTGTAGGTGCTTGATTTTCAAGTCATTCGTAGTCCGGTGAAGCCTCGTAGAGTTTGTGGTCGCGGATCCTTTGGCTTGGATGCCCTAAACCTTAATTGGTTGGGAGTCATCGGTGACCCTGCTACACGGACTTTGGTGAAGCTCCGATTTTTAAGCATTGCACCCTACAATGTAGTTGAATAAAGAAAGAAGAGTGTAGCCCTATCTAGGCTCTGCTCAACAACTTAAGGCCATGTCGCTGTCAGGGGAGGGGATAAATTCGTAATTTATCGCTTAACTGCTATATAAAGAACCATTAGACTTAGACTTATTGGCTAGCTAGCGAATTGCCACTGCCTAGCGAAAATTCTTGATTTCGCTAGCTAGCAAAATTTTCGTTGCCTAGCGAAATTTGTATACCTTAGCGAAATTCACTGCCTTGTCACACTTTTGTAATTAATGCAAACCGACTTCACTCTTGGTGTGGTATTACTCCTTGTCCTCCACCCTAGCCAAATTGTTAGGCTTTATGGTATTTTTCATACATTGGGTGGCCTATATAAGCCCCCTCCCATTTTGTAACCCTAAGCAACAAATTAAGGAAGCAATTTTGGCAAGTTTTTATTTTTGTAAATATCTTCGTGAGCTTTAGTTAGGGTTTTTCTTTCTCTTCTTCTCTCTTTCTTCTTTCCTTATTTTCTTGGCCGCCAAACACCCCTCTTGAGGATGACAACTTAAGAGATGCTTGCTGTTTCTTTTCTTTAAGAGGAAGGAAGCAGTTTCGGTGGGGGCGTAAGCATATGTGTTATCCTCGTATTAAAAAAGCCATGCACTGGTGTTTATGGCCCTATCTTCTCAAACTAGGGTTGAATAGCATTGAATGTTGGCTGATTTGGCCAATACTACCATGTTTTTAAAGATTACGTTGCATACTTTTATTGCCAGGATGCACTCGGTGGGTTTTTTTAGATGGTCTTTACGAGCCACCGAAATGATGTCAATGCCGTGGTTTTAAACCGAAAGGCCATGATGCATGTTATCTCGTGTTAACTCAAATAGGAGTTGATTTCTAGGTGAGGTTTGCTAGTTAAACATAGATCCAGCTGTTTGACTATAGGTTGTCATCATAACGCTGAGGATAAAACCCTGAGGACAATTCTGCTTTGCCCTAAGTTACCAAGTTGGTGACTCAAATCTTCAAAGTTAACTTTTCACACATCACTTTCAGTTTTTACAATTCCTCGCCAGCTAAACTACTTCCAATCGCTTTGAAACAAAAATCCAAAAGTCCAAATAGAAAAGCCTTACCTTTTACACTTATGCAAATCATTCTTAGGATGAAACCCATCCCCGTGTTCGACCATAGATTCACTAATATGTTCAGCAGGGCTCGACTACGGCAAGGGAGTGAACTTAGGTATATGCAATATTGCTGATTCAGCTCACCCTCATCGTGGCACTCCAATCACTTAGGTTCCTCAACGTTCCTCAGGTTCTTCAACAAGTACAATAAGTTCCTCAACGTTCACCAGTTCCTCAACGCCTTTGTGCAATCCGCCACAGCACTAAATTTAGGGGCAATCGTGAGAGACTAAGACAGAATTATATGGGCTAGGCCTTAGGAAAATTGGCCACCCGAAGTTCTACGAACCTTATTCAGAGATGATAGATAGGGAAAACCCTTGCCTAAGGGGGTATAGGATCCTTGATTTCTCCTTGTTCTTCTGAGAAGACTTAATTAATCCACTCGAAATTATGTTGCTAGATCTTACCATGCAATGTGGGGAGTTAGCTAACTATGAGAATTTATGTCATTTAAAGCTTAGATTGTTTCATAACTCTTTGAAAAGGGCAGCATTCACTTGGTATACAACATTACCAAGGAACTCCATACAAAGTTGGCAAGAAATGGAAAGGTAGTTCCACACTCAATTCTTTAGTGCTAAGCCTGAAGTGTGTATCGCAAAACTGTATAGAGTGACTCAAAGAAATGGGGAGACCGCTGATTTGTTTATCTCCCATTTTAAGAAGATGAGAAATAAATGCAAGATCCATCTTCCAAAGATAGAGTACGTTAAAATGGCCCAAAGAGGTTTGGACATTGAGTTGAGGAAGAAATTCAAAGGTATGGTATTTAGAGATTTTTCTGAATTTGCAGTTAATGTGACAGAATATGAAGAACTGCTCAAGAAAGAAAGTTACCGGAGGAAGAAGTCCATGGGAACCCATTGTCAAGAGGTGAACCAAGAGGTGGCAGCCGCGATATATATACAAGGACATTCACTTGTCCTCTTTTGATAGAAAATACACTTGATGTGTAGAATAAGGCACAAATTGTTGATACACAGGTCCAATATACTTTTGAGGTAGCGAAGACCGAGGAAATATTTGATTTCCTGGTGAAAGAAAAATTCATTACCTTCCCTAAAGACCACCGAATCCCCAACAAGGACTAACTAATGGGAAATGCTTACTATAAGTACCAAAATTCATGGAACCATACTACTAATGCTTTTTAGGGTTTTAGAAATGTCATACATGATAGAATCAACAAAGGGATACTCAATTTCCCTAACAAAAAAGAGGTTATGGCAATCAATGAGGATCCTCTCCTACCAGTTGTCACATCCCACTTTTATAGGCTGTGACCGGCGCTAGGGAATGGGTAGGCTTAAGGCCACCAAAATCCGTAGCAAGCCTAAGTCCCATAATTTTCACCTAAAATTCTAAGAAGAATCTATTCGCTTCTATAACTAATGACAAATCCTCGTTATTCGCACATCAATTCAAAATCTACTAATAATTAACTCTAAATTCATATCATGATATTATCTCAAATAACATAACAAATAGACCTCCGTGGTCATCCACTAACAAAACGACCTCAACCCGCCTCCCATCAAAAATATCAACAAGGTTTACCGTGCTAAAAATTTATCCAACTCCAACTATTCAAAATTTATCGATGAACTAAATAATTAACCTAATAACAGTTAATTCACCATGGAGCCTTCGAAACTTAGACTCTCATTCACCAAATAAACAAAAATAATAATCCATTACATGTTTCAAATAGAATCCAAGTGGTCAAGAAAATACCGGATTCTCCTTTCTCCGTCTACCCCGAAAAATGAGAAATCAATCCAGGGTGAGATAACTCGCAGGAGTAAAATATATCACCATACTCTGTGAGGCTAGGTACTCGCGCCGTTTCACAAGGATGGTTATGCTCAATCAATCAATCACCTGCATAGTTATGCAAACAAATAGTGGCAATATGAACAATATCAAATGAGATTTAGAGGTTTGAAACACGTAAATATAGTTTACCATTCAGAACTGGGACATTCCTTCTTACCTTTATAGTGGAATCACATTCCAACCAAAGATCCAGAACGCCCGTGTTCTGCCATCACGCCTAGAGTTTTACCACCTTCTAGGAAGGCACCGGGCTTTTGCTCCTCGCACTGCAGGGTACCATGTGCACATAGCCCATGACCTCCCCATCGCTAGGGTTTTCCTCGTGATTCATACCATCAATTGACACCATTGAAGTTATAGCCGACCGTACTCCGCATGCAACAAGAGATAACACCAAATACAATAGCGTTAGCCGACCGTGCTCGAAGATGAATATTCATCGTGACACGTGACTTGTGGCATATGACAATTCAATTCAATGAATGCTCAAGAATAAGGGCGTCTTAATCATAGTCAATTACTACGATCAAGTCAAACAATGAAACACCGCTATATATTTCGAAGGTGCAAGTACGATGATATAAATTTACTACCTCCTATTAGTCCAGTTTAGCTAGGCATATCTTTAACTGTGAGCCTTCCCAACTTCATTCTTGTTTCAGAAGCCCCACCATGAAAAATCACAGTTGATTCAAAGGAATTGGCTGCAACAAAAATTCTTCCTTCCCCGCCAGCTTCAAGGCCGAAATGGAGAACCTAGGGTTCTTCAATTTTTTTCTTTTGTTTTCTGCTTCATTTTCTGAGGCCTAATATTTTTAAAAATTAATTCAATATTTCACTTAAGTCCCTGCGGTTTTTTTTGAATTTTTTTAAGGCCTTGGGAATTATTAAAAATGTCTTTGGCCCTTGGTCAAATAAAATCAAGACTTTCCCTACCCAAGCCATCGTTTCACGTATTTTTATTATTTTTTATTCATGTATTTTTTTTCATTAATTTTATTTTTATAAAATATATTTGGACCTTAATTCTGATTCATAAAAATTCCCATAATTTATTTCATTCATTGGGTATTTTTAAATTCTATTTCGTCAACTCCGTCGTAATTTGACTCATCGGGTATATTTTCCTAAAATTCCATTTAATTGAGAAATAATTCCTAAAAAATTATTATAAATTCATGACGGACCTTAAAACACTTTAAAACTTAAATTCCATGAAAAATAATTTAAAAATGTTTGGGGTGTTACATTCTCCCCTTATAAAAATTGGCCCCTCGAATTTATTAAAGAGCGTGTACCTTATCACCAAGAGTTGAAGATATTTGTCCTTCACTGACGCTCACTCTCCTGTGCACACTCCTCTACTCGTGATTCTGCCACTCAAACCCTTACCATAGCTATTTCTTTATTTCTCACTTCCTGTCCGTCTATCCACTATGGCTACTCGTACTTCATATGATGATCCTTCTCAACCTCAATCTCCCGAGTCCGAAGAATGAGATTCGATGAGGAACGTACTTCCGTAATACTGATGAAACACCGGGATGCACATGGCCAAAGTTAGGGGCAAAGCTAATCAGAAGATACATTGATCAACCCTATCCAATATCTCAAATGGCCCTATATATCTCTGTTAGCTTCCTTTCTTCCCGAATCTCATCACTCCTTCATAGGAGATATTTTAAGGAACGGATCACCCACACCCTTAAGCCCCATGCATCCGGAAATGCTCCTCGGATCGACATAACTCTTTTATCGGCCCGAAAGCCGTCCTCATTCTCTCCTGAATAATAGGTACTTTCTCAGAAGTTTCTCTGATCAACTCTGGACCTTCCAATTCTCTATCACCTACCTCCATCCAACAAGAAGGTGACCTACATTTCGTCAGCCCAGAGTGCCTCATATGGCGCCGTTCAACTCGTAGAATGGTAGATGTTATTATAATGAGCTCTACAGGCAAATAATTTCCCAACTACCTCCAGAAATCCACCAACACACATCCGGAGCATATCCTCTAGAGTGAATTATCCGTTATTGTATCTGTCGAGGATGGAAAGTTGTCTTGAAATCGAGTTTAATTACCATGAGCTTCCTACGAGTTTCTTGAAACCTCGGGAATTGATGTGGACCTGCATCGGATACTATGGACAGCTCGGTGCGGTGCTACTATCTTGTCGAGGATACATGTGCATACTTTGTGCCACTTAGTATAAGTGGTGTATGGCTAAAGTGAGTGAGTTTGTTCGATCATCAGCTATAAGCGGATCGAGATCATGCCCCTTTTAGGTCTTTGGTAACTGACCATGAAGTCCTGGTAATTCTCTCCCATTTCCGTGAAGGTAATGTGACTCCTCTGAGAAGACTTTGTGGGTCTACGGTGCTCAATTGACTGTTGGCATGTCAAACATGATGCCACATATTGTGCCACATCCTTTTTCATCCCATTCCACCAATACATACCTTTAACATCCTGGTACATCTTGGTGACTCATGGATGAACACTATAAGGTGCATTATGGGCTTCCTGTAGAATCCTTTGTCTCAACCCATCTACATCAGGCACACACAGTCTATTTCCTCGTCTCAGCACGCCATCCCTAATTTCATCAGGATGTTTGTCTTTGTGTACGTCTCCCTCAATTTAATAAAGGAAGGATCCTTATGCTTGGTTGGCCTTGATCTCATCAATCAATAAGGGCCTCACACAGGCGTAACGACTAATCCACGGGACTCTGTAACTTCTTTGTACTCCCATATTAAATAGATCCCTCGGCTCCTTGATGCACTCCTCTTATGTCTTGAGGAAATATGTGCTAGGCTGGCCATGGACTTCACCTTCGCCTCCAGCCGCGTGGCTTCCGGCTGATGATATAAATGCCGATCATAGTCTTTCGGTAACTCTGCCCGTCTCCCTGCTGCACGAGATTCAAATCTCTCTGCTGCTGAATGTATTGAAGGCTTTTGTGATCCGTGTAAATCTCACACTTCTCACCATATAAGTAGTGCCTCCATATTTTCAGTGCAAAAATCACTGCCGCCATCTCCAGGTCATGTGTAGGATAATTCAACTCATGTCTCCTCAACTGTCTGGATGCATATGCTATTACCTTCCCATTCTGCATCAAAACACAGCGATCCTACTCTGGAGGCATCATAATACAGCTATCATGCCTTCTGATACGCTTAGGTGTACTAACACAGACGAGTAGTTAAGCAATCCTTAAGTTTCTGGAAACTTTGCTCCACCCAGTGCCATCCGCTCAAATTTTGCTACGATCGGCGGGTGTCGATTAGACGATAAATGCAGAAAAATCTTTCCACAATCTCTTGTAATATCCGGTATACCGGAAAACTCATTATCTCGGTCACATTGGTGGGTCTAGGCTAGTTGAACCTTTGCTTCTACCTTCTTGAGATTACACGAACACCACTCGCCTTATTCACATTGCCCGAGAAACTCACCTTTGTTAAGCGAAACTCACATTTTAGGCAGTTTTGCATCACGGTTGATGTGTTCTAAAGTACGCGGTACAATCGAGGTGTTCCCCATGTTCCCACATGACTTTTAGAATCAAATAGGGATATCATCTATAAACACCACCTAAATTTATCGAATGGGGTTTGAGAAAGCCGGTTCATCAAATCCATGCTTGGCGGTAGTGCGTTAGTCGACCAATGGTAATACGGGAACTTCATGTGGCCATGCAGGAATAGAGATGCGGTCTTGGGTATATCTTCCTCCTTATCTTCGTGATGGTAACGGGCCAGAAGGTCAATCTTTTAATATTGACCCCACATGGCTGGTCGAACAAATCATACATTATGGGAAGTGGATACCTATTCTTAAGTTATTTACCTTATTCAGCTGTCGGTAATCAATGAACATCCTCGTAGTCCCATCATTTTCTTCACAAATAACAGGTGCACCCCACGGTGAAGCTGCGCCTAATAAAACCCTTATCGACAATTCTTACGATTGCTCTTTCCAACTCTTTCAATTCGTGGGTCTTAATGCGGTATGGTGCAATAGATATAGGATTTGTACTAGGTAACAGGAAGTGATATTAAGCTTCGATTTCCACGTAGGGTGCTTATTCACGTGATATCGAAGGCATCTGATGTCACTCGGCAGGTATATCTCTGGGGGTGGGAATTATATCTGCATGACCAATATACCACGACCTTGTGTGATAACAACTCACATTTTGTGAAATCTGGACACTAAGGGCTTCCGTGCGGTCTATAAAGCTGGAAGCTAGATTGCCAGTGGTTTGAGCGTTCCCATCTTCTTCCTATAACTGTTGGTGTGATGGTGCATTTGACCATTCCATACTAAGATAACATCAAACTCCCGGTATAGGCAATTCAATGAATCGGCATATGTCTAGCATCCTATCATTTATCTCACATGATCTGTACCATATGGTTACCCCTCGACTATTTCTCCAAGTGGTGTGCTAATAGCTAAGGGATTTTCCATTATCATTTTGCCTTGATTCCAATTTCTTAGCATGAGATGGGGATACAAATGAGTGAGTGGCTCCGGATCGGATAACACTTTGGCTTATTCGTTTGTACATGTATTATACCTATGAATAAATTAAAGCATTTAAATTTTCTTACCCGAGAAATATATTAAATTCGGGATATCACTAATCTGGCCGGTGTTGGTAGTGCGGGCCTCTGTTGGTTAAATTTGCAAAACTCTGCCTTGGCCTCACCAATTGGTGCGGGCCGTCACGAAGCTGTCCACTGTGCTCTCCTTGACCCTTTCTCTCCCGTGAGTCTCTCTACACACACATCTTGTAATTTGGGAATCTTGGGGCTGCAATTTCTTAGGCACTATACGGGCGGGTTCTGGATATATGCCTGCACCCTACTTGGTAGCAAACTATGGAGGAATATCTACATTGACCACTGTGCCCTTTTCCACACACTTTACACACAGGTTTCACTGAACCTTGTGTTGCTCTGATTGATTACCTTTGAGGTAACTTGTGTTACATCCTCTGTTTTGGCCCCCTCTATTTTGGTTATGAGGTGGCTTGAACAGCTCCTTCACTCTTCCCTTTACTACTCTGGCCACTCCTCATTTTCCTCTTTCTATCCCTCTCAGCCCATGCCTCTTTATTCTTGGTCTTGATTCGTGCCATAGTAGGGTGATCCGAAATCAACAATATTTATATCCTAAATTTCCTCCTATTGTCGTAGTCAGAAAACTATACTGCGATATCTTGACTCTAGGGTCGAACACGGGGATGGGTTTTTCTTCGTCTGAATGATTTGGTGAAGTCAAAAATGGTGAATTTAATTTGGATTTTAAGGTTTGGTTGAAAAACAGTGAGGTTTTGGGGTTTAAAACTGAAAATAAAATGAAGAAAAATAAGGAAAGAACTCCTTGAAGTCTCAGGCCACTGGGTTAGGGTTTATAGGGCAACCAACATGTCCTCGGGTCTTTTTCCTCGCGTTGGGGAGCATGACAGATAGTCATTCCCGAGCCAGGATCTTCCTTTGCTTTAAAAACTAAACCTATGATTTTCCCTTTTAGTATAGCATTTAAATGGGCATAAATGTTCCTAACGGTGGCTTACATCTCAAAAACCTAATCCTGATAACTAGCGGGAGACAACTAAGTGAGCCTCAATGGATCTAGTGAAAGTATCCGTTGAACCAGCTTGCCAAATACACATTAAAGAGAGCATGCTTAAGAGATTTACTTTAAGTGAGAAGCGGGAACTTAAACAACGAATGCGATGGGTGAAAGCGGAAGATGATCGCGTTACCTCCAAACCTTAGCCCCATTAGCCTCCTCTTCAAGGAGGAAGAGGCCTAACTGACCATCATCTGAGTTGTCATCCTCGGACAAGTGTTTGAGAGAGTAGCTAGAAGGGAGAGAAAATGAGGAGAAAAGGAAAAGCAGGCCCCGGAACCACAACTGTTCTGACAAAAATCAAATCGTTTCAACAATGTATCAAAATGGCTTATGTACTTACAAACCAAGTGAAATACAATCAATCGAACATAATTAGATAAAACAAGGGTAGAAAGGAGAAAAACCAAAATTGTAGCAAAAACAAAAGTCGCTGAAATACGGGGAGAACGAAATTTATAGGGATGCACAGTCTTTGGGTATGTACAGTCTTTTCCTTGAGGAGAAGCTTTCCTGCAGTGGTGTTTTTCTTCACATTTTGCCTTTCTTTCCTTCTGATCTTTGATTTGAAATGCTGAGTTTGACTAGAATTCTTCGTGCTTGGATCGACTCAACAATTTCGACATAATTAGCTTGCAAAAGCGCAAAATATGCCCGCAATCGTCCGATAAAATAGTAGGGACAGCAATGTACAAATCAGGGTTAATTAGCATGATTAGTACACAAGCACTCAAAACTATAATAAATAGGGTTGAAATAGCACTTTTGGGCACTAATCACACTAACCTACACATTGCTAGTCCTTAGCAATGAAGAAAAGAAAGAAGAAAAAGCATACAAAACGATAACAAAATTATATTCTGAAAAAAGGTTGGTTCAAAAAGGTTGTGAAGAAGTAATGCTAACCATAAGTACAAAAATCATCAAGGCGAGTGTCCAATGACTATCATGAGAATAAATATAAAGTAGCCATATAAAGATCTCCTTATTGATAAGATCAACGAAACTTCCACCAAAATCTAAGTGTTTGTTTGATCGACTCTCAATGATAAATTTGTCAGTTGCACTCTCCCTGACCTAGCTACAACCCTTGACCTAGCATGCTAATGACCTAAATAGATCGAGGACCCACCTCTTATTCCCTACAATTCTTTTTGCGTTGTAGGGTGCAATCTTTGAGGATTGACCTCACCAAAGTCCATTATAGCGGGATCTGGGTGACTCCCAACCAATTGGGTTTAGGGCACGAGTCGCAAGGATCTTTCGACCACAAACTCTTCGGGTTTCACCGGGACTTGAATGATTTGAGACTCCGGCACCTACAACTTGCTAAACTCCGCCCATCCACCCATGCGAACACTAAGTCGGTGACTCCCCAACCGGTGAAGGTTTAGGGCACCGGCTGAGGAAACTTGCCGTATACCCCTCGGGCCAGGTGCTCGGAGTTTCAAAATGACGTTGCAATTTTTATTCTTTTTCTTTTCTTTTTCTTTTCTTTTTCATATCTTTTTCTTTTTCTTCTTTTCTTTTTCCACAGGGGTCCTTAACCTATTAAAGGTGGTCAATGAAACTAGAGTAGGTTATGCAAATTAAAGGAGGTTGCAGTTTTTCGACTATTATTGAAACATAATGTGCTCGGTGTGGTTAGCTAAAGGTGGAAAGAAAATGGTCGAAAACAACAAGGAGTCCACAGCTAAATCATCCACTCAATTAGGCATGGAACCAATCTAACATCAATAGGAATTGGACAAAGTTTCAATTTTTCAAACCCACCCAGAGCCTAAATGAAACATCACAAAAATTTTTGGTTACCATGGGTCAAATTTTGAAAAAAGTAAAGGCATCAAAAGTATAACGACTTTATAGAAAGAGGACCCGGCCAAACCCTTTGAACATCTAAAAATGGGCTTGCTCTCAAAATGATACAAAGAATAAATACAAAGCCACTTCCTTCTTAACTCTCCCCAACGAGCATCTCGGCGTCGGAAATGAGGCTCGGATTGGAAAATTAGAGAAGGAAGTGTTACCTCCTTAATGATATGTGATCATTGATGGATAGGAAACTTTGCAAGCTTTCCATCGACACCTTATTCACTCCATTTGGGCTTCAAATAAACAAGTTAGGAGAAGAAAAGAGAGGAAAAAAGTGACCAGTTGGAGAATTTTTAAAATTAAACTTTCATAACAGTCTCAAAAATGTTCTTTCTGGCCATATTTGGATTCTACACTCTCTAAGATTTCCAACGGTACCAAGAACGCCTAAAACGGAGTTCGGATGAAAAAGTTATGAGTGAAACAAAATTGGAGGACAAAAATGGGGCCCATAGCGAAAATTTTCGCTATGATTGCGAAAATTTCGTTGGGATTGCGAAAATTTTAATCCTTAGCGAAAAGATTCACCAACCTAACGAATTTTCGCTGAGAATTTCGCTAGCTAGCGAAGATTACTGTTCATAGTGAAATTTTTCAATTTCGCTATCTCACAAAATTTTCGCTAGTCTAGCGAAATTTCGCTAGCAGCCGAAAATTTTGCCCAGTACCCTCGCTATATGGCAGATTTTTGTTCAGCTACAATTGCGAAATTTTCGCTATTGTTGCGAAAAATTCCTGCTGCTCCTGCTTGCTGATTTCTTCATTCCAGGTTTCAAAATTTGCATTTCTGCTTCAAAATTTGCACACAAACTGCAAAAATTAACACAAGAAAAATTAGGAAAAATTGCAGAAAAGAAAAAATTAATTTAAAAACATAAATTAACTAAAAATTAGATAAAACCTAAGAAGAAAAATTAACGAAATCAAAATAAAATGCAATAAAATAAAATAAGACAAGAAAAATTAAAACAAAAAGTGGGGGAGCTTAGAAATGCCGAGGTTCAGGTGCTCCAAACCCGAACCAACCACTATGCCATGCCGTATAGGCAGCTGCTTGTGCCTTTGATGTAGTGGCAAACTTATGTACAGAGGCCACTAATCTCTTGAAGTTTTGCATGGCATGCAGTGATGGGTTGGACTTACCTTTGGGAGCAGGTGTTTCAAATGTTGGTTGTGATGCAGGTGAAGGGAGAATATACACTTGGTCAGTGGAGGGGGCTACTGGCAGTGGGCATTTGGTGGCTTGGGCAGTGGCAGTGGGGTTCAGTTTCAAGGGAATTGGTTGAAGGGTAAGTTTTGTGGCTCTTTCCCTGCTTCTATACCACTGCCCTCCTCAGTTATCAAGGCACTGATTTGTTCTTCTTTTGTCCAAGGCCAAAAATTAACACCTGATTCAGGGGCATCCTGCAGTTCCTCAGGAGCTTCTACTGATTCCATTTTCAATTCCTCCTGAGGCTGCAGTTGAACTTGCTCATCCAAAATTGTTCCAGTCCACTCATCCTCTGGATTTTCTTCCCCTTTATGATCAAACTGATTGGTGAGCTTTGAGATGGATTCCTGCAGGATGTCCAATTTTTGATCAATTTCGTTTTGCTTGTGGAGTTCCCGACCGGCTCACTCCCTCCTCACAGTCGAACATTCACTACCCTGGTCATCCCTTATATAGTCTGTCCATTTGCTCGTCAAATCGTACAACAGTTCAATGGATAGAGGTATGTGGTACAGGTCGCTGAGTTTGTGTATAATATCGTCAGAGGTCTCGGCAGATAGTACATCGAGGTTCAAGCCTTATAGAGTGAATCTGTGTGACTCTCTTAACTATAGTGGTAAGAACTACCATACGGTGAACTCATCCAGTTTGGTTTCTAGGTCCCTCATGGACCTATATTCACTGATTCTCTCTCCACAGTCAAGACTTCGCCATGACTCCACCTCGTAATCCTCATAAGATAGACTTAGTATTTAGCCCCTCACCACATGCCTATTTCATACTGTCTCCCTGCCCATTGGGTCCAAATCAATCTTGATTTACAAAATCTAACCCATCAGAATATTTAACTCCTCGCAATAAGAATAGGGTAACTGCAAGACAACACAGTAAACAATCCCAAAATTGTTTTTTTTTTTAATAAAGAAAAGAAAATTAGATGTAGTAATATAAAAAGCAATTCACCACATTTCTGTGATGAGAGATCAGTTAAGTGCTCTACAAATTCTTCACTTGCACTAGGGCAATTCATCCTCGTAACGTGCGCCATTTGGATTCGTGCTGTATGAGGGGGTGGATTCGAATCAACATTATTTATATCCTAATTTCTAATGCGTAGTCAAGAGTCGCAAAGATAAATGGCCTAGGGTCACAGATGGTTTGTAGAGAATGATTTAGAAAAGGTCAAAAAATGGTGAATTTATTTGATTTAGGTTGGTTAAACAGGAGGTTTTAGTTTAAAACTGAAAATAAAATGAAGAAAATAAGGAAAGAACCTCAAGTCTCGTGCCACTGGTTAGGTTTATAGAACACATAATCTTTCTGTTGTCATAGAGTATGAAGATATAGTCATTTTTCTTCTAATGGGATCTTCCTTGCTTTGAAAATCTAACCTTATGATTTTCCTTTTGAAACATAGCATTTAAATGGCATAAATGTTCCTACAAAGGAAAACACATTCAAACCCTAATCCACTAGGAGAGGGCAGAGTTAACTAGCAGAGACAACTAATTGAGCCTCAATGGATCTAGTGAATCCAGATTTAACTGGTGCAGCGACAATATTAATAAAGAGAGCATGCTTAAGAGATTTAACTCAAGTGAGAAGCAGAACTAAACAAACCAAAATGCGTATGCTAAAAACAAGAGGACCGTGCGTTACCTCCAAACCCTAGCCAGCAGCTCTCCTCTTCAAGGAGGAAGAGGCCTAGCCAACCATCATCTGAGCCATATTCACGCGTCACTGCAGCCGAGTGGAGGAGAAATGAGAGAAAAGGGAAAAACTGAGAACCCAACCTCAACTTTCTATTTACAAAGAAAATCACAAGCTTCAACACATCAGGTCATGGTTTGTAGCCTTACAAACCAAGTGAAATACAATCCAACTGGGAAATAGAGAGGAGGAAACAAGGGTAGAAAAAGGAGAAAAACCAAAATATCTAGTAAAAACAAAAGCTGAAATGTAGAATGGTAGCTTGTGATGCACAAAGGTCGAGCTTGCAGGCCCGCAGGAGAAGCCTCCCGCAGCTGGTGTTTTTCTAAGATTTCAGCCTTCTTCTTCATATACGATTTGAGGTCATTGAGTCATCAGAATTTCTTCGCGCTTCGATCGACTCAACAATTCTGTGATAATTATTTCAGAAAATCGCATAATTTGCCACAAATGCGATCAATAAAATAGTAGGACCTAATGTGCAAATCGGGTTAATTAGCATGATTGGTACACAAAAGCACCAAACCCGAGACAATAGGTTCAAAATAGTACGCTATAATGGACCCAGTGTTCTCCCCGCATTTGAGGCTCGATTTAAATCACTCATTTGGTACAAATTCCCCTGTATATTAGTCGCATCAGAAGAGGTGGCATTATCTCCGTACCGGAATCTATCAACACGAGCTGCTTCATCAGGTACCATCGTGACATACTACTCAGCATCTAAGGAACTTTAGCATACCCAGATACACTCATCCGATAAGTCCGCTTTTAGCTTCTCAAACTTATAAGCCCCTGGCTCCGTCTCACGGGGACATAAACCTCATCCATAATAAATTCTAAACATCTCCCAAGCAGAGGTTCCCCATATAGTCGATCTCAATGTGTCTTTGGAACCAATCCCATGCAGATGTTTTTATCTTTCAATCCTACCAAATTTTCAATTACTTCCAGTATCCAGGAGAAAGATATAATCTCTTCACTAATTTTTTTGTCTCCTCCAAGAAATACTGTGGTCATCTCCTTCCTCACCATTTATTGTCTTATTGAACTCTCAAGAACCCCGTAAAGACAGACCTTCCTCATCCAGCATTCGCCTAGCTACCCTCCTGTGTGTACTCAGGGTGTGAGGTCAAGCGAGTCGTTCGAGGCAGTGAACTGAAATGGAACCCATGTCCCCACACCCTTGCCGATCTCTTCGCTTAAGGGCTCATATTCTCTCTCCGCCTAACTCCTGTATTTTTGCCTAAAATTTCAAATCATCCATATCAAATGGAGGCAGGAAACATTCTCACCCTCACTGCGCACTCGCCCTCGATCTAGGGGGTGAATTTATCTCCATCTCATCCGATCTTGATGCACATGCATCTAACATCTAGCATCCCAACATCTATCGGATCATAGATCTCCTTCGCCCTCGCGATGTGGTCCACGCTCCCTGGTACGCCTGTTGTCTCCTTGGCAAGCATTCCCACAAACCAAATGAACATGATGATGATTCAGTTATATATCAAGAGTACTTAAACTTTCATCTATAGGACATGCGTAAATTAACTACACTATGATGACATACAAAAGACAATTTGGAATCCTATGCCCATGGTGTCACATTTATCATTTACCCAAATAACATCCCCAAAGTTC
>JAEQBH010006253.1:0-291888 GCA_016808115.1 Tetrastigma voinierianum | reverse complement strand
GCTCCATAATTTTTAACATATTTTCAAAGGTCGATTACAAAAATGGAGCCCACCATCACTAATGATTGCCTGAGGCATTCAAGTGAGAAAAAATATGTTCTTTCAAAAAATTTCAAAAAGCAGCCTTGTAGTCGTAGTTCTCGTTGAATGGCCTCCACCCATAGAAGCATAATCAAGCGCTAATAAAATGTAAAAGGTACCTGGGGGGGGGAAAGGATGTGAGATAGAAGCCCTGACAAACGAAATCTCGATAATTAAAATAGGGGTAAAGGCATCATGTTCCTTTGCTTGATCCCTCTAATTGTTGTATAGAGCTTTGAGGTTTTTAAAGTCAAGCAATCTTTAAAAAGGTGGGCCCAATAAAAGAGAAACTGCTTGTAAGTTTTGTATTGATTTTTCTTCTTTGAGGAAATGCCCTCCTGAGAAGCTTGAGGAATGACGAAGGTGAGTACCCCAATTTGATCGTCTTTGGATACCTTCTCATCAATTGATCAAGGCAGGTATTTAAGCAGTATGGATCATCAAAATGGTATTTTTTATATCACAAAAATTCCTCTTACGTTGAGAGGTCCATTGGGATGAGAATTTGTCCCTGTCACTATATAGTTTACTTTGTCCGCGCCTGCATGGGCGTGGACAAGAGAAAAAAAGTTGCTCATCGGGGAAATTATGCCTATGGGCGGACAGCAGTGTCTCAGAGCTAAATGAGAAAGGTGGTCAGCTACCACATTAAACTCCTTCTTGTCCTTAATGGTGATTAAATTCTTGATAAGTAAAATCCACTTAGTCGACGAGGCTTAGTATCTGGCAGAGCAAGTACTGCCTTTATTATTTTGCATGATCGATGAAAATGGTTACGAGGAGACTCTCGATGTAAGACCCTACTCTTAAACTTTTCTAGGGCAAGACTGCAACCAAGAACTCTTTTTCCATAGTTGTATAATTGAAGTGCAGCCAGTCTAAAATCTTCTTTAGCATAATAGATCACAAATGCTTTTTATACTTTAGCACTAATACATGTATATGAGCATAATCACTAAGCGTCACATGATCTCCAAGGGGTCCAATTAGCGGATCGCATGATAAGGAGGTGACACTAACATAGTTTGTTTAACAAAGACCGCCTCACATGCACAGGACCATTCAAAGTGACATCCTTGGCAAGCAAATTTGCACAAAAAGGGTGATGCTATCGTACTAAAATCTCTTATAGTTATATAAAATCCTGCGCGTGACCTAGAATGACCGTATATCATCGACACACTTAGGAGTGGAGTAAGTTGGAGATCGACTCGACTTTCTCTTTATCTACCTTTATTCGCCTAAAACACTATGTGTCCTAGCACAATCCCTTGTGTATGAAATGACACTTCTCCCAGTTCGGCACTAAATTCTTCTCCTGACACCTTTCTAGTACTCTCCTTAATATTTCCAGACATCCCTCATATGAATCTCCAAAAACAAAGAAATAAATCATGAAAATCTCAGATATATTCTATCGCATCACCTAAAAATCCCCATCATACCGCTGGAAGGTCTTGGTGCATTACATAATCCGAGGGCATTTTCCTAAGGCAAATGTGCGAAAGGCGAGTGAGCGTGGTTTTTCTCTTGATCTTCTGAACTATCTCAATTTGATTCATACCTAGGTACCCATCAGAAAACAATAAAATTCATGCCCTTCAAATCCTCTCCAACATTTGATCCAAGGTTGAAATGATCTTTCCTCGTGCTAGCGTTAAGTTTCCTATAGTCTATGCACCCTCTAACTGTGGTGACCCGAGGGACAGATTGGCTCATTGTGTTCATTTGCTACCACAGTGACCCGATATTTTTTTGGAACTACTTGGGTTGGATTAACCCACTTGCTATCTGCGATGGGGTAAATAACACCTACATCCAGCAATTTTAAGACCTCTTTCTTGACAACTTCTTTCATAACTGGGTTTAGCCTTCGCTGTGGTCGTCTAGAGGGTTTGACATCCTCTTCCAAGTGAATCCTGTGTGTGCAAATGAAGGGGCTAATTCCCTTAATATCTGCAATGGTCCATCCTACGACAGTTTTGTGGGTTCTCAATATCTCTAAAAGTATATTCTCTTGATTTGGCTCTAAAGAGGAGGATATGATTACCGGGAAAGTATCTTCTACCCCTAGGAATGCATACTTGAGATGCGATAGTAAGGGTTTCAATTCAAGCTTAGGTGGTTTCTCTTTCGAAGGTAATACTCTGTCCTCAATTGGTAGCGGTACACAAATCTTGGTACCCACCCATTCATATCATTACCTCATTGTGCTCCAATTATGGAGTCACGAAACTCCCAGTCGGATAGTTACCTCCTCGACACAACTTGGGCTTATAATTGTAGAGACTTGAAGACCATCATATGAACTTAGTCTATAGTTCTGCACAATAGATTCTATCATATTTACCTCATAGACGTCCTCATCATCCCCTATCTCCTTGATAACATTGAAGATATTCAGATTAACAGTCATGTTGCAAAAGATAACGTCGACTAGTCCTCCTTTGTAGTGTATGATGGCATTGCCGATGCGAAAGACTGCAGAATCCTTTGGAAACTAAGTCCTTGATTCACCATGGGTTGAGTGTCCAAGAACAAGCAAAATCCACAGGGAAAGTAGAACTTGTCTACTTACTTAATCGTCTTCACTATACCTCTAGGAATTTTCTGCACTATGGTCGGCTAGGCGAAGGGGTGATATTAGTCGATTCTAACTCCCCAACCTTTGTCGACATATGGTGTGGCAAACAAATTAACTGCTTGCTCCCCCAGTCCACTAGACATGTCCCATTTTGAGTTTCCCACCACTATGGAAATAGTGGGGCTTCCTGGATCTTTGTATTTTGGGGGCAAGTTGTTCCTAATCAAAGAGGTGGATTGTTCAATCATAAATGCGTCTTTTTGGCACTAAGCTTTTCTTTCATTACCAGTCTTTCAAGAACCGACATATGACGGAGATTTACTTTATGGCATCCAACAAGGAATGTTTACCTTGCTTGTTTGAACAACTCATAGATTTCAAAAATGATTGTTTAATTCTTTGAGGAGCTCCCGACCTATGGTAGTGGTGAGAGACCAGTAGCTTTATCTTTTTTTGGCTCAACATCAACAGCATATGTCCTAGGAACATAAGGTTTGTCAGACACATCCTCATCCTTTGGTGGTTCATTTTGAAAATCTTTTGTTGCTTCTTTGGAAAACTCTTTGGGCTGAATGATTTTATCAATTGTTTTTCCACTTTGAAGAGTGGTGACAGCCTTACAATGTTCAAAAGTTACATTGTTTGGACTTGAGATTCCAACACTATTTTAACCTTGAGGGTTTTGGATGGTCTGACAAGGGAGTTTCCTTTTTTCTTGTTGAAAATTGACCATAGAAGAGGTTAACTTAGTGATTTGGGATCTCACATCATTTAGGGTGGTTCGAAATTCAGTGTTGGTGGATTATTGAGTCTGAACAAACTGTGTCACAATGTCCTCCAAACTTCTCTTATGTGGAGGTTGGTAAGGCACATTGATTTTGATTCCCTTACAAAGAGGGTGGAACCCTTGGTTAGGATTATGATCCTAGGACATGATTTTAGGTGAGGCTTGATTTGAAAACCTTGGGTTTGGAAGTTCTGGCGTTGGTTATTTGAAGTGGTTTAGCCTCCTCATTCTTTATTGAAGTTGGTGCTTACACGCTAGATTATAAGTTTCGAGTATGGAAGTTGAAGAGCTTCCTTAGGTAATTAAGAGCATTAGCATGCTTTATCTGGATTGCTCCCTTGACTTGAGGAAAAAGGGTAGTTAATGGTTGAATGAGTGGGGTCACTACAAGTGATGCATGACTCCTCCACTCTAGATCCCGTAGGCACCAAAGGTACCTTGGAGTCTGACAATCACCTCATTTACTTTTTCCAATTCGATGGCCTCCTTCCTAGTTATTAAACTATTTTTGGTTGCAAGTCATCATTCTCTCTTAAGTGGTATATTCTTGCCTCACCTTAGGTGTACTATGCACTTTAAGTATCTAGGGAGTATTCAGTCTCCCAGTTAGACATTTTCTTTATTGTATCAAAAAATTGGCCTCACTAGTGCTTTTCTCATAGAACTCACACACATCATTTGGATGTATTGACTGTGTTATTGGGAAAGTCCTTGGTGAAAATATGCAACAATTTGTCCAACATCAAACCATGAGGAGAAGCGTGGAGGGATATATGTCTTTCAGCACAATAGCAAAAGGTTAAGCTCAGGTTTTCGGAAAGAAAAGTTTTGGATTGCTCGCATGGAAGTGCATTAGGGTACGTGCGGAGGGAAGAATTTGTTCGAGGAATTCATTGCATATCTTTAGTGAAGAATTGAATTGAGCAAGAGAGTGAAACCATATTTTGGCCTTTTCCTTCAAAGAAAATGGGGAATAAAACCATCTGAGTGGAGGTAATTATATGGAGGGTGATTAATGGAAGGGAAATCATTGCAAACATCCTCAAAATCTCTCATGAATGAGTAAGGGTTTCGAATCGACCCTTGATACGGGGAGAAGGCAGATCATCTACGACGCTTCATACAAGGAATTTGGTTAGCCTTCGGTCAGGCAAATACATACAGGTTGTTGTGGTTCTTTGAGGTTGCGGAATCTCTCGAAGGATTACTTTCCACATTGGAGAGGGTAGGGGAGCTCGATATTGATTTGCTGAAAATTAATGTTTCCCTCACTTGCAGGGTTTTTCGTGGTGCAACACACCATCTCCTTGTCGTGGAGGTTCATAGGGTCTTTGTGGGTTACCAGGTAACCCTTGGTCATTTGGATTAAAAAGAGTTTGTTGATTCTCGGGATGTTCCATTTGAGGATTAAGGTTCTCTTGAAACAAACGTCTTACTGTGGACTCTTCAGGATGTCTTTGAGGTATAACTCTTACAAGTCGATTGCTCGTCACAGTATAACGGACATACCAATATTACTTGGCCCCGGGCGGTTATCCATATATTATCTCTGAAAAGAATTAAAAGAAAAGATAGAAACGTGCCAGATTGCAATGCAGTACAAATTACCATAACTCTCTACCGGATCAACTAAGTGCCCGCCTCCTCGACATGGCGCCAAAAAATGTTCGTCTATTTTGTGTGTGAAATTATTCAGCGTAGGAACTGATGTCGTCAGCATTATAAGGTTTGTAGGAGTCCACAAATTCATTTCCACATGGAGTTGTTTCTAGATGATCCTTGAAAGTTGTTATCCGATGAATGTGCAAATAAGTAAAATGCGGAGGTTTTGATTGATTGATTTGTTAACCAATTGACCAAACTATTTTAAAGCGAGAAGGCGAATGATAGGATCATAAGGTTTCCGCTCTCTCCTGACTAGGTAACACCCGCTCTCACTTACAATCTCATCTAGGAGCCATTGATGAATGGTCTTCGATGGGGGATATAACTTTAAAAGCTTTTATAAGACAAAGAATAAATGAAAGATATCAAACGCTTGCTCAAACGATTTGATTGGACTCTTAGTTTGCATTTGAGATCAAACACAATGTGTACCAAGAATATCTTGTTCACACGTTGTCAAGAAGATGCAAAACTAAAGTTTTATAAGAATTTTAGCAAGTGTTCAATATCCTTGCAAATCTGACTGAAGCACAAGAGAGGATTGAGTGTTGTTACATGAAGGAGGTGAGTTCCTCATAGAACCTATCCTTGGAGGTTTAGAACTCCATTAAAGGCGAGGAATTGATTCATAATTGCTGGAACATTAAAGGTAAATGTGAATTGAGAAATAATACTTCAATTGCAAGGTTGAGATATAAAAAACGTAGAGTCCCTCAACGAATACCAAGTTATAAAACCAAGTGACAGATTCTGATTGTTCAAAACGAATCGAGAAGAAACTAACTACTCTACTCTGAAAACCTAGAAAGATATGAGAAAAAGCTCTAAAGGTTAGAGCGAAACCACATAATGTCAGGAACTCCTTCAGTGCCTAAAGTGGGCTTAAATACAATCCACATTAGTGATCTCGAAGTGGGAATCAAAAAGGCGGCGTGCCACTTGCACCAAGATCAAAATTCGCTTTAAATCTGCCAAAGAATAGCATGTTGTGCGGTACGAAAACTCAGCTGGATTTCTCCAGCTTGACACTTGGAGTGGGGTACCGCACGGTTTTATGCCGGTACAACAACTCAACGTGTCTCATTGCATGTAGGTGCCGATACGATTAATTTGTGATGCCGTGTCAATGTCTCCACAGGTTGCCCATTCCCTTGAGCGCCCGGGGCTTCGGCGGTGCCTTAGATCGATCAGCGTGATCGAAGTTGTCCTCAGAACCAGTTGCTACTGAAAGTGTGCACGGGACATCGAACAACACGCATGCATAAAAATGGTAGAGTCAAAAGCACCTATTCACACAAAATGAAAAGAACAAAACATGAAGTGAGGGCTTAAAACCCTAAATGATACCTTTTATATATCTAACAATACACTAGCAGATAAATGGAAACACCAGTGCTATGTAGAATGAGCAGAGAAGTATATGTAGTGGAGTTTAGAAAACCAGAGGTAAGTAAAAACTATTTGAGTTAATTGTACTAGGCATGACGGGCCTGCTTGAGACCATAGATGGCTTTGTCGAGCGGGCAGTAATTAGTGCTAGAGTGTACATGAAGCCTGTGGTTTAGCCATGAAACATCCTCGATGAAGGTCTTATTTGTAAAATGCATTATTGACATCTAGATGAAAATGGATACACCACTCGTGACTAGTAGTGAGGAGAGAGAACTAAGCGAACAATGGTTAGTTTCACCACGAGGCCAGAAAGTGTCATGATAATCAAAGGCTAGGAGTCTTGATAAAGCCTTAGTAACTAGCCTAGCTTTGTACCTGTCCACAAAACCATCAAGTAAGCGTTTGATTCAAAAGATCCACTTATAGTCCATAATGTTTTGAACCGAATCAGGCAGAACCAATTCCCAAGTGTTGTTCTGAACAAGGGCATCAAACTCTTTCGAAATCATTGTGCACCATTTGGGGTCTTTGATGGCATGGGTTATAGAGGTCAGTTTAAGGTCATGGGCTAGTTAGGCAGAAAGAGTGAGTTTATGGATTGGTTTGTGGATGTTGTGGCGAGAACGGGTGACTACTAAGAGGTGCGGGTGGCTCGGACGGGGAGCAAGTTAGTGCAGAGGAGACTCGGCCAATTAGGTGGGATGTGATTGGGAGGCTGAGGAGGGTGGTTAGTGTGGGGAGGTCGATGGGTCGGATGTAGTTAGGAGGCTAGGAGGGGTTATCCCAGTAGTGGGAGGTTTCAGTCGTTTAGGTGCTCATGTGAACTGGAAAGAGGTGTCACTGTGATTGGGGGCCCCGAGAGGGTGGTCGGCAATGGGGAGGTATTGGCATTGGGGGCTCGGGTGCTCGGGCATGAGCCCGGATCGACGCTATGACGGGGGGCTCGGGGGGACCCGGATGATCAGGTGGGACCACGAGTTAGTAGCAAGGGGGTACTGAAGGCGGGGTCGAGTCGACGAGAGTGACTGGAAACCATGTGGAAGCAGTGAACTCATTAGACCGAGGGAGATAAGGATTAACACAAGACAAAGGAAATATTAACTCAATAAAACATGGCCAGGGAGTGGTCTTGGTAGTGGAAGGGTCAAAGCATATGTATACACTTTTTGTAAGCGAGTAGTCGAGGAAGACATAGGGGGTGGATTGAGGAACAGGTTTGTCTGCTTGAGTGTAGGTGAAGCCATGGATAACATAGACAACCAAGACCATGAGGTTGGAGTAATTAGGAGGAGTCCAGAATAATTTGATATGGAGAGGACATGCGCCAGTGTGGAGTGTGGGAGAGGCGATTAATGAGACATGTAAGCGGTTGTGAGGGAGAAACAGCCATAAGGAAAGCGGAAGAGAGGCCCGAGATAGGAGTTCATCGGTTTCGACAATGTGAAGGTAGGTAGCTCATAGAGGCCATCGTGTTCGAGATTGTGTGGGGGAGATGTATGATGGGAGATTCCATGAGTGGCTAAGAAGGTAGACAAACTAGTGCGTGGAAATTCACCCCCATTATCCGAGTAGAGTGTAATGATTTTCCATTTAAAGAAATTCTCAACAAGGGTTTTGAAGCGGGGAAAAAACCAAACTGACATCTGACTTGCGTTTGAGTGGGTAGAGCCATATATAGTGGGTTAAGTGGTTAACAAAATTGACATAGTATTTGAAATTGTTAGTCGATGGAATAGGAGAGGTCTATACATCAGAGAAGATAATTTGCAAAGGAGCAGGAGGAAACAAGTGTTAATTGAGAAAAAGGTAACTTATGACTTTTATTGTAATAACAGTCTTTACAGTGAAATGAGAGCGATAAGGCAGACGCGAGATGGAGCTTGTAATTTAAAACCAAGTGTCGAAGAATAGGCTCAAAAGGATGTCCCAAGCGATGATACGATCCAAAAGGGTAGCTTTGACAGAAGCATAATTATAAAGGGTGAAAGACTTGTTGCCCACTCATAAATGTCGTCTTTAGTGCGTAGTGAGTAGATTGCCCCATTTGTAGATACTTCACCTTGCGAAAGAAGAGGGTAGAACTCAACCAATGTTTTGTTGTTTTGCAAGGAAATTATGAGATAGAATGAGTTTCTTTTCATGTGAACATAAAACATTATGTAGGGTAAATGAATTGGAAGAAGTAATTAAAGAAGTTGTGCCCGAATGAGTAATATGTAACTCAGTACCATTACCAATGACAATGTCATTTAGGCTATCATAGGGAGCATGAAGCTTGAGATTGTTGAGGTCAACGGTTATGCTTGATGGGAGGCTCTGCTATCCGGCCAACCATGGTAGGGGATTTTTTGTAATAGAAAGATGTTCTGACAGGCCATGGGTTGCCAGCAAAGCGATTGGTCTGAAACTGGAGGCGTGTGTGGGTAGGCGGGACCTCGGTAGAGTCGGCCACCGGTTGGTAGATTGGGCGCGACTAACTTCGTGGCCAGCGATTAGTGACAACCTTAGCACCGACTAAGGTACGATGTTTGGTGTTTGAGGAGTGCGACGTAGTTGTCGAATGGGGCGAGACGGGATGACCACCGGTGGAGTGGGAGTTTGATGGGCGGTGTAAGTTAGCAGGACGCCTAGAGGCCATGTTGGCAGTGACCGAGAATGAGGAGTGACTGGATTGCAGGTGTTTGACCGCCAATTCCCAATTGATCAATTTTTCATGTAATTTATCAAAGAGAATTGGAGTCTCATGATTTTGGACAATATCAACAATGGTTTTATAATCATCATCTGAACCATCCAAAATTTTGTCTATAAGGTCCTCATGATCGAGGGGTTTACTAAGAGCAACAAGTTGATCGACACGACACTTGATAAATTGTATGTATTATGTGATTGTAAGGAACCCTTGATCGCGTGCCAAGTTGATCCTTGATTTGCTTAATATGCCCACCGAGATGGACGGCGTATGTGTTGCATGAGGTAGGCCGGGCATCATGGGAGGTGGAGGATTGTTGAATTAGGGGAATCAATGGAGCAGAGATAGAGATGACAAGAGCACTAAAGAACAATTTGTCTTGTTGAATCCAAGGGAGAAAGTTTGGATTTGGCGTGTTCTGGTGGATGGAGCGAGTTGTGGCGTGTGGACAAGGGTGAGAGCCATAGATAAATTTATGAAGATTAAGTAGGCGATAGGATAACTATTGGAGCTTCGGGAGAGGTAGTTTGTTAATGTGAGTTTGATAATGTTTTGGTGGGATATGTTACTGAGGGTGAGAGATGAAGCAAGATTAGAAGGGATGGTGATTTCCTGCTGTTCTTGAGCCATGATATGGAAGTAGAGCGAGGGAAGAGGAGCGGAAGTAGGGTGTAGAGGAGCAGTGGAAGCCGAGAAGGAGGTGAGGAGCCGACTAGAGAAAAGAGAGGAGAGTTTGGATTATTATTTATTACCATATGGGAATTGACCTAAATGAATAATTGATTGATATTTTCCATTCAATAACTTGAGACATTAATAGTACAAATTGAATCAATAAATGAAAGAATGAATCTGGTAACTAAATCTAGACTAGACATATTTGAACACTAGAATCACCCTAAATCTAAATATTACATATTTATAATTCTGATTTAAATTAAATCAGATTTAGAATATGATTCTCAATAGTACTATAATATGAGTAACATTTTATGTAATCCTTCAATCATTTGGTCAAATTGAGACTCCATCTTGTGTAATTGCGTTATAAATTATATTATTTATTTCTTATAGAACTCGGGCAGAAACTTCCCTTAACCTCAACATCTCTTTACCACTCCCATAACAATCCTTCCCTTTATCACTTAAGTGGTCTTAACAGCATCTATATATTTAAAATTTAATTTGAATAAGTCAAATGGTTAAATGAGTAATGGTTATAATCAATTTATTCAGCATAATCATAAAGTAATTTCTCAAATTTGAATTATAAGTTGGCAGGCATTTATTAAAGGAGCTATGCAAATGGACAAAAAATTGATATATATATATCACCCAACAAATGTGAAAAATTGTTCATTATCCAGAAACTTCTATATATGCAGTGGCTGATACAACTTTAGAATTCTTGGAAAACAGCCTCTATATTGGTGGACAATCCTACTCAGGCATACCAGTTCAATGGTAGTTCAACACCTATATGACGTGAGATTACATCTTTCCTGAAACAAACAGAAAAAATTCTCAATTAATCATGCACTTGCTTTTCTTGCTTCACTGAGGAGTTGCAGATAGAGAAGGAGGAGGATCTCCACCATTAAACGAAGCTTCAGTATGTGATCTTTATTTTCTGAAATAATTATTCATGTAATTATTGATCCCTTTTTATTTTTGCTCATTTCTGTTCGGACTTATGATAAGGGATACGTCTTGGGAGCAATTACTGATATTCATATTGATCATGATGCAAGAATACCATTTGCATGAATTCAGCTCTCATTTCTAATAGACTTTATCAGGTAATAATTCTACTCCTCTCCTATTGGCTAGCTATGTTTGGTTCCCGAAAATGATAGGGAAAAGAAAAAAAAATACTGCATAAAATCCATTTTCAAAGTTTGGATGACATTGAATTTACTGCATAAAATTGGGAATTTCTGTATTTATTTGTTCTCCTTATTTTTGAAAACAAAAAGCAGTTTTGAAAAACAGTAAAGCAACGGGCCCACATGTTATTTTCCTTACTCCTTTCCTTAAAATTTAAAGAATAATAAAAAAAGGAAATGAAATTTTACTTTGCATTTAATTGTATCCGTTGATTTGTGACCCGAATTTGGTTTTAGGCTTATATCCGACCCGATGCCTGTGATGTGACTTTTATGAAAAGAAAAAGTTAAGAAAAAAAATAGGGATCCGTTGTCGTCATATCACCATATTTGAGTTTATTCTTTATTCCGTCGTACTTTGTATTTTTCTCATATTTATAGTGAAACTTTCTTCTCTATCTGTGGTTTTTTCCCCGCAAGGGTTTTCACATAAATCTGGTGTTCTTTGATTGTTTTCGTATTTCATTATTGTGCCACTGGTCATAGCAGTATCTATGTAATATTTGGTTCCTTATCTATCATATATATATATTCTTTCCTTTCATTTTTCCTTTAAATTTTCTTTCTCTTGTATTTTCTAATGACCAAACATAGCTTTCAATTTTTTTTCTGATGAATTCTACACTCTTCAACTTCATGGAATTAACCTGCCAAACAAGCTCTATCAGACCTCAGGGGATGAAAATTCATCAAATAAGATTATAAGGAAGACTTTGGGCATCCCATTTTAATTAATATTTTCCTTTCTTCTCATGATCTTCCAAGTCTGCTAAAGCAAATTGCAATAGCGATTATGTTAATGCAAATGCAAGCGGCCAACAATGTGAGTGAACGTCATAAAAATGGAAGAAAGTTAGAATGTACAATATATATATATATATATATATATATATATATATATATATATATATATATATATATATATATATATATATAATCATGTATTAAATACAAAAAAGATGTGATAATTACTAACAACTAATAGGCTTCTGCAGTTGCTAAGACACATAAACTCTGAACATATTTTGGAACCATCTTGCCGTGTAAATTTAACAAGAGGAGAAAATTCGACTCTTCAAAGGTCTCTTATGGAGAATCCTACAGAATTCCTCTCACGACTCGGAGAAACTCCATACTATTGCCCTGTAAATTCCTCTCCTTTCTATCACATTTACTTAGTTGAATATTTTCTCATCAATCTTTGGTCTTTTTATTTTATTTTATTTTTGATAAAAATCATAAATCTTTGGTCTTATTTTAGCCTGAAATGCTTCTACTCTCTGAAATATGGGCGAATGATAGAGATGTACGAGAAGCTCTTCATGTTCGCGAGGTATGTGTAATACCCAGGAGCTGGTACAGTTCTTAGGAAAAGGTAGAGGAAAATAAGAAATACAATTATTAAATCTGGGGAAATGTTATTTGAAAAAAAGGGAGTGTTGCAATCAATGACACAATAATGAAATACGAAACAAAGAAATAAACACCATATTTACGTGAAAACTCTTGCAGGAAAAAACCAGAGAGAAGACGAGAAAGCTTTACTATAAATATGAGAGAAATTATAAAGTAAAGCGGAATAGAGAATAAACTCTAATATGTTGATAAGATGAAAATACCCAAACAAAAAGATCCATACCGTGAGGCAAGTCCCACTTTTGCCAGGATCAATTGGCAGGCTGGGGCTAGGCCTAATGGATAGCCTCTCTGCTACCACAACAAATCCTTATTTTTTTTCTCAACTTTTTCTTTTCATAAAAGTCGCATTGCAGGCCTTTGGGTCGGACATAAGTCCAAAACCAAATCAGGTCACAAATCAACAGGGAGGAAAATGAAAATATAATTAAATCTGACATATTATTTTTATTTGTTACTTCAAACTTATTTTATTTATTTTAATTCAACAATATAAAGAATACATAGTTTAAGATTATGTAACTTTCTCATGTCTTATTATATTTGATTTTTTGTGAAATTTTTATTACACAAACAGTTGGGAAAACCATATGGATAGATCTTTCTACATTGGTATGATATTATCTACTTTGGGCCTAAGACCCTCATGGTTTTGTTTTTAGGCTTCTCTCAAAAGGCCTCATGCCAATTAGATATTGTCCATACTTATAAACTCATAATTAGGGATGTAATCTAGTCGAGTCATGTCGATACAAAGCCAAGCTCGAGATCAACTCGATTAAAAAATTTGAAGCTTGCTCAAACTCGATTGAACTTATTTTTTAGATGTTTGAAACTCGACTTGAAAAATATTTGAGTTATTTGAACTCGACTCGATAAAACTTGAATCAATTAAAAATTAATAATTAATCATACACGAACTCGTCTCAACTTAAAATTGACTCGAATTCAACTTTCGATTATGCGGTAGCTTAGATTAGTATTGCGATATGAACTCGACTCGGCAAGCTATTGATTAGGCACCGATTCGATTAGCTTAAGTAGAATTATTGTAATACGAGTAAAGTCGTGGCACCACAAGTAGATTGACTCATTTACTTTTCATATAATCTCCATGCTTTTAATCGATGTGAGACCTTGGACGCACACCCCACACAAACAAAAATAACAAAAGTCATTTTATTGTAACATTTGTTTTTCTTGATACTTTCCAAGAAACAATCACAACTTTAGGTTCTATAAATCAGGAATGAAATTGTTTCGAAATTTTGCTTAAAATGAAGCGGAACAAAGGAAGCCGATGGAAGAGGTGCAATCGCACCACCTTAGCTTTCACAAAAGTTGTGAATAGTACCGTTGCTTATCATCGAAATCTCTCCATGACAGGCGAAACTGTGTTCCGAGTGATGAAGGCTTTTTTTTACAACTAAACAGATTACAATATGGTGCTTCTTTCCATTCGGACTCAAAATCCGAGACCCCTCTCATCTTTATGCCTTACATTTTTGAAATATTGATCATATGATTTAGGCATGATGGATAGGTGATAAGGTCCTTGAAACCAGAGATATTTCTACTTGTAGTTATGTGGTGTCAACTAACACTCCAAAATTA
Organism: Tetrastigma voinierianum; assembly: GCA_016808115.1. Taxonomy (NCBI): domain Eukaryota; kingdom Viridiplantae; phylum Streptophyta; class Magnoliopsida; order Vitales; family Vitaceae; genus Tetrastigma; species Tetrastigma voinierianum. The sequence goes on along the minus strand of JAEQBH010006253.1, from coordinate 277,771 downwards.
TAAAAAAAAAAAAAAACCTTTTATATGTCCTTTGTTTGGCCCTTTGAAAAAATATATATATAATGCTAACACTCAAAATTTTTCTGTATATTTATTAATCTATTATGATGCTGACATTAAATATAAAATCCTCGATCTACCCCACTGTTTAACAATACCTTTAATTAACACATATAAATTATATAATCTATTTGTTTGACAAGTATTGAAAAACATAGAAAGCAACATTAATTTGTTTTCTTGGCATGTTATAGTGGGGATACGACATGATTGCTTCGTATGTTGGCACACAACAGTGGATAAACTCATTCATTGGCGTTGGATGATGATTGGAGGCATGTAGTATACCGATGAATGAGTTTAGGTAGGTTTTGAGGTTCATGTTATGATCACACTAAATCATTTTACGTTGTGTTTTAGTTCCCAAAAATACGAAAAATGTTAAAGGAAAATGGTTTTATGATGTTTGGTTTGTCTAATGTTAGTAAAGTCTTGAGTTCGTTTGAAACCCGAGAAGAAGTACTAGGAAAAGAAAAAAAAATAGAAAATGATTTTCTCATGTTTAGTTTTATCATAGAAAATATAAAATACAATCAAATATAATTAAAATTCAAGGAAAAGTACATAAATGCCTTTGGCCTATGGCGGGCATGTCAATTTAGTCCCTAAGGTTTTTCCGCTCAGGTATCAGGCTTTAGTGTCGTAGTTCATTCATGCCTCTATCGTCACGAGTTTATACAAATGGACAAATGGGGTTACCCACTTGGCACTCCTTGTCAACATGTTCTGATAGATGCATGCGAGTTTGTGATGACAGGGGCATAAATGAGCTACGACACTAAACGTTGGGGGCACCTATGGACAAAAAAAAAAAAAAAAAAAAACTCGGGCTAAATTGAACATATCCATATAAGTCAAGGGCATTTATACACCTTATCCCATCAAAATTCCTTAAAATTTTACATATTTTTAAATTTCTTGGTCTTTATATAATAGAGAGAAGCAAATAAAATGAGTTTGTATAAATACATAAAATTAATTTATTAAGTTTGAATATATTTTTTATTTTTCTCTAAAATTTATTTCCTTCCTATTTTCCTTCTAATTTTCTTTCCTTAGTACTTTTCGAGTTCTAAACAAAGCTTTAGAGAAAATCAAATATAAACAAAATTACTTAAAAACTTACATATTCTTAAATTATTTAATCAAAAAACGATTAATGAGTGTTCTAAAACGGAAATATCTTTTATCTTCTTTATTTATTTATTTTTATTTCCAGGTATACCGAAATTTACGTAATGGAGATTTCGCTCTTTACATCTGGCTGTAAGGAGTAGAAAAACCTAGTTTCTACAAAGTTCCTAGGTTAACTGAAAAATTTAAGTTTAATACATATAATTTCTTATATCATTAATGGGCAGGGTGCTGCTGGTCATATAACTGCAGCATACAAGCCAAAACCAATACTATCTGCATGGCTAAAGATAGTTTGCTTATTACACCAGCTCTAGTATGAAAATATATATATATATATATATATATATATATATATATATATATATATATATATATATATATATATATATATATATATATATATATATATATTTTAGAGATGATTCAATTGCGTGTTTAGGGCCATCTTGTTTTTCCTCATTAATTACTGAGATATATTAGATTTGTCATTTCTTTATCATTTCTATATGACAGTTGAAATGAAAAAAATGAACATTAAGACACTCGTTTGGAACCGAAAAGTATTAAGAAGAAAAAAACATATTAAAGATTATGTTGGTTCATAGAAAGTACTAATGAGGAGAAAAAAATAGATTAGGAAATGATTTTTCTTATTCCAGTTGTCTAAGGCAATGTTTGGAACCTAGAAAATGTTGGGGAAAGGAAAAAAAATGTAATGGAAAATTGTTTTCTCAAGTGTGGATGAGTTGGAAAATACGAGGGAAAAAATATATGAAGGAAAATTGTTCATCTCTCATCTTTCTCGGGGCTAGCACTTCCGGCGGTGTACCTAATGCATGTTTCCTCATCCAAGCAAGGTTTAAAATCTTGGCAAATGCTCAGGCGTCCTATTGGACCGAAATGTGAGTTAAAATCGGTCTCATAAAAAGGTTACCTGGGTTTGTTGTTGAGAGAGTGTGAGCAAAGGGTAGAGAGAGAAGAGTGTAACGAATAGGAGTGGGGTGATTCGATAAGTCTTAGGTGAGAGATGGGTTAGCGTTTAGTCAGGCCACTTTGAGTCGAATTAAGTTGGAGTTGCTATTTTATTTGCCTGAAAAAATAGGATTAAATTTGGTTTGACTCGATTTAGGTTGGGCTAGTATGGGCTTGACCCAATCGGCCCAGATTTACAACTTTAATGCTTTATAAAGCAATTTGAGCCTAACTTGCTCGGAATTAGGGCCAGGTTGGACTACTATATTTTGTTGACCAAAAAAATTGGGTCAAATTTGACCCGACCCAGCCAATTGGGATATACTGTCTGAATTGCTGAATCTAGTGAGATAGTCGGTCGAAGAGAGAATTTATGGAAGAGACTATAGTTTATTGGAGTTCAACGGTGTTATTGGCCGATGGAGAGTTGGGAGAGAGATAAAGGGTTATTACTTTTTAAATGACCCCAAAAATTACATTATTTTTAAAATTTATTTATTCAAATGAGATAAAATCAAGAAAAAAAATAATTTTTAATGATATTATTTTGTGAATATATTTAATAAAAAGATATGATTTATGACTATTTATAACAAAATTAATTATTAAATTTAAATAAATATATTACAAAAAATATTTTTATTTGCTTTTTTATTTAACAATTAGCATGAGATAATAAATAAAAAACTCTAATATGATTCAATCAATATATGAATAATTATATATAATTTGAAGGGTAATGCTCTGGTTTTTTTAGGAAAGCTTCATGGGCTCCATGGATATCACTTTATGAAATGGTTTATTAACTTTTTTTTTTGTCATGTCATGATGTGTCTTGGGTTCGTGCGTATACGGAAGATACCTTTAAGTCATACCATACTTCAACTAATCCATATTCGAGTTAGGATGGACCATAAGGATGGTAAAGCTCTACCACATAACATAGCTGTAACTCGAGACCTTTGGTTAAGTTAGGAAAGACCCAACCATCTCACTTATATATTTGGTGGTTGTTTATTAACTATTTAGTAATGGATAAAGAAAGGATAAGACAAGAAAGGAAAAGATAAATCACATCTATTGCCTATAATTAATGAAGTCTTGACATTTTGATCACTATTATGACCCAAGAGAAGGTTTTATTTTCTTTTATCAGGAAAGAGATGAGGGTATTAGGAGACACAAGAAGTTATAAAATACATTAATATTTTCTTCAATTTTATAAAGTAAATAATTTTATATAGTTCCTGACATTACAAAAAAATTTCCTTATCTTTTCCCTTTGTTTCCATGGATAACCAAACAAGGGAAAAAATTAGCCTCCTTTTCTAACTTTTTCTTTCATTTCATTTTCCTCATGTTTTTCTTTCCTCGTATTTTTCAGCTTCCAAATAAAGCCTTATAATTTTTTAAGAAAATCAAATATAATAAGATTACAAAAGATATTTACAAATTTTAAAATTATTTGTTCTTTATATTGATGAGATAAATACATAAATTTTATTTGAAGTAGTAAGTAAAAATAATATATGAGATACTCTTTATTTTTATTTTCTTTATTTTTATTTCCATTAACATTTTCGGGAACGAACAGCCTAATGAAATGGCTCCATGTTTAGTTTCACCGTGTGTTGAAGATTCTGAATCACCTAAGGAGCACCATACACCTGATTTGTTTGTTTTTTTAAACAGGTTATATGTTCTCCATGAACAAAAGTGAACTTATTTTTTTTGAAAGGAGAAACTAATGCAAACAAACAATTTGATCAACATCAAATTGAGGACATAAAATAAAGTTCAAAATTTTTTTATATATAAAAATATGAATTCCTTTTAAAAGGAGAGTTTTATTACAAATGATATTTTGATGAGAGTGAGTGAACGTGACGACGAAGCGAACGACAGTTCTTCGTCCGTAAATCAAATTCTTATTTTCTTAAAATATACGTTAAATTACCACGAATGAGGTTTTTCTTTTTTGCAAAGAGATAATTTTATTGATTCAAACTAGTAATATATTCGATGAAAACATAGAATCAAATTCGTTAAAAATGTAAAAGGATGACGCAACAACCAGGTTAATAGCATAAAAAATAAGCTCAAAGACTATATATTTGATAATCCTATAATGATTAGAATGCTAAATTATTTTGTAAAAACCAAGAGTATTTATTGATCCAAAAAACAATTGCTCAATAATCAAAGGACCTAATAAATACATTACAAAATAATAACTTTATTGAATAAAGAAGCATATCAATTTTATTTGGGTAGAAAACATACATGGCATGGATCCGGAATTGTTGGCTGCCATTAGTCTCTGAAATCTGCAAGGGATGAAATCAAAGAAAGGATAGGGTTGAAGATGAATCTTTTCTTTTCCCCAAAGTGTGTTCTATCAAACCCTTGTAAATTTCTATGGCTCTATTTTCTTATATATATGAAGCCTGAGAGCAAATAGGGCTTTGGTCAAATGAGCTTACTGACTGAGGTATAAGATAGAGCAGTAGATTTCCATGGCACAGTAATATTAAAATCATCTCATAAAATGACCCATAATTAACATGCACAATTATACAATTAAAATTGTAATATGATTATGTAGTCATGATTAATAAATTAATTTAACATTCTCCCTTAGATGACATAATCATAACTAAATCTTTCTCAATAAATTTACATAGCCATAACCAATCATATACAGTGCTTACGAAGGATGCATAAATCATACATAATCAGACGTTACTAATCAAAATCATAACTGAATGCTTAAACAAGAGACTTAAATAGCCATAACCACATATATAATTAATACACCGAGAGAATGCATAAATCGTACATAACCATACATTATTGATCTAGAAGCATTTCAATGACAAGAGTATTGATTCAATAGAAAGTGAAAACATCATTATGTCATTCATTTGGTCAAAATGAAACAAAATCATGAGATAATGACAAACATCAAAATGTGCATGTAATAACGAAAAAACATGATTTTTTTTTTACAAAATACATGAAAAGGAAAAACTCCAACTAAAACAAAGATTCTACGCTCTTAACAATCCCATGTGGGTAGTCTTCTTGAAAGCACTTAAATAGGTAAGCCATTGGTTAGTGGGTCTGCCAACATGCTAGTCATAGGCGTGTGCTCAGTGGGGAAATGAGGACTACGCAGCTTTCTCTTTCACAAAAAGAAAATTCACATTAATGTGCTTGGAGCGAGAAGTGCTCCTAGTGTTCCTGGAGAAAGATACAGCTGCGGAATTATCATAAAACAATTTAAGCAGTCTAGAAATGGAGTGATTAACCTCCAAAGCTGAAATGACGTTCTATGATATGTACCACGACAAAGTAGCCTCATAACCACTTCATATACTAAGTATTATAGTAGAAGAAGTTGTAAGTGTCTATTTGACATTTTTCCATGAAATAGCTTCTTCAGCCATCATAAAGATATAACTAGAAGTGGACTTTTTATCATCCACCCGCTTGCATAATCAGAATCACTAAAACCAACCACTTCAAGAGTGTCGGTACACCGATATATCAACATGAGATCCTTGGTACCCTGAAGATACTTCAAAACTTTCTTAGTCATTTTCTAGTGGCTTCAACCAGGATCACTCAAGTACCTACTCAACACACCAACAATAAAAGCAATATCAAGGTGTGTGCATACTTGAGCATACATAAGGTTACTTACATTTGAAGAATAAGGAATTTGCTCATGTGATCTCTCTCGATATCATTTGGGCGACGTGCATCCTTTGGAAAATCTGTCACCCTTTACAATTGGTGCCTTACTAGAAGAACATGATTTCGTATTGAACCTATTCAAAATGTGTTTAATATATGTATGTTGAGACAATCTCAGAATGCCACTAGGTCTATCGCGAAGTATTTGTATGCCCAAAGACATGGTCTTCCTTGATATCCTTCATATCAAAATGACTAAACAATAACTACTTTGTCTCAACTAATAGGTCAGTATCATTGGCAGTGAGCAAAATATCATCAACATATAAAACTAAGAATATGTATTTGCTCCCACTGACCTTCATATATATGCATTGATCGACAATGTTCTCCTTAAAACCATTGGCGATGACAACTTCATCAAACTTGAGATACCACTGCCTAGAAGCCTGCTTTAAACCATAAATGGATTTCTAGAGTTTACAAACCATGTGTTCCTTACCAACTTCTTCAAAGCCAATGTGACCCATACATGAGTAAAATGGTAACATCGGCCCATACATCCATACTCACTAGAAATACATCAACTATATTACCATAGTTGAAGAGTTAATACATCACTCTTAATACAACGTATTTTGATTGCCAATAATTCCTTACATGTTTTACAAAAATGAAACTAAAGCCACATGTATCGGCTTTCTTCTCAAAAAGCGGTCTTTAATAGTCTCGTCTTCACAGACACTCTACGTACCTGAAATAATGATCCTCGCGAGGAATTGACATTGATAGTGATAATCTCCTACATGGGTTACTCCCCACCTAAGTGCACATGTAATGGCAACAAAACACATTCAAGCAAATGCATGATCCTACTTGAATGTCTACATGAAATGGATGAGAATATGACTCACCCCTTTCCCACTTCTCGAGCCCTCACTGACTCCCTCACGCATGCCTAAGCCAAATGTGAGAAAAATACTGTTTTCAAAACAAAAGGTTTTTGTTCTCGAAAACATACTACTCGAGTTTCGGTAAATATATTGGACAACCCTCCGAGGCGAATTTGTTGGATAACTCTCCGAAACAATTCATGGGCTCCTCCGACGTGAATTGTTGGACAATCTCCCAACCCAATTCTCCGGAAAATCTTTCATTGAAATTCCTTTTCCTAGCCATTTCCTTTTTATTTTTCTTTCATATCGCCTCCACACCTATCAATCTAGGTGCCTCAGTGCATATGGAATGCATTATGTCATTTCCAAACAATTCATGTTAATATATAAATCATGCATATACTAACATAAATTAACTCACATGCATCATGTCATTCAATTCATAGCAATAACACCAAAATTAGCTCACATGGGCTAATAGAGAAATCAAACAATTCATTTTGAATCACCCAAGCAACACAAAAATCACACACAAATCACGTGATTTGAACCAAATGATTCCATTCCTTGAATTTTTCCACAACACCATGTCCTCTATCCTGGGGTGTTCTGTTTGAACGCTTCTTTTTAATAGATGCACTTCTCAAAAAAAAAAAAATCTCCCCTGTTCTTAACTTCCCCTTGCAACGTTACAAAAAAGACTCCATGATTTCCAACTTCGAATCACTTAGGGCAATACATACATTTCTAGTTTTCTCCCTCCGCATGCTCTTCCTATACATTTGCTACCTAAGCTTCTTTGACCAAAGCTAAGGCATTTAGAGTGGGAAAAGATGTGCAGAAGGTTCCACCCTACCGTCATCAATCCTTTCAAAACTCCTTCCTCTCTATCTTGCCTCCTCAAAAGAAGTTTTGTTGTTAAAAGGCCCTCACCACCCCCAACAACCATGGCCATGCGCACACACATATAGAAAACAAACGCTTTCCAACTGTCTAACAAACCTTAAGACTCCAAGTGCCACTATCCTAGCATATTTTTGAGGATAGTAAGGAGTAACTATCTTAGAAAAAATTAATTATTTGCCTAACCAGACTTATCTGATCTAATCAGTTCTTAGGTTGAATACTTCTAACATGAGGTTGGATTGGTTAAGATTGGGCATATGATTTATGTGTTTTCTAATATGTGTTTGCTTTTGGACTGGTAATGATGCTGTGCACTCTGTGCCTCTTATAGGATTCTCTGTTGCTGCATGCTCCAATATTTGGGAAATCAGCTGAAATGACTCTTCTTTTCTATCTCACATGGGTCATTAACTACTGAATTTTTATTATGTAACGTTTTAATCTTATAGTTCATTATTAATATGGGATTAAATATTGATCATTGAAATCTTGTTTTTCTGGATATTGGATTAGGTTTCAGCCGGTTCTTGCAGTATAGAGCCTTTGCCAAAGAAAGAAGGCATCCATTAGTGGACTCTACAGTAGTTTCAGATATAAGAAGATGCCTTGAGATGGTGAAATTTGAATTTCAAGGTGATTTATTAAATTTTAGGAAGATGGATCTCATGATGAACAGATTGAGGCTGACCCCGATTTATGGAATGATGAAACGATAACTCATGTGTTATCCAGTTCTTCACAGAAGCGAATCTCGATTTAGGTCCACTGCCAGGATCTGTAGCAAAGGAATCCACACGATCATCAGATCGGCTTCGTTCTGGTTCCCTTCCTACCCTTCTGTTCCATCTGGGAATCGAAATGTCTGTCGCGGAGTTTGTGGACTATTGCAATTGAGTGATGAGGTCTTGTCTCTCAAGATACTTTCGCTTTTGGCACCAAGAGAAATCGCTTCTATTGGCTCTGTATGTAGGCGGTTTTATGAAATAACAAAGAACGAAGATCTTTGGAGAATGAACAATGCCAGAACGCATGAAGTGAGACGACTCGTGTTTTAGAGCAGTGCCAGGGCTAAACGACTAGGGTGGGGTAGGCTGGCGAGGGAGCTGACAACTCTTGAAGCATCAGCATGGAGGAAGGTGACCATTGGAGGTGCCGTTGAACCCTCCCGTTGCAATTTCAGCGCATGTGCCGTTGGTAGTCGGGTTGTGCTCTTTGGAGGGGAAGGGGTCAACATGCAGCCGATGAACGACACTTTTGTACTGGACTTAAATGCTAGTAACCCAGAATGGCAACATGTTCAAGTGAGCTCTCCCTGGTCGATGGGGTCATACTCTATCTTGTGGCCGAGATGGATCTAATTTGGTCGTTTTCGGAGGTTGCGGAAGGCAGGAGTTTACTTAATGATGTTTTCGTTCTGGTTGGTGCCAAACCTCCTGCTTGGCGTGAAATCTCAGGATTGACTCCCTCCGCTTCCAAGATCATGGCACAGCTCCTGCACCCATGATGGCACAAAGTTGATAGTTTCTGGTGGTTGTGCGGTTGCAGTGCCCTTCTTAGCGACACTTTTCCTCTTAGATCTTTCGATGGAGAAACCAATATGGAGAGAGATACACATATGGAGCCCGCCATGCGATTAGACCACACGCTATCCGTTTACGGTGGAAGGAAAATACTGATGTTTGGCGGTCTGGCCAAGAGCGGCCCTCTCCGGTTCCGTTCAAGCGATGTCTACACAATGGATTTGAGCGAGGACAGTCCATGTTGGAGATGCGTGACCGGGAGCGGAATGCCCGGCGCCGGTAACCCTGCTGGAATTGCACCTCCTCCCAGGCTTGATCATGTAGCAGTGAGCTCCCGGTGATCCTAATATTTGGTGGTTCTGTATTTGGTCTTCACTCTAGCCACAGCTCTATCTACTCGACCCAACCGATGAAAAACCGGCATGGGGATACTAAACGTACCAGGCCGTCCCCGAAAGATTCGCTTGGGGCCATAGCACGTGTCGTTGGAGAGGACGAGGGCGATGGTTCTCGATGTAGTCCAAGCCGAGAGGAATGGATGCTCAAGTGAACTCCACGAACTATCTCTGGCGAGTTCAGTCATATAGTCCAGGGGAAACAGAGCAGGGAATCATCATCAGAAGTCATCTTCAACAACAAAACCAGAGGAATCAATCATACTGAGCAATCAGTTGATGCAAAATATGGCCGTTCTCGGAATCTCTTTTGACAGATATTTGCTTTTTCCAGGACCTATCTTATTTGGGTAACTGATTTCTTGAGAAAGTCCTGGTTCTGGTTCTGATTCTGATTCTCAGAATGAATATATGTCTTCCAGTTGTGCCGAGTTAGTACCATAAGCAGATTAGGTATATGATACACTCCAAAAACAAAACATACCAAAAAAGAACAAAGAAAAGAAAAATTGTGCATGTTTATATAGTGATACTAACATGCTGTTTGTCATCTTGTATGTGTAATGAAACCTTACTGCAATTCTACTACCCTTTTGCAACTTATTTTTCGGTTTCAACCGAGCCTAAGTCAGTTTTTGGATCAAGTTTATCATCGTCTTTACAGCTTCATTTTTGCTGGTTTTCTGTTTTGATTTGAGGGATATTCACTCTGCAATTTCTGCCATTAGTTCTCTTTTTTCATTCCCTTAGGTACGATGGTATTTTCCAGTTCCTTCTTCTATGGTTATGGCAGTATGAAAGGGTTGAATCTCTCTTTCTATTTAACTCTGCGTCTTGTATTGATGTTACCAGTTACTTAGTTGAATTTTTACATCCAAATGTTTGTCTGATAATTACAGGTTTGAGTAATAATCATCCTACCAAGAATCTCCATATTTTGTTTTTGTTTAATGGATTGGTTTATGTTGTATTCCTTGGGCTAAGGATAGTAGGGTTTAGGGTTAAGAGTGGATTAATTACGTATTTGGTGTCTTAATTTTGATTTGTACATATTTTGGTGTCTCGATTATTTTCTTTTTGTTCAAGTGTCTGAAATAGAACAAAGCTTATTAGGATTTCAGTCAACAAAAATCAAATCTATGTTATTCTATATCGTATAAAAATAATAAAAATTATTTAAATACCCTTAATTAGGATACCGAGTCAGCAAAATCCTATCACGTATTTATTACTATGTCATGAAAATAATGAAATTATTTAAATAGCCTTTAATTTGATGAAAGGTCGATACAATCTTTTCTCGTTAGTGTTTTATTAAAAAGTAAGGTTGCGTTTGTTTTATTGTCTTGAATGAAACTTTTTTAGGCTTGTCTTTGAATAGTACTTAATAGCGTTAAGTATTGAGTTGTTGTTTTTTTTTTTTTTTTTTAACGTTGGGTAGTGAGTGGGGATATGACCGAGACAAAGGTGTTGTTTTAGGTTCTGTGTCTACCATTTCTTAATGTGCATGTTGATTTAATTTTAATCGGGTTTTTAATGGGTTTGAGTTTATTTTCTCCAAATCCGTCCCGAGATCAAGTATTGTTACTCTACATAAAACCGAGAAAATTAAATTTTAAAATAGTAAAATGTTAATAAAATAATAAATTCTTGTAAGGTTTCGGGAAGTTTAGAAAGTGCGAATGCCGGATAACGAAATGGTGCAGCCATTAAATTCGTCTCGCGAAATCTGACCCAAAAAGTTTATTAAATTATGCAATGACGGAAATTTTCGATTTTACGGGTGATAAGTTGCCAATGACTCGAAGGGCGAATTTTTTGATTTTAGAATGACGGACCGAATGAAATGATATGAGCGATATATATATCCAAAATAATAATAATAAGTACAGCACGATTATATTTTAAAAATATTTTTTATTATTTTATTTTTATCTTTTAATATAAATAATAATTATAATGTTTTTAATAAAAAATTTATAAAAATTCATAATATTTTATTTTTATGAAAATATTAATTTTAATATAATAAAATAAAAAAGCAAATATAAAAAAATTAAAAATAAAAAAACAAAAATAAGCAGGCGAGTTTGGGAATTTTCCCATCTAGCTACCTTATTTGTTTAATTTTTAAATAGAGACAAGTTTAGAGGTGAAAAAAATAAGCAGTAGAATAGGATAGGACCGTCTATCGATCAGAACCCTCAGTTATCGTCACTTAGTAATTGTATATTCTTCAGGCTCTTGCTTTTTATTGAATGATGATTGAGTTTTTCTTATTTTTGTGGAAAATGACTTTTCTTAATAGAAGTAAATATTTTCACTTTTCTGTCAATTTTAAAAAATTTCGGTAATAAGTCGTAAAAATTTTAAAACAAGCAATTTTTTAATGTTGAAAGCTATTAATTTCGGTCAATCAAACTCTTATCGCTGAGTCGAGCTCTTTGGCTTGCCCCTCTCTTACGGATGGTAGCAGGCGAAGCAGAGTGTTCTTATTCCAAACGTCTTGTTAATTTAAATTGTTTGTCATACTTTTTCACTTAAAAAATTAAATGGGATACTTTTCTCATACTTAGGTAATTTTTTTTTTTATTGTTTTTAAATTAGTTTTAATATTTATTTTTATTATATTATAATGAATACATATTATAAATAAATATTAAAAATCAATTATTATTATTATTATTTTATATTAGAATGTAAGAGCCAAAAAAATAAAATAAATTATTTAAAAATTTTAATATATAATCAAGACAAGCAGATTGTAATCTGCGAGATTTGAAGAGAGTATGATATAGGTTGAGTCAGGTAGATTATTGGCTTTAACCCAAATTTTTTGAAGGTTGGGTTTTCAAATTTAAGACCCAAATAAATCGAATGATTTGGCTAACTCGTTTTGGTCCCCGTGCCATGGGTTTAGTCCGAGTTAACTTGATTATTAGGTACTTAATTTAATTTTTAAGTAACTAATTAAGTAATTGAGATTTTCAAGGATTTATCTATAAAATTTGATATTTTAGTTATCTCTTTTGTAGCATATGGGTTTCAAAAATAATAATAATTATAATATATTATTAATATATTAAACCTTGTTGTTTTAATTATTTTATTTTCAATTTCTAAATGTATATTTTTAATATAATTTATATGATAATTTAATATTTAAAAAATATAGTATGAAAATTTAGAATTAAATAATTTAAGTTTTAATATTAAATTTATTTTTTATTTTATCTCATTAATCCTATTTTAAATATTTACAATTTCATTTTTTTATTTATCCTTTAAATTTTATTCAATCATATATGTTTTTTTTTATAAAAATAAAGTTGTACTAGTTTATTAGTATATTTTAAATAATTTTATTACTTAAACTATTGTTAATAACAAAATAATATTATTTTTAAAATAATTAACAAAAATTATATACTAATTTATTTCCTAATATAATTATATCTTGTAGCAATATAGATTTTCAAACAAATATAATATTTCATTATTATATGGATTGAGATATATTTTAAATTTTTTTTCGAGCATAAATGTTTATATTGTTAACATTCTAAATTAAATTAATAGATGATGATAATTGACCACTATCGAGGATATACATCTTTCTGATGTGGGAATCATATCCTATTAGATATAATGAGGATGGAGATTAGAGGCATATGAGATTTTTATTTGATATTTTGGGTTGTTTTTTGGATATGTTATTAAGTTGTTATTTTATTGTTTTGGTCTTATTTAGTTAGTTAGTTTGGTACTTTTATTTATAACATTGTTATAACATTATTTATTATTTAAATTTATTTCTTATTATTATATTGTTTAGACTCAATTATTTTATATATTAATTATTATTATATATATTTGTATATTGTTTATTTTTATTTGAAGAATGATAAATTTGTAAAATTAATTTATTTAACATTTTTTAAAGTTTTAACTCGTTTTGGACCGCAACCCATATTGGTTGGTAAAAAACTAACCCGAATAGAAATGAGTCAAATTAGCTCAACCCGTTTTGGCTCTGACCCAAATGAAATTTAGTTCGGAAATGGATTAGGTTGATCAGTTTCTGCATTCCTAAATTTTGACTTTATCACTTGTCAAAAAGCGTCGATTTCGCCAAATCTAAAACCCACCAAAACCGATTATACCGTCTCATGCACGTATCCCATTAGGGATGAGGTGAGAGCCACCTAAAATTTATCGGTTGTCATCTAGTCTCTCTAAATAAAGGGTTCACGTTCTTTTAGAGAGAAGGCCTCGGGAGGTCCCATTCATGTTAATGTAAATCCTTAAGTACTCTCTCTTTTGTTATCCTACCCTCAGAGCAACCTACTTCACTTGAGTGAGTCATGAAGGACCATGTTTGATGAGGAGGTTTGGAACCTCTCCATTCATCTTGCATGTGCCTCCCAAGGCTTAACTTTTAAAAAAATATTACGTTGAAAAAAACTACTTTTAATTTTTGAAAGAAAAATAATTATCCTTAAATAATTAAGCAAAAACAATGAAAATTAAAATTAATTTTAAAATAATTAAAGTAATTATTTTTTATCTCAATTTAATAATAACTAACTGTTGGGTATGCATTCAAAGTCTTAAAATATATCATATCAGTTGGAAATGAAAATACTTATGAATATATAAGCATAGATAACATCCAATTTGTATGAAACCTTTCGAGGATAGAGGAAATTAAAAAACAAAAAATAGCAGGGAGGCTTAGAGTGAAGTGGATAATGTCATGCTCAGATGGATATGAGAAAAGGTTATAGGAACTTTCAAACAATGGTATTAGAGTCGGTTTCAAGCTTAATTGGTTGAGTGGATGCTAAACCAAGTGGTGTGTTGAGTGGTGAGCTCCTGACAGGTTGTGCATCATGTAAGACGTGTGTCTAAATATAAAGAAAGACAAGAAAATCTTGATTTGAGAAAAGACTCGATAAAACTTTGTTCAAGGAAATGATTATTGATTGTATACCTAAAGTCCTATAATGTCCTACATCAGATAAGAATGTGAAGACTTATAAACATTAACAACATCTAATTAATCTATAGCTTTTTAAAGTGAAAAGAAGTTGAAAACAAAATCGAAAAGAACTTAAATTCAAAATGAATAATATCATACAAATATAAATAGGAAATGGTTGATAAGGTTTTCAAACACTATTTTTCTGTCACGTTCACGTCACCATTTTCATTAATATATATATATATATATATATATATATATATATATATATATATATTACGCCTATTGTGGCCCCAGATCAATGTGATGAGGCGGTTTGGCGTTAGTCCCGTGGCCGTTTGGGCGCCATTGGTGACGCCATTATTAGCCCCGTTTAATTGTGACGACCAGCGAAATTAGAACTGATAAGGAGAAATATCTGAATCCTTGATCTTGGTTAGCCGATTGTCATTATCGACTTATTTGAATATGGCGAAATTACTCTTTTAAGATATTCGTATATCTATGATTTGAACGCTGTGAAATTATCTTATTAATGTGATTGTTGACCTTATCTGAAAATTAACTGCAAATATTCGGATCATCGAATTCAAACTCATATCTGATAATAAAATAAAATAATAATAAAATAAAAAACATATAGATTCATCTGGATTTGAAGAACACACGACATGAGAGATTTGAATTCGGTTTATAGATCTTGTCGCGATCTCTTTCCGCCAGTTTATAGATCTTTTAAATCAGCCACGATCGGCTTATTCTTTGTATCAAAGCTTTGATCACCTGAAATTGTTTTACGTAATTGATGGAAGAGTCTTTCTGCAGCGTATGAAGGGGTTTACATATATAATTTATTGATAGGAGAAGAGGAAGTGAGAATACGCGTTTAAAACCGTTCTAAACGTGTAATTCGAATACTTTATTTTATAATAAATATAATTATTTATAATAAATTTTATATATATATATATATATATATATATATATATATATATATATATATATATATATATATATATATTTAAGCTGAAAATATGAATTTTGAGTTGATTGGATGATTAATGGAGTACCTGAACTAATTCAGATTCACATTTTCTACTGCATTTTTTACCCTACAGGTATAAATAAAAAATGTCTAAATCAAGAAAGTGGAGTTTGTAATTATTTAGAGGAAAGGACATCTATTTGTCTTGACATTAAAGATTCCTCTTTACAACCCTCCCAATAATTGTCCTCCTATAATTGGCTGGCTACCCTCCCAATACTTGTCCTCCTATAATTGGCCAGCCAGCTGATCATTATCTTAATTTAGTGGTTTGCCTTCCTTAAATCCTGGATTTTTATTTTTTATTTTTTTTTATGGTGCCTTATCTTTCTAGCATTCATTTCAGATGGCCTGTTTCTTGTGACACCCCACCTTCATCATCTTTAGACTACTTTGGCTAATCTTATTTGATAGAAATATAAAAATTGACCCATGAATTAGATTGAAAAAATTAGAGTATGGATTGAATAATTACCTTGACCAATGTTTTAAAAACGGGACTGAAATGATTGATCGAGACCATCGACTGTTAGCTTTCTTAGTCCGGTTTGATGAGCAAAACCACCACATTATAATTAAATCGGTGTTGAACCGATTAAACCTGCGGTTAGACCGATAACTGAGAAGGACTGACACCGACTGGTTTGATAATCCCCCTTCAGTATTTTTCTGCCCAACACCACCTGGTTCTCACCAATTATTGAAGCTTCGAGAACTGCAGGCAAAACGGAGCCGACCGGTAGAGAGAGAGGATGATGAACAATTTTTTATTTATTTTTTGTTAATGAAGACTACAAATAAGAAATTCTATAAATACGATTAAAAAGAAGTTCTATAATAATTTTTAAAGGCATGAATAGAGCATTATAAGATGAGATAAGCGAAGTGGCGCTTTTAAGCATCGATGAGTGCCGAGTTTGAGTCTTAGGAATATAAATATGTTTCGTGATAATATTTTATCATTTGATGATCTTTCTCGATTCGTATAAAGATTAGTCTGGATGTGGTATAAATTAAAATGTCTTTTCGTGTGTATACGGACTCGCCCAAGACAACTCTGTTCTGAAAAAAAAAAGCTAAAGGCAAAATTTGATAACATCTACAAGAAAATCTGACCGCCCAAATAACGGTGTGTGTAAATATTTTCTTGCATTCATGATATGTTGTTTTTCTGATGTAGAATGAAAAACAGAAAGGAGTCTACGATATCTTCCTCTTAAAAATAACAAGAAATTTTTTGTATATACTTATATCAAGAAATATAATTATAACTATTATTATAGATGATGTTATTTGTTTTTATTTTCAATAAAATTTTATATTTGAATATTGCACTTGATACATAGAATTAAAAAAAAAAACAATACATTTATATAAAAATGAATAAATAATATTATAAATATTAAATTAAATATATTAAAATTAAAATAAATTTAATAAAATATTAAATTAAATATATTAAAATTAATTTTAATTTTAATAAAATATTAAATATATATTTATGATATGACTCGTTGTGGCGGTTCGTATTGATTGATCGATAATAGCAGTAAATAATTTTTGTTTTATTTATTGATCATTTTAAAACTGTTAGATTCCTGATTAATGACTCATTTAATAGTCAGTGTTTTTTTTTTAAATACATTATAATTTCAATATAGTAAATTATTCAAATTAAAAATCGAACCAGAAACCCTTATGTCCTTCCTATGTTCATCCACATGAACTAGGTTGGATAAACAGGACCAGCCTTATATTTTTATCATAAGTTTGTCATTGACATGGTGGGTGAAGGCCCACCGATCATGTGGTTTTATTTTTTCCCATAAAGGTGAAGAAGTTTGGTGGATGGATTAATGAACTGATGTATCAAGCATGCAATCATAATCATGGACATGTTATTTGTACTTACCAATCAAAAAAAAGAAAAATAGAAACTGTATTATTACCCATAAAAATAAAGAAGGAATTCAAATTTCACTCAAACAACTCTTTATCTGACAAAGAAGAAATAAATATATGATTAGAAAGGAAGAAAAAACAATTTACAGCCTCAACACTGAAACTGACAAATTAGAAGAAGAAAAAAAAAATTACTAAAACTGACAAAAAAGGGGTCTAACTCTAACACCAAGACACACTGTTGTCACCTCATCAACGAAAGCAAATAGGAGACAAAACTCCTGATGTAGGAATTGATTGATGAAAGCTATGATTGTTGATTGTTGATTGCCATTAACGACGGCCAATGCAGTTTGGTCTTTTTTTTTAAACCTATAATATATAATATATTCTGTATTTTTTATTCCAAAAACACTATTCATATCCAAAACACGAGTGGAAAGAAATAGTTAGGGTTTTATGTAAAACCTCTTTGATAGCTGTTGAAAAGCTCAATGGTGAATCTATAGCAATGAGCCTAAGGTTTACAGGACAATTGAACCACTCTATAGCAGCAGTTTTATTTTATATGTACTATAAAACTTATACAAAGACATTTAATGAACCACTCTATAGCAGTAGTTTATTTCTCCAATAATGATACATAAAATAATCCAAATCTCGGATCGATATAAAATAAGATCATAACTTAATCTTTTCAGGGTTAAATCGCCAGTGCTGTGATCTTTAAAGCATCTTATAAAATCAGAAAATATAAGTCAGATCGAAATCAAGCCTTGACATAATCCAAAAAATGTTCGAAAGCGATTACATAAAAATCGTATGAGGCCATCAAAATAGTCTCGAAATTAAACTCGGATTGTCAAAATGATAGAAAATTCAACGACAGTCTAAAGCGATCAAAATTCGCAAATTTAAATCTTCGATAAAATTTTGGAACTTGCAATTCTGATTCGTGGTTTACAGAAGAACCTTGGCAATTAAATAACCTTTATGATAGAAATAAGCTAAATAGGAAAACTCATCTAGTGAGTTTAATGCTTTAATGATTTTGAATGTACGCGTATAGTTTCTCGTCTTAGATCGACTTTGTAACTACTTTGATAAAAACACATGTCCAGATTCAGCCAGATCTTATAAGGAAGTAAAAAATCTCTCTTCGCTATCTCTCTCATCTTTCTTCTCCTTCCCTTTTTGGACTTTTTGTTTTATTTTTTATCCTCTTTTCCTTTTTTCTTAATTTTTTTTTAAAATTTATCTTTCTCATTATTTCTTCTATTTGATACTTGATTCAATATAAACTATTCATATAAGTGCATTATATGTCATATCATGTGTCATTCGATATCCAATATTTCAAAAAACGTAAAATTTTAATTATCTCATAATCCAATAAAATTTAACGGGATAACTAGATTTTTTGAGATGAATTAATTAGAAAAACTTCGTTTTTCGTTATCTGAGATTTAAAAATTTTTGGATTCTTAATCAAAATTATCGTTTTACTTTTTTAAAAAAAAGTTGAATCTTTTATTACATTTTATCATATGAGTTAGATACAGGCTTCGGACCTGCCTTATAGTCGC
This sequence comes from Tetrastigma voinierianum, assembly GCA_016808115.1. Lineage (NCBI taxonomy): Eukaryota > Viridiplantae > Streptophyta > Magnoliopsida > Vitales > Vitaceae > Tetrastigma > Tetrastigma voinierianum. Next base: position 258,669 of record JAEQBH010006253.1, on the reverse strand, counting down.
TATCACTTAAGTTTGTCATTGACATCATGGGTGAGAAAGGCCCCACCTATCATGTGGTTTTTTGTCGTTTTTCCATAAAGAGGGAAGGAAGTTTGGTGGATGAATTAATGAACGATGTGGCAGCATGCAATAATATCATGGACATGTTTTTTGTACTTACCAATAAAAAAAAAAGAAAAATAGAAACTGTATTATTACCCATAAAAATAAAAAAGGAATTCAAATTTCACAAAACCAATTCTCTCAAACAACTCTCTATCTGACAAAGAAGAAATAAATATATGATTAGAAAGGAAGAAAAAACACTTTACTGGCGCAGGCGGGGTAATGATAAGGCGAGATAGCTCGCGGGATTCACTCGATTTCCAGTCGATTAAAACCATTCGAAATTCGATTTATGTGAACCGTGCCATTTATTTCGGCCGAAATATTAATGGTAGTCGACATTCGTCTTCGGCTGAAAAATTTGCGAGAAACAAGATATTTTGTATATAAAATTTAAAAGTTTTTTTTTTTTAATTTTATATACATTTTGAGGATAGCGTATTAAATAATATATCTCTATTTTTGTTCTTAAACAATCATACATTTTTATTATTTATTTAGTTATAAATATATTTATTTTAAAAATAATTAAATTTCTTTAAAGAAAAGTGTAAGAGAATAGGGCATTTATTTTATAAATTATAACCCAATTAGTTAGTATTATAAAAGCATGATAAATATATATATATATATATATATATATCTCTCTCTCTCTCTCTCTCCTATGCTTAACTTAAAATGTTGAATCATGATATACAACAGTGAGGCAACAATGTATATAAAAAGAATCTAACATTAGCTAGCTAATACTCTAAGGGCCAGATTGGTAGTGTTTTTTAAAAGTGATTTTAGGTGTAAAAACATTTTTGAGTGTTTTTAAGAAAAAAAAGACGTTTAATAATATTTTGAAAAATACTTTTGAAATCTTATTGTTTTTTGAAGCATGGCTACTAGGAAATGAAGCCTTTAGCGCGGCCATTGACCGACTAGCGATGCTCTCATCTTAGATTATAAAATATAGCTACGGATGAAGACAACCGCGGCATGATATGGCTATAGGTGGTGTGGAGAAATCCTATAGCTGCGGTCACTTCATAAACCGTGGCTATAGGCTCTTCTAATTATTTAATAATTTGACATAGTTTATAGCCGCGGTTTGTGGTTGACCCGACCATAGGTATGGTTTATAGCCGCGGTTTGTGATTGACCCCTGGCCATGGGATGTTTTCAGCCCGCGGTTGTGATTGACTGGCCAGTATGGTAGTTTTTAGAGTTTGTGGTGGAGCCTCGACCATATGGTAGTTTTAACGCCGTGGTTTGTGGTTGACCCGACCGTATAAGGTAGTTTATAAGTACAGTTTTGCCCAGTTGACCCGACCATAGGGATGGTTTATAACCATAGTTTGTGGTTGACCCGACCATAGGGATGATTATAGTCATGGATTTGATTGACTAACAATGAAATGGCACCTAAAACTGTAAATTGCACACAAAAAAACAGGGAGTCCTCAACCTGTGGAAATGGCACACAAAACTGCAGTTATACCTTAATGCCTATAAAATGGATATCCATCGTTCAACATATGGCGCATCAGTTCATTTCCTGAATGTTGTAACTCTTAGTCCAGGGACAGGAGTCCCAGCTCACCACAAAATATCCTGAACTTTGGACTTCTTTACCATAAACTGCCTGAAAATAATATTATTGTTAACAAAATGTAATGTAGGTACAATCTCTCTTCAAAGAGATTGGAGAAGGTTATACCTCGCATAGAGCTATAAATAAAGCCAACAGACTAAGATGTGTGAAAATATATAACAACATGATAACATGGGATGGTTTCATTTGTTCTTGGCAGCATCTTGTGGAAGGTGTACACCCATGCGCCCCAGCAAATTAGATGCAGGACCAGGAAGTCCTTGTTGGGATGTAAAGGAATCAAGAAAGCTCTTCACAAGGTTCACATCCACATCGACAGGAGTGAAATCATCATCCATCTCTTCGGTGGCATTTGATGTTCCCTGCATCCATTGATTCTTGCAATGCTTAATTTGATTCAAAATTATATAAAAAGAAAAGAAACAGAACATCCATCTTTTATACTAGGAACACTGAACAGAAGTGCATGATCAGCAAAGCAGCAATTGTATATGTCACGCCACCAATATAAATATATGCATGTGCATCATTTGGGGGAGATCTAATCCAATGCTGAAGTGGGAGAACTCAAACTCATTTGGCCAAACCTCAAAAAAAAAGGTGACAGAATATCATTAAATTCAAGTTGGTAAAATGTACTACAATGTAGAACAGAAAACTGGACTTCCAAAGGAGTTAGAAAGAAGAGCAAGATGATTTGGTTTTACAGGGTCAGATCACTTGCCTGTCTCATACTAATATTTGCTCCAATCAGAGTTCAACATTTCCATCCAAAAGATTTCTTATGGATTCAATTGTTATATCTTCTTTGGCAATCTAAAGATTTCTAAGTCTCTTTTTTTTCCCCAATTTATTTGGTTTATAGCCCCATCTGAACAGTTATATATATATATATATATATATATATATATATATATCTCTCTCTCTCTCTCTCTCCTATGCAACCAAAATGTTGAATCATGATATACAGCATTGACAACAATGTATATAAACAGAATCTAACATTAGCTAGCCTTTATACCTCTAAGGGCCAGATTGATGACTTTTTAAAAGTGATTTTAGGTGTAAAAACATTTTTGAGTGTTTTTAAGAAAAAAAAGACGTTTAATAATATTTTGAAAAATACTTTTGAAATCTTATTGTTTTTTTGAGAAGCACTTGGGAGGTGTTTTCTTTAAACAAAAAAACACTTCAAAACTATTAGATATACCTAAAATACATATTTATTTATCCTTAAATATCTATTATTTTTCTTTAAATATCATTTATTTTATTTCAAAAATTTGAATAATATGATATACTTTTAAAGAAATTCAAAAATTCTTCAAATATTTTTATAATCATACAAATTATTATTTTAGGTTCTTATTGTAAAATTTATATATATTCATTTATTAAATTAAATATTTTGTAAACATTTTTTTAAAATATTTATAATAATAAAAATAATTATTTTATGTTGTATTAATACAAATATTTTATATGTTTATTCATTAATTCAAAAATTTTCAAATTTTTTATAATCATAAAAATAGTTATTTTAGGTTTTATTAATATTTTATCGTATTTACTTATATGTTTGTAATAAAATATTTTATTTATTATGATATCATATTTTTGTAATTAAATTAGATGCCCTTTAAAAGTAATTTTAATGTTATAAAAGTGTTTTTAATACCCATGTGACATGTTATAAAAACACTCTGAGAATAACTTTTGAATTCCTATAAGAAACATTTTTTGATGAAGATTATAAAAAATTTGAGAAGGAAAATATTATAAAGAAGAAAACCATAGGAAAGGCAAAAAAAATGAAGAAAACAAAAATAAATTAAATTCAATAACTCATAATAATTTATTTACTATTTTAAATTTATTTTTATCTTATAAACCTCAAAATAATCAATTTAAAAATGTACAAGTTTCTAAAAATTTATTTTTATATTTGATTTTCCTTTTAAGTTTTTCCTTAGACATTCAAACATAAGAAATTATTTAAATTTTTCTTTTCTTACAACTTTTTAAGAACCAAACACAACCTCAATCTTTTAAATTACAAATGAACAAGCGAGACCACCTCAAATAGCAAGTTATTCAAATATCTAAGTTGACCCATAAAGACAAAAAAATGAAAAATGTTTTAAAAATTGGATCAGACCAGATCCACTAATCCTACCCGTTATCAATATGGTCGATTATTAATTAGATCAGCGACGTTGAATGAACAAACGGAACCGATTTTTGGTGTAGTATGGGCAAGGGAAGCAACTCATCACATGTCTACAACTCTATCACATTTATGTATGTCCTTCCTTATAACATGTCTTCGAAAAACTTTCTTTTGTCTTTTTTTGAAGACAAACTTTATTTATTTATTTATTTATTATTATTATTATTATTAAAGATTTAGATCTTGTCTGTTGTTGATTTGTCTGTTATTTGAAAATGAAAAAAAATATAAGTTTGAATGGTATTTGGGAGTGATGTCCCAAAACAATCTTTAAAAAAAAAAAAAGAAAAACCAAAGTAGTGCATGTTTCCGAATAATATCTAAACTAGTAACTATTTATCATGTCATCAAAAGCATAGTCTCTATTATGATTTAAATTTTTTTAAATAGCTAAAACTATAGTCACCAATTATGATTTTGACTATGATTTTAGGCTTGAAGTAAAACCGTACTTAATGACTATAAATTTAATCAATTACAAAAAGTTTTAAAATCGTAATCATTAATTACAGCTTTAAAATTAAGCCTAAAACTTTAGTTAGTGACTTGGTTTTAACCATTTTGAAAAATTTAAAACCTCAGTCAACAACTATTAAAACTATAGTCACCAATAACAGTTTTGATATGTGTTTTAAAACTTGGATTGAATCATTTGTTGTCGATTGGACGATGGTACGATAACGCTTTTCTCTCTCGAGTTAATCCAATTTAACATGATTTGATCAATGCGATTCCCAATTTTTCCAGTTCAATGCTAATCCGATTTTAAAATATTGGTTTTGATGACACTACAAAAAAAAAAGGTTATAGTTTGACCATTATTTTGATTCCTTGAAATATGTATTATTTTGAGAATTTATTTAAATATATATATATATTGCGAGAAATACTAATATTAAATATCAGATGACATCAAATTTGAGGGGACAGGCACTGAGCCGGATAAGACTGGGCCCATACTTTGAAACATATTTTTTAAACAGCAAGAAAATATTTCAAATATTTCACTTCACCCAAAAAAAAGAAAGTCTAAAGCCACGGGAAAAAAAAGGCAATGGGGATCGTCCTACAGCACAAACACAATCCTCCTAGCTTTCTTCTTTGATTTTCCGATCAACTTCTTCATTGAAGCCAGTTGTTTTCAGTTCTTCATTGAATCTCCACTCAACTTAATTCCTGCATTTCCAACTGTAAAATAACTTCGTTGTTCTGCAACTTCATCAACCACATACATAAAAGTCTTAATTTCTTCATTACCATGGAAGAAGCAGCCCGATTTCTTCTTCTTCTTCTTTTGATTTCTTCATCAGGGGTCTCTACAGAAAGCTCAGTCATCAGAACCCTACCTGGGTTTCCTGGGGAGCTTCCTTTCTACCTAGAAACTGGGTTAGTTCTTTAGTTTTCATTTTGATATAGAACCAGTTTTTTTGGTGCTTTGATGAAAAAACCTTTTCAAAACCCTATTTTGAAAATTAGACGCTTCGTTGATTTTTGGATTAGTTATGACAAAAATGCTTTTCTTGTTTTCTTGTAAAAATAATTACTTCTTTTAAGATAATGTAAATGCATGAATTGAAAAAGGGTATTTTTATCTAGAATGAGTTATTTTTCAAGGAAAAAAAAATGAGAAACGTTGGATTGATAGATTTAAGGTTAATTGAAGTCTTTTAACCAAATATTATATATATATATATATATATATATATATATATATATATATATATATATATATATATATATATATATATATATAATATTATTATTATTTTTTTGTATGCAGATATGTAGGTGTGGGTGAAAATGAAGAGTAAGCTATTCTACTATTTTGTCAAGTCCCAAAGGAATCCAGCATTGGATCCCCTTCTTCTGTGGCTTTGTGGAGGCCCTGGTTGCTCTGGACTCTCTACATTCTCCTATGATATTGGTGGGTCTAATTCCTTTAAATTTTCCTAATTTGATTCAATTTCTCAATTCATATCAAAGTTTATACTTAGATAACAACGAATATATAGGTAAGATGGTTGGAGTTTCTTCTATCTTAACCAGTGGTACCGAGTTTGAACCCTAAGAATATAGCTAGGTTATGCGGTAGAGCTTTACCGTGCTTATGGTCTCTCTCGGCTCGTATGAGGATTAGTTTGGATGTGATTTGAATGTGATATGGCTTAAAAGCGTATTTTGTGTATGCATAAAACACTTCATGGTTTGACAAAAAAAAAAAAAATTATTCTTAGATGAGAATACTCGGAATAAGATGATTTGTTTAAAAGACTTTTTGAAAACTCAATTTTAAAAATTTGATCATATCAATTTTTTTTCCTAATTCTTACAAAAATGCCCTTATTATTATTTTTTTGTAAAAGTAATTCATTTTTTTTAAGAGAAAATGTAAATATATAAAATAGAGAAGGATATTTTTGTCCTAGCAGTTATTTTTTAAAAAACATAGTAAAATTAGATTCACAAATTTAAGATTATTTTGAGAGATATTTTGTAAATGTTCATAAGAATAATGCCATTATCTTGCCCGAAACTATTTATATAGGTAGTGGCTTGCTTGTCCCCAAAATTTTTGGTCGTGTTTGCTTTTATAGGTACTAAGCAACGAAAAAAAAAAATTTAGTTAAATGACCTAAATTAGTTCAACATTTTGTAATTTTGACATTTTTTTTCTTGAAAATAACCTCTTTTGGGTAAAAATATCTTTTACCATTTTATTTATTTACATGTATTTTGGATAAGAAAGTTATTTTTAGAATAGATGACCATGTGTTTTAGATAAGAAAGTTATTTTTAGCGGATAACCAACATATTTTTGTCAAAATGATGTTAAAATTTGATGAAGTGTTAGATTTTCAAAATTTGGTTTTGAAAGGGTCTTTTAATCAAACAATTCAAGAAAAAAAATGTTATAGGAAAATAATTTATTCATGTTTGATTGTCTAGTAAAAAATTTCAAAGAGCATCAAATATGAATAGAATTACTAAAAAAATTACATATTTTTAAATTATTTAACTTTTAAATTAATGAGTTAAAATATATAAAATTGATTTGGACTAGCAAATAAAAAATATTATGTCGAATTTGACTCTAATTTTTTTTTTCTTCATTTTTTTTTCTTTCATTCTTCTTTCCCTTAAATTTCTTGGAAACCAAACATAACCTAGGGAAATTTTCGGAGTTGATTAACTAATTTCTTGGTATTAGAATTATAGTATATTTGTTGGACTCACAGATTTCCAGAATATGGGACAGTTCTTAATCTTTGTTTGTTAATGCTTTTTTAAGTCATGCTTAATCTAAGTATTTAGAAAATGAGACTTAGGTGGTGTTTGTTTTTTTTATTTAATGCTGAATATAACCTTTTTTGAGCTTAATGTTGAATAGTACTTAATAGCATTAAATATTAAATTGTTTGTTTTTAACATTAGGTAGCGAGTAGGGATGACAACGAGACGGATTATTTCGGGTTCTCATCTCGTCTCGCTCTTAATGGGATAAGTTTGGTTTAATTGTAATCGGGTTTTTAGTATATTTTAGTTTATTTTCTCAAATCCGAGATGAGTTTGAGACGGATTTAGGTATTGTTACTCCCACCATGTCCCGATTATATTTTAAAAATAATTTTTTATTATTTTAATTTATACTTTAATATAAATAATAATAATAATTAGAATGCTTTTTAATAAATAATTTATAAAAATTCATAATATTTTTATTTTTTATGAAATATATTAATTTTAATATAATAAAAAAATAAAATAAAAAAATAAAAAATAAAAAATAAAAACAAAAATCAAATGTAAACATGATGAGTTTGAGAATTTTCCCATCTCGCCACAATATCACAATTTAATTTTTAAATGATAAGTTTGAGAATTAAAAAAATAAACAGCCCAGAAGTCGAATGTGACACTTCTGTCCTCATGCCAGGTTAATAAATTCACAGTAGTATGTATTGTGTGCTTCTCTTTATTGGGTAATGATGAAGTTTTTTTTTAGTAGAAAATGACTTTTTCTGAATAGAAAAAGCTAAATATTTTGACTTTTTCTATTGGGAACATTTTTAAAAAATTTCAAAAATAAGTCTTGAAAATTTAAAAAAACAATCAGCTTAATGGAAGAGCATTAGTATTTGGTTTGTGATGCATGCAAACGGAAGAATATAATAGAATTATGAAATATTTGGTTTAAAAGCCTCAAATAACCTGAAATTTGTAACTTTAATTCTTTTTATATATTTTTTTCTTGAAAAATAACATATTTTAGATTAAAAAAAGCGCTTTACCATGTTACATATGTAAATGTATTTTTCTTTTAAAGAAATAGTTATTTTGGTAAGAAAATAATAAGGGTATTTTAGTTGAAATGGGATCAAAAAATTGATGAAAGGATTATAATGTTCTATATTAAGTTTCACAAATTTTCATATTTATTTAGCATTGAATTTGAGAAATCTATGTGAGAATCCTAATGGGACCATGTATAGTCACAAATAATAAACCTTATCTTATGAATATCCTACATGCTTCACAAAATAAATAAATAAAATAAATGGAAACTCAGAAAATGGATTCTTTTTATTTAAAGTAAATAATTTTCCAAATTCATTTCATTGAATAAATTCAAAAATTTGAGAGAACCATATTCTTTACAAATCTTTGTTGTTATTTTTATTATTAACATTTTTAACCAAACAGTATTTTCTCAATTTTTGTTCGGTAGGTGTTTGGAATCCCTTATCTAAGTTTGTTGTGTCAATAAAAGTTTTGATGGAAGTAATTTTAGTTTAAGAACATAAAGACAACATAATTCTAACAAAAGATATGTAACGTTTTAATGCGGTTAAACCAATAATGAGAGAGATTTAATCAATTATACCCAAGAGAATATTATAAATGACAAAATAAAATATAATCATTGAGTTCATGAAACATTTTATATTTTCTCACATTTTCGTCCTGAACCTAACCAGTTGGGTGTGAGTCCAAAGTGGAGTTGACAATTCAGGCAGACGATTGGATCGAGCCAGGCCTACACTAAGCCAAGGGTAAAATTGGGTCGAATCGGATATGGCATAATTTATATTGGGTTGCCATTTTGTTGGCTTAGCCTAGCCATATACCGGACCAGCGGACTAATCCAACATATGTGTACAAAAAAAAACAGCATAGGACCATGTTTGCAATTTAGAATAGACACCATGAAGAAAAGAAAGGAGAACAAAATTTTACATTGTGGACCTTTTTGGGTTTTTTTGTTCATTATGGAACAAAATTTTACATTGTGGACCTTTTTGGGTCTTTTTTTTTTGCTAATTGACCCAACAAGCCAATCAGGTTGGGTCAATAAAATTAGAGCCTAGCCTGGTCCTAATTTTAGGTTGATCGGGCTAGTCCAACGGATTAGGCTCAAATTGCTAGCTCTAGCTCAAAGTCCCACATTGATTAAAAATAGGGAAAATTATGAGTTGATTAGCATGAACAACATTCAATTGGTACAAGACCTTTTGAGAAAAGCCCAAAAATAAAACCATGACTCATGAGGGCCTTAGATCAAAAGTGGACAATATCATACCAATGTGGAGGGATGAGTCCATAAGGTTTCCCTAAAGTAGTGTCTGATCCAAGTTCATGTTTAATTGTGTGGGTGGATGCTAAACAAAATGATATGGTGAGCCAGTGATAGATGGTGCTTCACGGAAGGCATGTGATTAAACGCAGTGAAAGACAAGAAAATCCTGGTTTGAGGGGAGACTTGGTGGAACTTTGCTTGAGAGGTTGTAGTGTGAGCTCAAGTCACATCGATTAAAAACTATGAGTTGATAAGCATGGATAACATCAAATTTGTATGAGGTCTTTTTAAGGAAAATCCAAAAAACAAAACCTTGAGGGTTTTAGACTTAAAGTGGACAATATCATACCAATGTGGAGGGTGAATCCATAAGGTTTCCCTATAGAACCACAAGCCCCTCATAGGCCACTTGGCGTGTGCTTTAACGCAGTGAAAAACAAGGAAATCCTGATTTGAGGAGAGATTTGGTGAAACTTTGTTTGAGGGGAGGATTGTTGGTGTGAGCCCAAAGTCCCACATATGTAAGAATTAGGAAGATTATGAATTAATAAGTATGGACAACATCGAGTTGGTATGAAGCCTTTTGGGAAAACCTAAAAAACAAAACCATGAGATCCTTAGACCTAAAGTAGACAATATACCAATGTGGAGGGATGAGTCCATAAGGTTTCCCTACAGAACAACAAGCCCCTCACTCCACTAGGCATGTGCTTTGAATGCAGTGAAAGACAAGGAAATCTTGATTTGAAGAGAGATTCAATGTTGTTCGAGGGGAGACTTGTTGGGTGTGCACTGATAGGCTCGAAATGTGTGCTATGTAAAATGTATACGCCTATGTGCTCAAGTACACGCGTCGCCTCAAGTAATATAATGAAATCCTTCCATGAAATGTCGTCATGAGTTAGGTTACTAATTACTGAAATTAGAATAGTCCTAACTTTATTTGAATTAACACAAAGGTGAAGTTGAAATAGAAAGCAAACTAAATTAAAGAAATCCTAAACTAAAGTCTCTCATATGCAAAGAGAAAATGTAATTACAAGAAAGCTTAAGGTTTTGATTTCATCTAACAAATTCCTATGGTGAGATTCAAAATAGTCCCAATGATGCCTAAATTATATATTAATGGCAAAATGCACCCAAGCACATGCTATTCTTTTTCAAGCAATAACAATCTACCCTTGGAAAATGTTATAATGTATCTCTACCTCAAACCATCATAACCAAGGATGAATTAAGCAATTGAAATCCAAAAGCCACATGTAACCCACAAATATTTCTATTCTATGGTGAAACATGACATTCTATTCATGGTCTAACCTAATTATTGTTTCTGAACCTTAAATTAGGTCACAAATCATGTTAATGGTGATCATTCATCAACAAGCCTTAAGAACTGAATAAAACATTTAATATATAAGAAAATCCAAACATCAAAGATTACATATCAAAGCTAAACACCATAGTTCATTGTTTAGACTACATCAAAACCCTAGGAAATGAGATTAGCTCATGGAGGGGAGAAATACAACCATAATAAATGAGAAAAAAAAATAGGAAAAGAGGAGAAGAAATAAACTAGATTTGGATTGAAGCCCTTCTTCTCTTCCAATCTTTCTCTCCTTCTTCTTAAAGATCTTCTTTCCTAAGAGAGATTTTGCCCTAGGGTGTTTCCACCCAAGGGAACCTCTCTCTTTGCCTCCACGAACTCTCCTTCCTAAAAGTCCTAATTTCCTTTTCTTATAAAGCCAAAACCAAGAGAGCCTCGACATCCACGCTGTGGTGTGACAGATCGACGCTGCAGCGTGGAGAAAAATGGAAAACACTAGAGTTGTCTAGGCTAAATCACAGTGCTACGTGAGTGCCCACATTGTGGTGTGAGTGCTCATGCTGCGGCGTGAGTGGACTCACGCTTCAGCATGAGAATTTCACTCTACACCATGAATTTCAATATCTTTTTGATGATTTTATGAGAAACCGGTCGATTGCTTGAGAAACTGGTTGACCTTTTGAGCAACAGGTCGATTGGTTGATCTTTCTTTTGCTTCCCGACTTCTCGAAGCCGTAACTTCTTCATCCGGATTCTGAATTACGAATTCTTGGTGTCTGCGGAAAGCTCTTGAAGTCTAGAATGTGTCCATACTAACAAGGGAGCCATGGGAAGACATCATGCAGACAAAAAGATCACATATTTGCAGCAGCTGCATGATGACTTTGCTGAATTTTCTTCAATTTCGCTCCTTTTTGCTCAATAGTTGGCCTAATCATAAAATTGAGAAAATAGAGCATTAGGACATTTATTTATGTCATAAAACCACTAAAACCTAAGCAAAACATGGGGATAAAGGAGTATTTAAGATACTCATCATACGCCCAAAGTCCCACATCAATTAGAAATAGGGAAGATTATGAGTTGATAAGCATAAACAACATCTAATTACTATGAGGCCTAATTTTGGGAAAAGCCCAAAAACAAAATCATAAAGACCTTAGACCCAAAGTGAACAATATCGTACCAGTGTAAAGGGATGTGTCCATAAGGTTTCCTAATAGAACCCCTGAGTCCTTGGCGCACCCCGATCTCTTGTTCTCCTCTCACATCTCTATCCATTTCGTATAGTTTCCATAAACTTATTTTCCATCTTATTACCTTTTCTCCTCATAACATAAAATTTTTATAAAGATACTTTTAATAACTTTTCATATTATACAAATGTAATATTATTATCGATGCTGATATTCTTTATAAAGAAAAATTTAAAACTCTAAGTTGGGCCACTAGCCCAATTTGTTTGGTTTTCAACTTTGACAACTTGAGGAATGTTATATATATATATATATAATGTAACCATTAATAAAAATGAAAAACCATAATGATGCTAGAAATGCAATTCACTTACGCCACGGAGTCCTGTTTCATTTCAATTTAAAAGTACAATGGGGCTGCCAACACTTGAATTGAAAGAATATGCATGGACAAGAGTATAGAGTCTTCTCCTGCATTGTACCCCAATCTTTTAAGCAAATTCATTATTCATTGAATTAATTCCTCTATTTCTTTGAATTTGATATTGGAAAGGTTACACATATATATATATATATATATATATATATATATATATATATATATATATATATATATATATATATATATATATATATATATATATATATGTTACTTTGAACAGACAATCAATATGATATTTATAGATGCCGGTCGTCTTTCTCTAGTTCTCTTACTCAACAGCTCGAGAGAACACTTTATGGATGACTACAAATCAGCAACACAAACCTCTGAATTTATGAAGAAGGTATGCAAAAGTATCATTTGCACCTATAATACATGAGCGGATCCCGAATTTTATATTTAGAGTGTCAGCATTATAATAGACTAATAATATACAAGAAAATTTTTTTTAGGTGTCAACATTATAAAGGTTTTTGTTTTTTGGTTTTTTTGGTGTCAATTATTTTAATAACTTTACATAGATCCGCCTATTTGTAATAAGGGTTAATAACATGTATACAAAAGTTATAATTTGAATTTGTGGTTAGGGACGACAACATTGTTTGTTGGATTACTCTATCTCATTCTCATCCCTGATTACATTATTATGTCTAGTCTCGGGCTCAAACCACGTGCCCAGAAACGGGGTCATTTTTCGATTCAGATTAACAAAACAGTACTCAATTAACCAAATTAACACAAACATGATATGAATAATGATTAGGTAAAAACATATAAATATTTTCAACTTGACTACAACCTAATTATTGTAGAGATTGATAGAAATGAATAATTGATTGATATTTTTCATTGAATAACTTGAGATATAAATAATACAAATTGAAGCAAGAAATGAAAGAATGAATCTGGTAACTAAATCTAGACTAGGCATATTTGTACACTAGAATAAATCTAAATCTAAATATTAGATATTTATAATTACAGGATTTCTAAATCTAAATCATATTTAGAATTTGATTGTCCAATATGCCCCCGCAAGTTGGAGCTTCGAGAGGAGAGAACAATCTTGAGTAGTAACTGATGAAAACGTATGCGGGGTAGAGGTTTGGTGAGAGCATCTTCAAGCTGATCCACGGAGGCAACATGTGTAACACGAAGATCACCGTTCTGAGCTTGTTCGAGAATGAAGCGGTTGGTAGGCGAAAATGTGTGCTATAAAATGTATACGCCTATGTGCGTAAGTGCACGCGTCGTCTGAAGTAATAAAGTGAAAGTATAAGTATTGTCCCACGAGGATAGGGTTACTAATTACCGAAATTAGAATAATCCTAACTTTATTTGGATAAAACAAAGGGGAAGTGATTAAAATAGAAAACAAACTAAACTAAAGAAATCCGAAACTAAAGTCTCTAACATACAAAGGGAAAAATTAATTACAAGAAAGCCTAGGGTTTTGATTTCATCTAACAAATTCCTATGGTGAGATTAGAAATGGTCCCAATGATGCCTAAATTATATATTAATGGCGGATTTCACCAAAGCACATGTTATTCTTTCTCAAGCAATAACAATCTACCCTTGGAAAAGATTCTAATGTATCTCTACCTCAAACCACCATAACCAAGGAACGCATTAAGCATTAGAAACCCACAAAGCCACATGTCACCCACAAATATCTCTATTCTATGGAGAAACATGACATTATATTCACGGTTTAACCTAATTATTGTTTCTCAACCTCAAATTAGGTCACTAATCATGTTAATGGTGATCAATCATCAACAATCATAAGAAATTGAATAGAACATTTAATATATATAAATCCAAACATCAAAGATTACAAATCAAAGTTTAACACCATAGTTCATTGTTTTGTGTAGAGAGTGCTGCGATGCAGGCCAACCGAGATGCAGGCAGGATGCGGGACGCGGTCCTCTAACACTACGAATCCTGATCTGATTCATTTCTCGATAAAACACATTTCAAATACTCATTTGTAAAGGATAATTATCCTTATGAAAATATATACGTATATATCACGTTAACTTAAAGGGGGCCCATCATGTTTGTTCTCAATACACATTTCATTCAAAATGGCATTATATGCCCATTTTGCTCCATTTCCCGCTTTATATGGATCGATAAATAGGACACAGCGATTGTGGTGTTAGGTTACGAAATCCACGAGGAAGTGGCGAATTGAAGCGGGTTGTTAATGGGACCCCTAAGTTTTTGGGCGTCATAGCTTGGTATCAAAGCATAGGTAAACGATTACCTAGGGAGCTCAGGTGTGAGTATCCATAACTATGGTCATGATACCAGCTTCATAGCTTGGTATCAGAGCATAGGTATACGAATACCTAGGGCTTGTTGGGCATGAGTCTAGGACATGCGGTTATAGTACAAAGCTAAGGTATGAGAATTAATTGGAGCTCAATGTTCGGTACAAGCGTTACAGCTTGACATAGCTTGGTGTTAGTGTTAGTAATAGTGCTCTAGGCCTATTGTATGGACATGGTATTTTGACTATTTATGAGAATTTATTATTATGATGATTTGCATGTTTATTATATATAATGTCCTTGAATAATATTAATGGGTATTCTAAATGTCCCTAATCGGTTATTGTTATGGAATATGATGAATTAAGATTAGTATAAAGTTTGATTGATATTCATGGAATGAATATTGTATGAAGATAAAATCAAATTTATATCTATTTGTTGAGAACAAATATTGGACGGACCGAATCTTGAGATTAATACATGGATCGAAGTCATAAATTAATCTCTAACAGGTATGTCATTAAATCCTTTGACTTGAGATCGCTATAGTTCTCAACATAAGAATATTGTGTTTTGATATAATCAAGCGTTGTCTTTAATCGGATGACTATAAGGTTATACTTGAACATAATAAAATTATGTAGTAAGATATGACGATTAAAATGGAATTTGTCCCTCTTATTATAAGAGAGATATCTCTAGGCCCCTCGACAAATTGAGGCGAGAAAAGCATGAATTGGGTATCAGTAGATTGATGGAGATCAATGTACATTTGTTTAGTCGATCTAATTGGGTTGAGTAATCAAAGATGAAGCATTATAAGGTTGACATCCATGCCTTATATTACATCAAGATATCATGAAGACAAAGGATTATGTCATTAACTATATTAAGGTTGTCTCGGATCCTTGAGCTTTCATTTAGCAGGTGATCTATTGTCTTGCTAGAGGCCACTTATGACTTGTAGGATCAAATGTGATTTAGGCTACTATAATGTTTAATGAACCTATAGAATCTTGTGGAAACGAATAATAACGGTTATGGTTTTCCTCTCTGTAGTAATTTAAAATGATGAGATTATTTTAAATTACAAACAACAATTAGTTCATTATTTAAATTCGAATTTAATTTTGAGAAGTTTAAAATTCTTGATTTAAATTATAACAAATAATTAATTTGTTATATTTTCTTATTGGATAAGGAAATAATCAGTAAAGGGTTTTAAATAATAATATAAATTCGTTTCCTTATCTGATAAGGAAATTCGTATTTAAATTGTTATTATTTAAAAGAGTTTTAAATATATAATAATAATATAAATAAATTCGTTTACTTATCGATAAGGATTTGAATTTAAATTATTACTATTTAAGCGTTTAAATATATAATGATATAAATTTGTTTCACCTCATTAAAGGAAATTCGTTTTGATTTAAAGCCTAACAGACTTATATAGATATATATGTAGGACATATATTTTTGGGAGTAGTCGTCTTTTAAAAGAAAGACAACCAAAAGCAGAAAAACCTAATTCGTTTGAGAAGACGAACTTTGAACTATGTTGGAAAGATCGTTCATTATTTGTTCGTGTGTGGATGCTTAGCAGGGTGGTCGTTTTGAAGCGGCACCTTTGAAGATTCGAATAAACCAAGGCGCGAGACTTTGAAACGGCGAATCGATCTACAAGAAGGTAAGTTTCGTTTACCGCTACCAGCGCCCGGTTCTTATGAAGCATGTGATCCTTGGTGGGTTAAGGGATAAAAATTATAAATTATTGCATTTATGTTCGACTAGATTGGATATTACGTAACCCAGCGGTTAGAACTTTGAGTTTATGATTACATAGTGCTCGGTATTTGATGCCAGCGTCATAGCTTGGTATCAGGGTCTAGGTAGGTGATTATTTAGGAATTTATGGGATAGGTTTAGACCACTGCATGCATTGTGCGTTCCATGTTGTGCTCTGATGTGTGCTACATGATGTGTGCATGATTGTGATTGCGTGATTGTGTGTTACAAATTGCGTGAAATATATATATATATATATATATATAGTATGATGTATATAGGAAAAGGTGAACACTAGGTTAGAGAACATAACCTTAGGGGTTCGGGAAATAAAGGAACATGATGGTTCGGGAACTAATGTTTGCTAGTGTTTGGCATTATGCACCACTAACAAAATAAGAAAATGAGATCTCAATTTGCTATTTGACACGTGTAGCGTGAGTTTCTCACGTCGTAGCGTGAGTTTCTCACGTCGTAGCTTGAGTTTCTAACGCTCAGCGTGAGTTACTCACGCTTTGTCAGGATATCCTACTTTGGCGTCCCTCACTCCTTTCTTAACTTCTTTATTCGGACTCCGAATCATGTCATCTTGGTTTTCGTGGAAATCTCTTGAAGTGTAGAATCCATCCATATAAAGATTGATTCCAATTGAGCTCATATTATAGCTGAAAATGTCAAAATATAGTATCTGCTACTGTATGTTGTAGCAATGTTTGCTGATTTTCCATTTTTTCGCTTTGTTTTCGCTACAATTTCGCACAATTCCGCCAAATGATTGACCTAATCATAAATATGAACATTTAGAGCATTAGGACACTTATTTAACATAAAAACACTAAAAAACTAAGTAAAACATTGGGATAAAATGAGTATTTAAGATACTCATCAATGGTAATCTAGTGCAACATGTTTCATACGTGAGTGAAACATCGGATTAGAGTATAGGTTGGTAGCACCGACATTGTCACAGTAGATAACTAGTATATGAGTAGAGGAGTAATCGAGCTTACTAAGTAAATTAGATATCCAACGAAGGTCAGTAGCAGTGGCAGCGATAGAGCGATATTCAGCTTCAGTGGAGGAGCGTGCAACGATGCATTGTTTCTTGGAACTCTAATAAACTGGATTGCGCCCGAGGTATATAATGAATGCGCTAGTTGAAGTAAAATCATCTTTATTTCTAACCCAATCAACATCAAAGTTGGCAAGTAAGTGGAGAGGCAAATGATGATGGATAGTAAGCCCATGATCAATAGTGCCACATAAATAGTAGAGAATACGCTTTACAACAGTCCAATGGTCACCGATTAGGTGATGCCTAAATTGAGAGAGTTTAATAACCGCATAAGCAATGTCTGGTCGGGTCATTGACAAATACTGAAGGCTGCCAACAATGATGTAGAACTCAGAAGGATCGGAAAGGGCAATGCTCAATTGAATAGACAAGGTCGGTGTGATCGGCAGTGGGGTGGAGATTGGTCGGGCATTAGTCATCGTAGTTCGGGCAAGGAGGTCTACTATATATTGCCATTGGGAAAGGATTAGATCGAGTGGGTGAGGAAGGACTTCAATGCCAAGAAAGTAAGTCAAGGCACCCAAGTCCTTAAGTGAGAACCGATGGGAAAGTAAGGTGATGAAGTGCTGAACAGTAGATGGATTGTTGTCAGTGATGATTATGTCGTCAACATACACTAGCAGATAAATGGAAACACCAGTGCTATGTAGAATGAACAGAGAAGTATCTGTAGAGGAGTTTTGAAAACCAGAGGTAAGTAAAAACTATTTGAGTAAATTGTACTAAGCATGAGGGGCCTACTTGAGACCATAGATGGCTTTGCGCAGCCGGCATACTTGATTAGAGTGATCAGTGTCTGTGAAACCCTATGGTTGAGCCATGAAAACATCCTTAGTGAAGGTGCGCTGTAAAAATACATTGTTGACATCTAGATGACGAATGCACCACCCGTGACTAGTAGCAAGAGAGAGAACTAAACGAACAGTGGTTGGTTTCACCACCAGACTAAAGGTTTCATGATAATCAAGGCTAAGGCATTGATGAAAACCCTTGGTAACTAGCCGAGCTTTGTACTTGCCCACAAAACCATCAGGTAAGCGTTTGATTCAAAATATTCACTTACAGTCCATAATGTTTTGAACCGAATCAGGCAGAACCAATTCCCAAGTGTTGTTCTGAACAAGGTCATCAAACTCTTTCCAAATCATTGTGCGCCATTTGGGGTCTTTGATGGCTTGGGTTATAGAGGTTGGTTCAAGGTCATGGGCTAGTTGGGTAGAGAGAGTGAGTTTTTGGATTGGTTTGTGGATGTTGTGGCAAGAAAGGGTGACTACAAGGGAGGTACGGGTAGCTCGGACGGGGGGCAAGTTGGCTGGGGGCTTGGGTAAGAGGTAGGTCGGATGAGATTGGGAGGCCTGAGAGGGTGGTTAGTAATGGGGAGGTCGATAGGTCGGATGTGATTAGGAGGCCTGAGAGGGTGGTCAATAGTGGGGAGGTTGGCAGGTCGGCTAGGTGCTCATGTGAATGGGAAAGAGGTGACCGGCTATGATTGGGGGCCCCGATAGGGTGGTCGGTAGTGGGGAGGTACTGGCACTGGAGGCTTGGGTGCTTGGGCATGAGGCAGGTTGACTATGGCAGGGGGGCTCGAGAGGACCAGATGCTATAGGTGGGATGCAGGATTTGTAGTAAGGGGGTACTGAAGGCGGGGTCAAGTCGACGAGAGTGACTAGAAACCATGTGGAAGTAGTAAACTCATTAGACCGAGGGAGATAAGGATTAACACCAGACAAAGGAAATATTGACTCAATAAAACTAACATGTCTTGGTTGTGGAATGGTCAAAGCAGATGTATGCACTTTGAGTAAGCGAGTAGCCGAGGAAGACACAGGGGGTGGATTGAGGAGCAAGTTTATGCAACGAGTATTGTCGAAGCCATGGATAACATAGACAACCAAAGACACGAAGTTTGGAGTAATTGGGAGGAGTCCCGAATAATTTGTGATATGGAGAGGACATCTGTAGTGTGAGTGTGGGAAGACAATTAATGAGACATGTAGCTGTGAGGAAGGCATATGACCATATGGAAAACGGAAGAGAAGCCCGAGAGAGAAGGGCTAAATCGGTTTCAACAATGTGACGGTGGTGATGCTCATAGAAACCATTGTGTTCAGGACTGTGTGGGGGAGATGTATGATGGGAAATTCCATGAGTGGCTAAGAAGGTAGACGAACCAATGTATTCACCCCCATTATCCGAGTAGAGTGTAATGATTTTCCATTTAAAGAAATTCTCAACAAACTGACATCTGACTTGCGTTTGAGCGGGTAGAGCCATATATAGTGGGTTAAGTGGTTAACAAAAATGACATAGTATTTGAAATTGTTAATCGACGGAATATGAGAGGTCTATACATCAGAGAAGATAGTTTGCAAAGGAGCAAGAGAAACAAGTGTGAATTGACAAAAAGGTAACTTATTACTTTTATTGGAATAACAGTCTTTATAATGAAATGAGGGCGATAAGGTAGACACAAGATGAAGCTTGTAATTTGAAACCAGGCGAAGAATGAGAACAGGAAGGATGTCTGACTGATGATACTAGTCGGAAGGATTGAAGCACGACCTTTAGGAAACACAATTATAAGGGTGAAAGACTTGGTTGGCCACTCATAAATCTTAGATCTTTAGATCTGCAGTAGTAAATTGCCCCCATCTCACGAGGATCCTTCACACGAAAAGAAGAGGGTAAGAACTCAACCGATGTTTTGTTTGTTTTGCAAAATTATGAGATCGAGATATGGTTTCTTTTCATGTGAGGAACACATAAAACATTGTGTAGGGTAAATGAATTGGAAGAAGTAATTAAAGAAGTTGTGCCCTAATGAGTAATATGTAACCCAGTACCATTACGATAATGATATCATTTAGGCCGTCATAAGAGCATGACCCAGGGTTGTTGAGGTCGGCGGTTACGTGATGGGAGACTTCATTATCCAGCAACCATGGTGGAGTTTTCGTAACTGAAGATGTTGCAACATGAGCCATGGGTTGCCACTAGCGGTGGTGCGAAGCCTAGGAGGGCCGTGCATGTGGGTGGGCAGGACCTCGAGTAGAGGAGGTCGACACCTGTTGGTAGATTGGGCATTGACTAACTAGGTGGCTAGCGGTGCGACAGCCTTAACATCGACTAAGGTATGAGCGAGGTTGGTGTTTTGAGGAGGTCGACATCGATGTCAGAATGAAGTTGAGAGCAAGATGACCGCCCGGTCGGTGGGGTGTGTGGTGGTATGAAAGTGGCGGGGCCTTCGGAGGCCGTGTTGGCGGTGGCCAGAGGAATGGGAGTGAGCTGGACCTGGGTGTTTGAGGCACCGATTCCCAGTTGTCGATTTTCATGTAATTCATCAAGAGAATTTGAGTCTCACGATTTTTGGACAATATCTGACATTGGTTTATAATCATCTGTTTGAACCATCAAAATTTGGCTAAGGTCCTCATAGTCAAGGGGTTTTATTAAGAGCAACAAGTTGATCGTACGACCTTGTCATGCATGTATTTCGTGATTGTTTGAGAACCCTTGATGGCGTGCTTAAGTTGATCCTTGATTTGCTTAATATGCCCACGAGATGGATAAGCATATGTGTTTGCAAGGGTGAGCCAGGCATCATGGGAGGTGGAGGATTGTTGAATTAGGGGAATCAACGGAGCAGAGATAGAGCTGATAATAGCACTAAAGAGCAATTTGTCTTGTCGAATCCAAGGGAAAAAGTTTGGATTTGGCGTGTTCTGGTCGATGGAGCGAGTTGTGGCCGGTGGACAAGGGTGAGAGCCATCGATAAATTTATGAAGGTCGTGGCTAATAAGGATAGCTTCAATCGGAAGGAGAGGTAGTTTGTTAATGTGAGTTTGACAATGTTTTGATGAAGGTGAGAGGTGAAGCAGGATTAGAAAGGATGGTGATTTCCTACTGTTCTTGAGCCATGATGTAAGTAGAATAGGGGGAAGAGGAGGTGGAAGTGGGTGTGAGGAACGGTGGAAGCCGAGAAGGAGGTGAGGGGAGCCGACGACTAGAGAGGAGAGAGGGAGAGGTTTGGATTGTCGCTTTGATACCATATAGAGATTGACATGAATGAATAATTAATTGATATTTTCCATTGAATAACTTGAGACATAAATAGTACAAATTGAATCAAGAAATGAAAGAATGAATCTGGTAACTAAATCTAGACTAGACATATTTGTACACTAGAATCAACCTAAATCGAAATATTACATATTTATAATTACAGGATTTAAATTAAATCAGATTTAGAATATAATTCTCTAATAATTATAATATGAGTAACATTTTGTGTAATCATTCAATCATTTGGTCAAATGGAGACTCCGTCTAATTGTGTAATTACGTTATAAATTATAATATTTATTTCTTATGGGAACTCGAACCAAAAACTTCCCTTAACCTCAACTTATCCCTTTACCACTCCCCCCTTAACCTCAACCCTTCCTTTTATCACTTAAGTCAGGTCTCAACGGCATCTATATATTTAAAATTTAATTTTGAATAAGTCAAATACGGATTAAATAGGTAATGGTTATAATCAATTTAATTCAACATAATCATTAAGTCATTTTTAATAAAATTTGAATTATAGAAGTTGACAAAAAAATTTGTTTATTAAAGGAGCTATGCAAATGGACAAAAAATTGATATATATATATATATATATATATATATATATATCAATATCACTAACAAAGTAATAATTATTTCATTATCAAGCTTCTATATATATGCAGTGGCTGATACAACACCCAGAATTCTTGGAAAACAACCTCTATATTGGTGGAGGATCCTACTCAGGCATACCAGTTCCAATGGTAGTTCAACACCTATATGACAGTAAGTTACATCTTTCCCTAGAAACAAACAGAAAAAAATTCTTAATTAATCTCATGTACTTGCTTTTCTTGCTTCACTGAGGAGTTTCAGATAGAGAAGGAGGAGGATCTCCACCATTAAACTTGAAGCTTCGAGTATGTGATCTTATCTTCTGAAAAAATAATTATTCATGTAATTATTTGATCCCTTTTTTATTTTTGCTCATTTCTGTTCGGACTTATGATAAGGGATATGTGCTTGGGAACCCAATTACTGATATTCATATTGATCGCAATGCAAGAATACCATTTGCACATGGATTCGCTCTCATTTCTAATAGACTTTATCAGGTAATAATTCTACTCCTCTCCTATTGGCTAGCTATGTTTGGTTCCCGAAAAATGATAGGGAAAAGAAAAATACTGCATAAAATCCATTTTCAAAGTTTGGATGACATTGAATTTACTGCATAAAATTGGAAATTTCTGTGTTTCTTTGTTCTCCTTATTTTTTAAAACAAAAAGCAGTTTTGAAAAACAGTAAACCAACGGGCCCACATGTTATTTTCCTTACTCCTTTCCTTAAAATTTAAAGAATAATAAAAAAAGGAAAGGAAATTTTACTTTGCATTTAATTGTATCCGTTGATTTAGTGTGGAGAATTTTGGTTTTAAGGAACACATGTCAGGCCCAGATGCCATTGATGTGACTTTTATAAAGAAAAGTTAAGAAAAAATATAGGGATCCGTTGTCGTCATATCACGATATTTGAGTTTATTCTTTATTCCGTTGTATTTTGTATTTTTCTCATATTTATAGTGAAACTTTCTTCTCTATCCGTGCAAGGGTTGTCACATAAATTTGGTGTTCTTTGATTGTTTTCGTATTTCATTATTGTGTCACTGGTCATAACCGTATCTATGTAATATTTGGTTCCTTATCTATCATATATATATATATACTTCTTATATATATATATATATATATATATATATATATATATATATATATATATATATATATTCTTTCCCTTTCATTTTTCCTTTAAATTTTCTTTCTCTTGTATTTTAATGACCAAACATAGCTTTTTCCAATTTTTTTCTGATGAATTCTACCTCTTCAACTACATGGAATTAATACACCAAACAAGCTCTATCAGACCTCAAGGGATGAAAATTCATCAAATAAGATTATAAGGAAGACTTTTGACATCATTGATTAATATTTTCCTTCTCATGATCTTCAAGTCTGCTAAAAACAGAATTGCAATAGCGATTATGTTAATGCAAATGCAAGCGGCCAACAATGTGAATTGAACGTCATAAAAATGGAAGAGGTTAGAATGTACAATATATATATATATATATATAATTATAATCATGTATTAAATACAAAAAAGATGTGATAATTAATGAACTAACAACTAATAGGCTTCTGCAGTTGCTAAGACACATAAACTCTGAACATATTTTGGAACCATCTTGCCCTTATATCCGTTTAACAAGAGAAAATTCGACTCTTCAAAGGTCTCTTATGGAGAATCCTACAGAATTCCTCTCACGACTCGGAGAAACTCCATACTATTGCCGTGTAAATTCCTCTCCTTTCTATCACATTTACTTAGTTGAATATTTTCTCATCAATCTTTGGTCTTTTTATTTGAATATTTTCTCATCAATCTTTGGTCTTTTTATTTTATTCTATTTTATTTATTTTTGATAAAAATCATCAATCTTTGGTCTTATTTTAGCATGAAATGTTTCTACTCTGTGAAATATGGGCGAATGATAGAGATGTACGAGAAGCTCTTCATGTTCGCGAGGTATGTGTGTACTGATGCTATGTTTGGTTCTTAGGAAAAAGGTGAGGAAAATAAAAATACAATTAAATCTGAAATGTTATTTGAAAAAAAGGGAGCGTTGCAATCAATGACACAATAATGAAATACGAAACAAAGAAATAAACACCATATTTACGTGAAAACTCTAGCAGGAAAAAACCAGAGAGGATACGAGAAAGCTTTACTATAAATATGAGAGAAATTATATAGTAAAGCGGAATGGAGAATAAACTCTAATATGTTGATAAGATGAAAATACCAAAACAAAAAGATCCATCTTAGCGGGGCAGAGTCATACCCTTTAGGATCAATTGAGCTACGAAATTTGGGCCCCAATGGATAGCCCTCTCTGCTATCACAACAAATCCTTATTTTTTTTCTCAATTTTTTCTTTTCATAAAAGTCGCACCGCAGGCCTTTGGGTCGGACATTAGTCCAAAACCAAATCAGGTCAAATCAACAGGGAGGAAAATGAAAATATAATTAAATTTGATATATTATTTTTATTTGTTACTTCAAACTTATTTTATTTATTTTAATTCAACAATATAAAGAATACATAGTTTAAGATTATGTAACTTTATAAGCAATCTTATTTATATTTGATTTTTTTATGAGATTTTATTACCTGGCTTGATTGGAAAACCATATGGATAGATCTTTCTACATTGGTATGATATTATCCACTTTGGGACTAAGACCCTCATGATTTTGTTTTTAGGCTTCTCCCAAAAGACCTCATGCTAATTAGATATTGTCCATACTTATAAACTCATAATTAGGGATGTAATCTAGTTGAGTCATGTCGATACAAAACCAAGCTCGAGATCAACTCGATTAAAAATTTTGAAGCTTGCTCAAACTTGATTGAACTTATTTTTTAGATGTTTGAAACTCGACTTGAAAAATAGTCGAGTTATTTGAACTTGACTCGATAAAACTTGAATCAATTAAAAATTAATAATTAATCATACACGAACTCGTCTCAACTTAAAATTGACTCGAATTCAACTCGATTATGCACGAGTAGCTTGAGTTGAGTATTGTGATATTTGAACTCGACTCAACAAGCTATTCGAGTTTGAGTTCGATTCAATTAAGCAGAAGTCAATTAATATATTCTAGTTGAGCTTCGAGTAGCTTACAATGTGACTCATTTACACTCTACTTATAATCCTCCATGCTTTGAATTGATGCTGAGACCTTGGGCGCACACCCGCCTGAAACAAAATAACAAAGTCATTCTATTGTAACATTTGTTTTTCTTGATACTCGAGAAACAATCACACAACTTTAGGTTCTTCTCGGGGAATGAAATTGTTTCAAAATTTTGTAAATGTGAAGCGAACAAAGGCGGAGTGGAAGAATTTCTGTGCACCACCTTAGCTTTCATGAAAGTTGTGAATAGTCTGCAGATTCTTATCATGAAATCTCTCCATGACCAGACCTTGAGCTCTAATATTCGATTGATGAAGACTTTTTTTACAACTAAACTCTTTAATTACAATATAATTAACTCTTCCCATTCGGACTCAGAATCCGAGACCCCTCTCATCTTTATGCCTTACATTTTTGAAATATTGATCACATGATTTAGACATGATGGACAGGTGATAAGGTCCTTGAAACCAGGGACATTTCTACTTGTAGTTAAGGGGGTGTCAACTAACACTCCAAAATTAAAAAAAAATATAAAATGCTAACACTCAAATTTTTTTTTCTCCTATATATATTATTAATCTATTATAATGTAGACATTCCAAATATAAAATCCTCGATTTGCCATTGTTTGAAAACATTACTTTTGATCCTTACATATAAATGCCTTCGCAATCTATTTGTTTCAGAAAACAAGTATTGAAAAAAAAAGCATGAAAGCAACATTAATTTTGTTTTCTTGGCATGTTATAGTAGGGATCACGACATGATGCCATTATGTTGGCACCTGACGGTAGATAAACTCATTAAATTTGGCGTTGGATGATGATTGGAGGGCATGGTATGCTAGATGGACAAGTTTAGGTAGAGTTTTAGGGTTCATGTTTATGATCACACTAAATCATTTACGTTGTGTTTAGTTTCCAAAAAGTACGAAAAAATGTTAAAGGAAAATGGTTTTATGATGTTTGGTTGTCTAATGAAAAGTCTTAGGTTTCGTTTGGAATCCGAAAAGTACTAGGAAAAGAAAAAAAAATAAAAAATGATTTTTTCATATTTGGTTTTACCATGAAAAATGTAAAATACAATCAAATATAATCAAAATTCATGGAAAAGTACATAAATGCCTTTGACCTATAGCCATATGTCCAATTTAGTCCCTAAGGTTTTTTTTCCGCTCTCCAGGTATCCCGACTTTAGTGTCGTAGCTCATTCATACCCCTATCGTCATGAGTTTATACAAATGGACAAATGGAAGTTACCCATGTGGCACTCCATGTCAACAACGTTTAAATGACAGATTTGTGTGAGTTTGTGATGACAGGTGCATGAATGAGCTACGACACTAAACGTTGAGGGCACCTATAGACAAAAAAAAAAAAAAAAAACTCGGGCTAAATTGAACATACCGATATAAGTCAAGGGCATTTATACACCTTATCCCATCAAAATTTCTTAAAATTTTACATATTTTTAAATTTCGTAGTCTTTATATAATAGAAATAAATAAATAAAATGAGTTTGAATAAATATATAAAATTAATTTATTAAGTTTGAACCTATTTTTTATTTTCCTCTAAAATTTCTTTCCTCCCTATTTTCCTCCCAATTTTTTTTCCTTAGAACTTTTCGAGTTCTAAACAAAGCTTTAGAGAAAATCAAATATAATCAAAATTACTTAAAAACTTACATATTCTTAAATTATTTAATCAGAAAACGATTAATGAGTGTTCTAAAGCGAGTATCTTTCATCTTCTTTATTTATTTATTTTTATTTCCAGGTATACCGAAAGTTATATTAATGGAGATTTCGCTCTTACACATGCAACTGTAAAGGTAAGAAAAACCCTAGTTTCTACAAAGTTCCTTGAATTAACCGAAAAAATTTAAGTTTAATACATATAATTTCTTATCCCGTGTGGGCAGGGTGCTGGTCATGTACCTGCAGCATACATGCCACTAAACAGTGCTAATACCATGGCTAAAGATGGTTTGCTTATTACCAGCTCTAGTATCAATATATGTATATATATATATATATATATATATATATATATATTTTAAGAGATGATTCAATTGCGTGTTAGGAGCCATCTTTTAATTTTTCCTCATTAATTGCGAGATATATTAGATTTGTCATTTCTTTATCATTTCTATATGACAGTTGAAAGTAGAAAAAAATGAACATTAAAACTAAAGTTTGGAACGCAGTATTAAGGAAAGAAAAAACATATTAAGGTCATATTTGGTTCATAGAAAGTACTAATGAGAGAAAAAAATAGTTAGGAAAATGATTTTTTTATGTTTGGTTGTCTAAGGCAATGTTTGGAACCTAGAAAATGTTGGGGAAAGGAAAAAAAATGTAATGGAAAATTGTTTTCTCAAGTGTGGATGAGATGGAAAATACGAGGGAAAAAATATATGAAGGAAAATTGTTCATCTCTCATCTTTCTCGGGGCTAGCACTTCCGGCGGTGTACCTAATGCATGTTGCCTCATCCAAGCAAGGTTTAAAATCTTGGCCGATATCGGCATCCCTATTGGACCGAAATGTGAGTTAAAATCGGTCTCATAGAAAGGTTACCTGGGTTTGTTGTTGAGAGAGTGTGAGCAGGGTGAGAGGAGAAATAGTATATGAATAGAATTAGGGTGATCGATAAGTCTTCCAATGAGAGATAGAGTTAGCGATTTAGTCAGGCCACAGTCGGTCGAGTTAGGTTGCTATTTTATTTGCTGAAAAATAGGATTAAATTTGGTTTATTTCGATTTAGGTTAGACTAGTATGGGCTTGACAATCATTAATTTACAAACTTTAATGCTTTATAAAGCAATTTGAAGCCCAACACTCGAATTAAGGACGGGTTGGACTACTATATTTTGTTGACCAAAAAAATTGGGTCAAATTTGGCAGGCCAGCCCAGATGGGATCTCACTACTTACGAATTGCTGAGATAAAGCCAAGAGATGGTCGGTCGAAGAGAGGAATTTATGGAAGAGACTATAGTTTGTGGAGTTTCACTTGATTATTTATTGGCCGATGGAGAGTTGGGAGGAGAGAGATAAGAGTTCTTCTTTTAAAATATTTAAAATTATATTATTTTAAATATTTAAAGTACATTATTTTTAAATTGGCTTTATTCAAATAGAGAGATAAAATCAAGAAAAAAAATAATTTTTAATGATATTATTTTGAATATATTTAATAAAAAAGATATGATTTATGACTATTCATAACAAAATTAATTGTTAAATTTAAATAAATATATTACAAAAAATATTTTTATTTGCTTTTTTATTTAACAATTAGCATGAGATAATAAATAAAAAACTCTAATATGATTCAATCAATATATGAATAATTATATATATATATATATATATATATATATATATATATATATATATATATCAATTTTTTTGGATCATGTATTGTCAAGCCATTCATCTTAGCCTACATATTCAAGTTATGAAAACTCCTATTATTAGTATTATCATAAACAACTTTTAACAAATACTTATACAACTACTTAAATAATGTTAAATATAAGATAATTTTATTCTTTTATTTTTATTTTTTTTAATTTTTATTCATTTAATTTTATCTATAATTTTAATAAGTTATATAATTTGAAGGGTAATGCTCTGGTTTTGAGAAGCTTCATGGAATAATGGTCTATTTATAGAATGGTTTATTAACTTTTTTCGTATCGTTGAGTGTCTTGGGTTCACTTGCATTATACGGAAGGCGTCTTTAAGTCGTGCAATGTTAAACTAATCTCATAGTTAGGATAGACCATGGGACAAATGAAATTCTACCATATAACATAGCTGCAGGCTCGAGGCGGCTTTGGTTAAATTAGGAAAAATACAGCCATTTTTCCTTATATGTTTGGTGGTTGTTTATTAACTATTTAGTAATGGATAAAGAAAGGATAAGACAAGGAAGGAAAGATAAATCATCTATTGCACATGAGTGTGAAGTCTTGAAATTTTGATCACTATTATGACCCAAGAGAAGGTTTTATTTTCTTTTATCAGGAAAGAAATGAGGGTATTAGGAGACACAAGAAGTTATGAAATACGCTAATATTTTCTTCAATTTTATAAAAATAAATAATTTTATATAGTTCACAACATTACAAAAAATTTCCTTATCTTCTTCCCTTTGTTTTCCATGGATAACCAAACAAAGGAAAAAAATTATTTTCCTTTTCCTAACTTTTTCTTTCATTTCATTTTTCCTCTATGTTTTCTTTCCCTAGTATTTTTCAGCTTCCAAACAGATCCTTATAACTTTTTTTTTAAAGAAAATCAAATATAATAAGATTACAAAGATATTTACAAAATTTAAAATTATTTGTTCTTTATATTGATGAGATAAAATACATAAATTTTGTTTGAAGTAGTAAGTAAAAATAATATATGAGATATAACTTTATTTTTATTTTTCTTTATTTTTTATTTCCATTAACATTTTCCCGGGAACCAAACATAGCCTAATGAAAATGAAGCTCCCATGTTTAGTTTCACCGTGTGTTGAAGATTCTGAATCACCTAAGGAGCACCATACACCTGATTTGTTTGTTTTTTTTTTTTAAACGAGTTATATGTTCTCATAGTTTAAAAGTGAACTTATTTTTTTGAAAGGAGAAACTAATGCAAACAAACAATTTGATCCAACATCAAATTGAGGACATAAAATAAAGTTCAAATTTTTTTTTATATAAAAATATGAATTCGCTTTTTAAAAGGAGAGTTTTGTTACAAATGATATTTTGATGGAATTTCTAACTAGGTCCATAAAATCAAATTCTTATTTTCTTAAAATATACGTTAAATTACCACGAATGAGGTTTTTTTTTTGCAAAGAGATAATTTTATTGATTCAAACTAGTAATATATTCGATGAAAACATAGAATCAAATTCGTTAAAAATGTAAAAGGATGACGCAACAACCAGGTTAATAGCATAAAAAATCGGCTCAAAGACTATATATTTGATAATCCTATAATAATTAGATGCTAAATTATTTTGTAAAAACCAAGAGTATTTATTGATCCAAAAAACAATTGCTCAATAATCAAAGGACCTAATAAATACATTACAAAATAATAACTTTATTGAATAAAGAAACATATCAATTTTATTTGGGTAGAAACCATACATGGCATGGATCTGAAATTGTTGGCTGGCTGCCATTAGTCTCTGAAATCTGAAAGGGATGAAATCAAAGAAAGGCTAGGGTTGAAGATGAATATTTCCTTCTCCCTAAAGTGTGTTCTACCAAACCCTTGTAAAATTCTAGGGCTCTATTTTCTTATATATATAGAGCACAAGGGAACAATAGGACTTTGGTCAAATGGGCTTACCAAAGCAAGGAAGAAGATAGAACCATGGGCTCAACCTATTAATATTAAATCATCTCATAAATGACCCATAATTAACATGCACAATTATACAATTAAAATTGTAATATGATTATGCTTAGTCCATGATTAATAAATTAATTTAACATTCTCCCACTTAGACGACATAATCATAACTTAAATGCTTTCTCAATAGATTTACATAGCCATAACCAATCATATACAATTAACGCACCGAAAGGATGCATAAATCATACATAATCAGACGCTACTAATCAAAATCATAACTCAAATGCTTAAACAAGAGACTTAAATAGCCATAACCACATATACAATTAATACACCGAGAGAATGCATAAATTGTACATAACCAGACGTTATTGATCTAGAAGCATTTCAATGACAAGAGTATTGATTCAATAGAAAGTGAAAACATCATTATGTCATTCATTTGGTCAAAATGAAACAAAATCATGAGATAATGACAAACATCAAAATGTGCATATAATAACGAAAAAACATGATTTTTTCTTACAAAATACATGAAAAGGAAAAACTCCAACTAAAACAAAGATTCTACGCTCTTAACAATCTCATGTGGGTGACGTGTTCTTGAAACACACAAATAGGTAAGCCTTTGGTTAGTGGGGTTGCCAACATGCTAGTCATAGGCGTGTGCTCAATTGAAATGAGGGACTCTGCAACTTTCTCTTTCACAAAAAGAAACTTCACATTAATGTGCTTGGAGCGAGAAGTGCTCCTAGTGTTCCTAGAGAAAGATACAGCTGTGGAATTATCATAGAACAATTTAAGCAGTCTAGAAATGGAGTGATTAACCTCCAAAGCTGAAATGACGTTCTGCAACCATATTGCACGACAAGTAGCCTCATAACACGCCATATACTAAGCCGCTATAGTAGAAGAAGTTGTAAGTGTCTATTTGACATTTTCCCATGAAATAGCTCCTTCAGCCATCATAAAGATATAACCAGAAGTGGACTTTTTATCATCCACCCACTTGCATAGTCAGAATCACTAAAACCAACCACTTGAAATTAGCCGGTACAGATATATCAACATGAGATCCTTGGTACCCTTTGAAGATACTTCAAAACTTTCTTAGTTCATTTCTAGTGAAAGCTGTCGGGATCCTCAAGTACCTACTCAACACACCAACAATAAAAGCAATATCAGGGTGTGTGCATACTTGAGCATACATAAGGTTACTTACATTGAAAAATAAAGAATTTGCTTTCATATGATCTCTCGCAATATCATTTTGATGACATTGTCCTTTGGAAAATCTGTCACCCTACAATTGGTGCCTTACTAGAAGAACATGATTGCATATTGAACCTATTCAAAATGTGTTCAATATACGTATGTTGAGACAATCTCAGAATGCCACTAGGTCTATCGCGAAGTATTTGTATGCCTAAGACATAAGATGCTTCCCTAATATCCTTCATATCAAAATGACTAAACAATAACTACTTTGTCTCAACTAATAGGTTAGTATCATTGGCTGTGAGCAAAATATCATCAACATATAAAACCAAGAATATGTATTTGCTCCCACTGACCTTCATATATATGCATTGATCGACGATGTTCTCCTTAAAACCATGGCGATAGCCAGGCTTACGTCAAACTTTGAGATCTGGCTGCCTAAAGCTGCTTTAAACCATAAATGAATTTCTAGAGTTTACAAACCATGTGTTCCTTACCAACTTCTTCAAAGCCAATGTGACGCCCCAAATTCCGGGGTGTCCCGTTGACCACTGTCAACCTGCGGAATCATATCATGAGACATATACATGAAGTAAAATGGCAACATTGGCCCATACATCCATACTCACCAGAAATACATCAACTATATTACCATAGTTCAAGAGTTAATACATCGCTCTTAATACAACATGTTTCAATTGTAATAATTCATACATGTTTTACAAAAATGAAATCAAAGCCACATGTCGGCTTTCTTCTCAAAAGCGGTCTCTAATGAGCGTCGTCTTCCTAAACACTCCCTGTACCTGAAATAATGATCCCTCGACAGGGTGAAGCGATGCCGATCAGTGATAATCTCCACATGGAGTTCTCGCTACTAGTCTTGTAGCGTGTAATGGCAACAAAACACATTCAAGCAAATGCATGATCCTACTTGAATGTCTACATGAAATGGATGA
This sequence comes from Tetrastigma voinierianum, assembly GCA_016808115.1. NCBI lineage: Eukaryota > Viridiplantae > Streptophyta > Magnoliopsida > Vitales > Vitaceae > Tetrastigma > Tetrastigma voinierianum. The sequence continues at coordinate 225,673 of JAEQBH010006253.1, read as the reverse complement.
GAATGTGACTCACCCTTTCCCACTTCTCAAGCCCTCACTTACTCCCTCATGCATGCCTAAGCCAAATGTGAGAAAAACATCGTTTTCAAAACAAAAGGTTTTTGTTCTCGAAAACGTACTACCGAGTTTCGGTAAATATATTGGACAACCCTCCGGCGGGTTGTTGGATAACTCTCGAAGCAATTCATGGTCTCCTCAGACGTGAATTGTTGGACAATCTCTAACCCATTTCTCCGAATCTTTCATTGAAATTCCTTTCCCAACCATTTTCTTTTTATTTTTTTCTTTCATGTCATGCGCTCTTTGATCTAGAAGTCTTATCGGTCATATGGAATGCGTTATATCATTCCAAACAATTCATGTTAATATATAAATCATGCATATACTAACGTAAATTAACTTCGCATGCATCATGTCATTTGATTCATATAATACTTAAAATTAGTTCGCATGGGCTAATAGAGAAATCAAGCAATTCATTTTGAATCACCCAAGCAACACAAAAATCACACACAAATCACGTGATTTGAACCAAATGATTCCATTCCCTGAATTTTTCCACACCACCATGTCCTCTATCCTGGGGTGTTCCGTTGGAACGCTTCTTTTTAATACATGCACTTCTCAAAAAAAAAAAAAGTCCTCTCCCCTGTTCTTAACTTCCCCTTGCAACGTTACAAAAAAGACTCCATGATTTCCAACTTCGAATCACTTAGGGCAATACATACATTTCTAGTTTTCTCCCTCCGCATGCTCTTCCTATACATTTGCACACCTAAGCTTCTTTGACCAAAATGAGCATTTAGAGTGGGGAAAAGATGTGCAGAAGGTTCCACCCTACCGTCATCAATCCCTTCAAAACTCCTGCCTCTCTATCTTGCCTCCTCAAAAGTTTTGTTGTTAAAGGCCTGCCCCAGACAACCCTGGCCATGCGCACGCACATATAGAAAACAAACGCTTTACAACTGTCTAACAAACCTTAAGACTCCAAGTGCCACTATCCTAGCATATTTTGAGGATGTGGGAGTAACTAACTTAAAGAATTAATTATTTGCCTAACCAGACTTATCTGATCTAATCAGTTCTTAGGTTGAATACTTCTAACATGAGGTTGGATTGGTTAAGATTGGGCATATGATTTATGTGTTTTCTAATATGTGTTTGCTTTTGGACTGGTAATGATGCTGTGCACTCTGTGCCTCTTTTAGGATTCTCTGTTGCTGCATGCTCCAATATTTGGGGAATCAGCTGAAATGACTCTTCTTTTCTATCTCGCATGGGTCATTAACTACTGAATTTTTATTATGTAACGTTTTAATCTTATAGTTCATTATTAATATGGGATTAAATATTGATCATTGAAATCTTGTTTTTCTGGATATTGGATTGGGTTCAGCCGGTTCTTGCAGTATAGAGGCCCTTTTGCCGAAGAAATCATTGGTGGACTCTACAGTAGTTTCAGAAATAAGAAGATGCCTTGAGGATGGTGTTGAATTTCAAGGTGATTTGTTAAATTTTAGGAAAGATGGATCACCTTTGATGAACAGACTGAGGCTGACCCCGATTTATGGAGATGATGAAACGATAACTCATGTTATTGGTATCCAGTTCTTCACAGAAGCAAATCTCGATTTAGGTCCACTGCCAGGATCTGTAGCAAAGGAATCCGCACGATCATCAGATCGGCTTCGTTCTGGTTTCCCTTCCTACCCTTCTGTTCCATCTGGGAATCGAAATGTCTGTCGCGGAGTTTGTGGAATATTGCAATTGAGTGATGAGGTCTTGTCTCTCCAAAGTGCTTTCGCTTTTGGCACCAGAGATATCGCTTCTGTGGCTCTGTATGTAGGCGGTTTATGAAATAACAAGAACGAAGATCTTTGGAGAATGGTGTGCCAGAACGCATGGGGAAATTGAGACTGACTCGTGTTTTGAGGCAGTACCAGGGCGGCTAGAAACGACTAGAATTGGGGTAGGCTGGCGAGGGAGCTGACAACTCTTGAAGCATCAGCATGGAGGAAGGTGACCATTGGAGGCGCCGTTGAACCCTCCCGTTGCAATTTCAGCGCGTGAACATGCAGCCTATGAACGACACTTTCGTACTGGACTTAAATGCTTGTAACCCAGAATGGCAACATGTTCAAGTGAGCTCTCCCCCCCCTGGTCGATGGGGTCATACTCTATCTTGTGTGAATGGATCTAATTTGGTCGTTTTCGGAGGTTGCGGAAGGCGAGGTTTACTTAATGATGTTTTCGTTCTGGATTTAGATGCAAACCTCCTGCTTGGCGTGGGAAATCTCGGGATTGGCTCCCTCCGCCCAAGATCATGGCACAGCTCCTGCACCCTTGATGGCACAAAGTTGATAGTTTCTGGTGGTTGTGCGGATTCTGGTGTACTTCTTAGCGACACTTTCCTCTTAGATCTTTCGATGGAGAAACCGATATGGAGAGAGATACCTGTAGCATGGAGCCCTCCATCACGATTAGGCGACACGCTATCCGTTTACGGTGGAAGGAAAATACTGATGTTTGGCGGTCTGGCCAAGAGTGGCCCTCTCGGTTCATTCAAGCGATGTCTACACAATGGATTTGAGCGAGGACAGTCCATGTTGGAGATGCGTGATGGGGCGCGGAATGCCGGCGCAGGTAACCCTGCAGGAATTGCACCTCCTCCCAGAAGCAGTCATGCTGGCAGTGAGCCTCCTGGGTGGTCCTAATATTTGAATTTGGTTCTGTGGCTGGTCTTCCGCTCTGCTTCACAGCTCTATCTACTCGACCCAACCGATGAGAAAAACGACATGGAGGATACTAAATAACCCTGACCGTCCCCGAGATTCGCTTGGGGCCATAGCACATGTGTCGTTGGGCGAGGACGAGGCGATAGTTCTCGGTAGTCAAACCGGGGAGGAATGGACCGCTCCAGTGAACTCACATTCTCTGGCGGACTCAGTCATCTAGTCCAGAGAGCAAGTGAGGAATCATCATCAGAAGCCGTCTTCAACAACAAAACCAGAGGAATCAATCATAATGAGCAATCTGAGTTGATGCAAAAACAATAGTTCTCGGAATCTCTTTTGACAGATATTTGCTTTTTCCAGGACCTATCTTATTTGGGTAACTGATTTCTTGAGAAAGTCCTGGTTCTGGTTCTGATTCTGATTCTCAGAATGAATATATATTAACCGGTTATTGTAGAGTTGTACCGCCATGGGTCAGGTATATGATACCTCAAAACCAAACATACCCAAAAAGAACAAAAGAAAAGAAAAATTGTGCATGTATATATAGTGATATAACATGCTGTTTGTGTCTTGTATGTGTAATATGAATCCTTTTTCTGCAATTCTACTACCCTTTTTGTAACTTATTTTTCGGTTTCAACCGAGCCCAAGTCAGTTTTCGGACCAAGTTTATCGTCTTTACAGCTTCATTTTTGCTGGTTTTCTGTTTTGATTTGAGGGATATTCACTCTGCAATTTCTGCCATTAGTTCTCTTTTTTCATTCCCTTAGGTACGATGGTATTTTCCAGTTCCTTCTTCTATGGTTATGGCAGTATGAAAGGGTTAAATCTCTCTTTCTATTTAACTCTGCGTCTTGTATGTTGATGATGTTACCAGTTACTTAGTTGAATTTTGACATCCAAATGTTTGTCTGATAATTACAGGTTTGAGTAATAATCATCCTACCAAAGAATCTCCCATATTTTGTTTTTGTTTAATGGATTGGTTTTATGTTGTATTCCTTGGACTAAAGGATGAGTAGGGTTTTAGGGTTAAGAGTGGATTAATTACATATTTGGTGTCTTAATTTTTTGATTTTATTTTTATATTTTGAATTGTCTCAATTATTTTCTTTTTGTTCAAGTGTCTGAAATCGATAAAAAGCTTATTAGGATGTCGAGTAAACAAAGTGAATCCACATGTTATTCTATATCATATAAAAATAATAAAATTATTTAAATACCCTTAATTAGGATACCGAGTCAACAAAAATCCTATCCACATGTTATTCTATATCATATAAAAATAATGAAATTATTTAAATAGCCTTTAATTTGATGAAAGGTCAATACAATCTTTTCTCATTAGTGTTTTTATTCTTGAAAGTAAGTCGAGCTCTTTGGCTTGCCCCTCTCTTACGGATGGTAACAGGCGGGGCAGAGTGTTCTTATCCCAAACACGTCTTGTTAATTTAAATTGTTTCTCATACTTTTTTCACTTAAAAAATTAAATGGGATACTTTTCTCATACTTAGGTAATATTTTTTTTTATTGTTTTTAAATTAGTTTAATATTTATTTTTATTATATTATAATGAATACACATTATAAATAAATATTAAAAAATCAATTATTATTATTATTATTTTATATTAGAATGTAAAATAAAAAATAAAATAAATTATTTAAAAAATTTTAATATATAATCAAGACAAGCGGGGTTAAGCAATACTTGAATTTGAAGAGCTAGCAATATGGGTTGAGCCCGATGGGTCAACCGACTTTAACCCGAATTTTTAGAAGGTTGGGTTGTCAAATTTAAGACCCAAATAAAATCGGGTCAATTTGGCCCAACTCGTTTTGGTCCCGTGGCCCATGTGGGTTTGGTCCGAGTTAACATGATTAGCCCAAATTTTTTATTTAATTTTTTTAAGTAACTAATTAAGTAATTGAGATTTTCAAGGATTTATCTATAAAATTTGATATTTTATCTATCTCTTTTTGTAAGAATCGAGAAATTCCAATTTATGGAAAAAGGGTAAAATCGTAATTTCGGTTACGAAATTGTAATTTCGGTTAAAAATCTGAAATTTATTCTCTAGATCTCGGATGTGAAAGCAGTTCTTGGGTGGAGACGTCTCGTGAAATCTAGCTATACGTAAAATTTCGTTAAATTCGAGACGGTCGGAGTTGTATATTTCGAGGCATGTGGTTAGTCTTTGTAAAGCGATTTTTGATCTGACGAAAGTCACATATAACAAATACTCATGTGCCATAAGTGGTATGAGTAAGAAATGATGAAAATGGACTGACCGAGTAGTCTCGTCTCAGTGAAAGAGAGGGACATGTGGTCGTTCTGGAGTTTGATTTAAATGATAATAATAAGACAAAACACTAAATAGTGTTTGTCTTCTTCAAATAACAAAGCGTGAAAGGGGATGGAATCACGGTAGGATTGATTTAAGTTCTAGTGAGAGAGGAGTCTTCCATCTCTCTGAAATCTCGACGTCAGAAGCCGTCTGCGATCTTCGAGACAAGGAGGCGATTACGCGAAGGGCCGGTGGTGCAGTTGCGGAGTTTCCTCAAACTCCGAGAGGTAGGGGTTTCTCCCTACTTGGGTTTTATTCTTCGTTTAAGTACCATGTTAATGTTTCGGTTGGTTGAGGCCTTGAACGGCCGTTTGATCGGTTTCAAACCTTGGAATCGAAATGCTTGGATTTGAGACCCACGAACAGTCCGTATCAGTCTTACGGACTGTTTGGGTTAAATGTGTGATGAATTGTTCAATAAATCATGTATTGGTTTGTATGAGACCGAAATCGTTTGAGAAACCGGGTTCACAAGTGAGCCCAGATAATTTGTCTTTGAAAGGAGCGATGCTTGAGGGTTTCTTTGTTCTGAAAGCGATGATCACAAAATAATTTTTGTGAAAATATGTGTTTGGTCGAGTAATTTAAGTTGAATTGCTCGTGTTTGATCATTAGCCCAAGCGAGCTAATTTTGATGTATGAAATGAGAATTTACATGACATGATTGTGTGAATTGAATGTTTTGTAAATATATGCATGTTTATATATTTACATGTGAATCAGACTGTATTGGAATTGGCATACATGCATTCCATATGCACTGGGGCACCCTAGAGAGATAGGAGTGAGTGCATGAGGTGGTTTCTTAAGAGAACTGTTTCGGAGGGTAGACTAGTAAATGTAATATATCTCGAAGGGTTGGCTAAAAATAATAATAATGATCGGAGGGTAGTCCATACTAAAAATATCAATAAATCGAGGCGGCTTTAATTGATATACATCGGAGGGTAGTCCACATATAAAATATCAATCATCGGAGACGACCCAATTGATATATCTCGGAGGGTAGTCCACTAAATATAACATCGGAGACAGTCCATTACTTAGATCGGAGGGTAAACCACAAATATAAACAAATAACTTTGTTTGAAACTAGTTTTCTCATACATGGCTTAGGCAGGTGTAGAGAGTCGAGTGAGACTGGGATATGAGTTGACGGTTAGACATTCAAGTAGGATCATGCATTTACTTGAATGTGTGTTTATTACAGGTGTGCCTTTGCACTTGGTGATAGCCCTTAGGGTGATTCCACTGCGAGCATTAACTTCATACTGTCAGTGATTATACCAGTACGGGGAGGCGCACGAGGAACGGCTCGTCTTAGGGTGAGTTTAGAAAGAACGGATTAATGGCATGGTTTGTAGATTAACCATGTATTAAATTCTCTAATTTAATATATGTGTTGTATAAAGATTGATTAACTCTTTTGAACTTATTGGATATAATTTGTTTGTATCATGATGAGTATGGTTATTGGCCCAGAATAATTCGTTTTACTCATGTTGTTATTATATTAATTTGCTTGAGACCAGGTTTCATCGATGCATTATTAGAGTAGAGCTCCCGTACAAAGGGCTACGCCCAATTTCTAAGTGGCGTCGGGTACTTGACATCTACTTAATATATTCAGCTCGTTGGCGGGTAGTCAGCGGACCCACGAGTTTACGAGGCGTCATAGCTTAGTATCAAGGTAAAGGGAAAGATTGTATCCGCAATCTGATTAGCGTATTGTGACATGACCGACACGGAGTGGGGTGTCAGCGAGGAATGTCACACTTCGGAATTTGGGACTCTTCAACCTTTTAACTCGAGAGAGTGACAAGCATGCCTATTTTCTCATTCATATGCACAATTTACGTAATAATAAAAAAAAATTCTTTTACATAACCATTATACATACCACCATAGTAGTATTCATGTTCTATACAGGAGTCCAAATTGCTTCTCAATAAACAAGTTTATACCTATTCAAAAATACGAGGAGATTGCGGAGCGATGTGGTGACCTTACTGCTCTACGAGGTTGGCATACTCTGCGATGTGGGATGTCTGTCCTTTATCCTTGTCTTACCTTACGTACCTACGGATTAAAAACCGGAGTACTAGCTTTAAGCAGTGGGAAACATATATAAGGACGACCAATAACTATGATCGTCTCAACAAATACACTTATCTTATCATTTTCATATAACGTACACTTCTATCATGTGACGTTTGACATATAACCTTTCATATCATTTATTTCTTATTCTAGTACTTATCATTTGATCTATTCTCTTTCTAATGGTTCATTATTACATATCACAATGCATTGTATGTCATGTTGATATACATATATTACTTTCATGGTTATATACTATACGGTTATTATGTTCTATTTTCATGTCTTTGTTATCATATGCATTATCATATCTTTTGTATTCATATCTTTGTTCATGTACTATTTTAAATATATTGTTTTTTCTGTTATACTTTTAAATTATTATTTTCCACTTTCGTATACTATTGTATTCATATACTTTTCGTGTCTTTGTACTTTGTACTTTCCATATCTGTATTCATATTAACTTTTCGAATCATTTACATTCTTATACATTTTATATATCATATCGGATCGTATAATCTCATATTCACAAGAACTTATCATCACATAGCGGTGCACTGCAGCCTCGAATCATATAATATCTTTTCACATGTCATATGCAAATCATTTGTTTTATGTTTCATGTTTCATGCATAAACAGAAGTGGATAAAGGAAACTATAAGGCAGAAAACCTTTATACTCAACATGCTAAATGATGGTCTATAAGAACCATTGTTATCATTATGCGAGACAATATATCTATAAGGAGCAGAAGGTCTTGTAATAATAAACAGGGGCCAAGCTGATTAATATCTTTATGAGACTTGTTTTTTTACCTAATAGGCATGTCAATCTATCCCTCTACGGGTTCATGGACAATCCATTTATTACATTTTACGTACATATCTCATCTACATGAACTAACTATTGTTATCATGTATCTTTGTCGAGATATACTAATGTTATTTATTTAAATGCCTTAATACCTTCACATATTTCTTAGCTTCACGTATTATTTTTCTCATATTTATTCTGATACCTATATTCATATCTTTTTCTATCATTAGTTTTGTCTGCATTATCATATATGCTGTCCTATCATATATCATGAATGCATCTATGCACTCTTATATTCATATATTCATATATATATCTTTATCTATTCATATCCACTTTATATCATTTATCGTCATATCCTTTATGCGTTTCTATCATGGTTAGCTATTCATGTACTTTCTATATTTCTATCATGTATGCTTTTACTCATTCATGTGTTCTATCATGTTCATCTATTCGTTTATGTATGACAATCATATATTCATATCATATACTCTTATATTCATATCATGTCCTCTACTTGTAACATCATATATCTTGTTAGCTTATATCTTCATGTACTTTATCGGACTATCATATCTTGCCAAGCTTATACCTATACATTCCTATACTTGTATGTTTTAACTGTTCTTTACGGATTGTCCTATCTCGGTAAGTCTGGAATAGAGACTCTTCCTTTGATACCTGTAGGTACTTTTCTTATCTATACTCCTTTACATATCAAATCTACATATATTGCTATTTCTTGTTCATATTTACATCCTTTCTTTTCATATGTTCAGTGCTTTAACCAAGCGATTAGTACACTCGAGCAACAATTCAGATTTTCAGACAAGATGTTGGCACCAAATGCCATTAAATAGCATAGTTTAGATTCTAGACTTAGATGAACTTTCCATCGAATCCAGAAGAATATCTACATACTTAGTCTGCTTGAATGAGTTATGCAAATTCTGTGTGAAAATCGACAACTTGCGGCTGCGATCGCGAGCTACTGTATTTTATCATTTCAGGTGTATTATAAGCTCAATAGTGTATCAAGCTATATATGGATGGATTCTAGACTCGAAGGGCTTTCCATAGAGTCGAGAACACCCAGAAATAACGAAGGAGTTATCACGAATTGCAAGCCATGAAAATCGACAACTTGCGGCAAGCGTAAGCAGCAGCAGCCACTGTATTTTGTCATTTTCGGACTTATTAAAAGCTCAATATTGTATCAAGCTCTATATGGATGGATTATAGACTCAATGGGCTTTCCATAGAGTCGAGAACACCAATAGTCCCCAACGAAGGAGTTATGCATTGCAAGTCGGAAGAGAAGCCTGACAACTTGCAGCAAGCTGCCGGTAGCAGCAGCTTGTGTCTTATTTTGTCATTTTGGACTTCTTGTAAGCTCAATATTGTATCAAGCTATATGGATGGATTCTAGACTCAATGGGCTTTCCATAGGTCAAGGAGCACCCCAGCCAGTCTTTAACGAAGGAGTTATGCAAATTGTAAGCCATGAAGAAAATCAGCAACTTGCAGCACCTGCATTAGCAGGCTACTATCTTTGTCATTTTCAGGTGTATTATAAGCTCAATATTGTATCCAAGATATATATGGATGGATTCTAGACTCAAAGGAAACTCATGAGTCTAGACACCAAAGCGAGTCCTAACGAAGGAGTTATGCAAGTTGCAAGCCGTGAAAATCAACTTGCGGCACCTACAATAAGCGGCTATTGTCTTTTGTCATTCGAACTTGTATTATAAGCTCAGATTCTTATCAAACACTTACCCAAACCACGACCTTAAAACCATCTACAATCAATCCCCAAATCACCCCAGTAGGAATAAACCCGAACTTCCATATCCATATAAATTCTACAATCCATCCTCGAAGGGGAAAGATTCCATACTCTAACCAGTGTTTCTCTCTAACACACCTCAAATCTTGGCTTAGTAGGATTTCATATAAAGTCACAAAATTCGCACTAACCCACCAACCATCCATACAAACCATACATAAATTCTTAATTCACTAATCAAAACCATACTAAACTCTAGCAAAGTCCTTAAAGCTATACGAGTTCCATACCTGACAAACCACAAATCCAAGAGGAAGAATACATGCCAAGAGTTTTCAAATCTTATAACTCCACACATATTCTATATAAAGCCAAGGATCCTTACAAATTCCATACAGAATCCATACGAACTCAAGATCCATATAAGTTCTACTTATCACATTACGTGTTCATGTTCATGTTTCATACCTATTCCATATGGCATTTCATATACTTATGCAGTATGATGTCTTTGTATTCTACGTCGTTATTCATGTATTCGGCTATGAATCTTTCTTTCGAAGTGGAATCATTCGGTGACATCGAAACTAAAGTCGCATTTTCCATGAAAACTAGTCGGTTCTGGAATTTTACCCGAAGGACAGTTTGTAATATTCATTTCCCATTTCGTCTCCATATTTGACACTGGTTCTTTGTACTCCTTTAAAGCTAAGGTGCTACGGTTCTCCTTTCAGCTGGAATCACCCAAATGAACCACTGAAAACTCGAGTTACGATAAAACAACCAGGACCTCTAATCCGCGAAGCAAATTTGGCACACATGGCTCCACTTTGAGTGAATTATAGGCCACTTAAAACATAATTTAAGGTACCTATTGAGGATGTTGGGTTATACTTGAAGTCTATGTTAACCAACAACTTGAATCACTCAAATCGGATAAGAAATGAAAGTTATGGCTAAAATACAAAAGCGAGTCGAAATAGAAAAAGCAGTGACTACATTATCACTGGTACATGTGCTCTAATTTGCCCGAGAATGTGGGCTTTTTTGCACTTTTACCATATTTTTCTTACCCAATTCAACTCTATACTTCATATACACCTCAAAACCATTTACTATGCATCTTGTAATCTCTTTTCTACTAAAATCCTCTTTCACTACTTATCTTATTTCAAAAATCTATCATGAATTACTCTCCAAACCCACTATAATATGGATCTAACCCATACATAACCTAACATGTAGATTAGTTAGGTTTATTCTAAACTCCCTAACTCAATTGCTTGCCATTAGCTATGAAGCCATCCTCTGAAGGATTTCATATGCTTCTTATTAACTCTTTAAGGTTTTATCCACCTTACTTTCCATAATTATTGGTTTAGGATGAAATCCTAGCAAAACCCTAGGTTTGGGCAAGATAATAATCATACAAATTCCATATGATCCATACTAGAATTCATACCAAGGTTAGTTCATACAAGTCACAAACAGTGAATCATACTTTTCCAAAAATCATAGAAATCCATACCATAAAATCCATACCTTTTTGCTCCTCCATGTTCTTCCTCTTTCTCTTTATTCTCTTTGTATACTTCTCTTTCCTCTTTACTCTTCTTAGCACCTTCTCTCTTTCTCTCACTCTCCTACGGTTTGTTTTTCCTCGAATGAGACCAATTTTGGTCTTAAATCCTCATTTGTTAAGGCCATGTTTGGCCAAGTCAAAAACCATTTTACTTTAACTTTCATTTGCATTTATTTGTTCTCTCTTGTTATATTCGACTTTCTCATTTGCCTTTAATACATATTTACCCTTGGCTTTATTATTAATTCCGGGTCTCTTGTTTTATTTCCCGAAAATTCATATTTAGCTTTTAATATACCCTAAACAAGTCCGAAAAATGCTAGGGTATATTTCGGGATGTTACATGTATTGTGACTAGGCAAGGGATGTGACGATCATTGTATTCTGTCTGACCTTCTGCAATGACGACTGTTGACGGCTAGGCGGCCTTGCTTGTTAGTAGCCTTGGTAGGCTAAATAGGGGCGCGGGCGTGTATGAGGCAAGCCGGGGCGCGAGGCCTGTGTGGCCTTGAGGGCGGCGGCAGCAGGGCGCCACAGCAACCAGGCACTAAGCGAGCCTTTGGGCGCGGACTAGCCAGTGTACTTAGTGCACTCGGCTGATATGTGAGTTGACTGTCACACATTTCTGAGTCATAAATGGGCCTCTTAATTCATTACAAAATATTTTTGAAAAAAATAATAATAATAATATTTATTAAATTAAATAAAAATAAAATAAAATCAACTAAAATTAGACAAAATTTTCGAAAAATAAAATTTTCAAAAATGAAAATTTCCAAAATAAAATTTTGTTGAAAACAATGTTTTAAATGCAAAATTGATTGCCTTGCACTACCTGTAAATGCAAGGATAATGTGTATACACTAATTTATGTGTATGAAGAGTGTCTCGGGGCGGTGTTTATGCCTTGGAGATCCCGGGTGAAATTGAGCGTGCCATTGGCTTTGTGATGATGGCTGGGACGAGGACGGGGCGTAGAGGGCGTCCGCGGGGAGTGCTGGTCGGGCACCATCGGTGTTTGATCGGCGGACCTTTGTCTTGTGATGCGTAGGTGTTGCGTAATTTGCTGCTCATAGGCTAGCATAGCAGGTAGTCAGGGAGGACCTAGTAACCTCCAGAGATTTAGGCGCACCACCCTCGACATTCACGGGGAGGAGACCAGATGGTGAGACAATTGGTTTATGCGGTCGAGCGTAATGGAGGCTATGGAGATCACCCTCCGTCACGACTAGAATCGAGTTAGGCTGCATTCGGCCCAGGCGAGCCGGAGGTATGGTGGAGATGGGCTAGGACTTCTAGAGACTTAGAGGTTATGACATAGGCGAGTTTGGGAGGCATTCATGGGTAAGTACTTTCCAGTACGAGGCATGCTAAAGGCTGGGGTTCCTAGAGGCTTAAAGCGGGGCGGCAATGTGATGGACTACGTGGATTAAATTCCACGAGTTAGCCTGTTTGCGTGATTCGTGGCCACGGACATGGCCCAAGTTAGGAGGTTTGAGAATGGAAATTTGAAGTTGTCATTCGGGGCAGGATATAGGACCGCTGCAGGGATATGGACTCCATGGTTGGGACAACCCTGACCATAGAGAGATAGTTGGGCTTAGAGGTTGAGACCTTAAAGAAGCCATTGTACATGAGTTCTCCCCTAAGGATTAGGGCGAGAATATGGATGATATGTCGAGGTTGCGAGCTGGAGATCTCGGGGACTCTACTTACAGTGGACCTGAGGATCATGGACATGTCAGAGTTCGTTGTCATCTTGGGGATGGATTGGCTGACAGCTTACATGGTCGTTATCGATTGTGAGCGTAGGAGGGTTACCGCCTACACGCAGGACGGTACTCGTGTGGTGTTTCAGGGGGACAAACATGACATTTTGCCCCATACAGTATATGAGTCCAAGTGTTAGGGACAGTTAGCAGGTTGGCTAGTGAGCTTTACCCTGGAGGATGAGGAGAGACCAAACTTAGATCTACCTCGAGTAGTATGCGAGTATGTGGATCCTCGGATGAGCTACGGACTACCTCCACGAGAGGGTAGTAGACTTTGGTATCGAGTTACCTGAAGTACTTAGCGTCTCTATGACTCATGGGATGACCTTTGGTTGGAGTTCTGGGGAACTGGAGTCCGATTCACGGGAGCTCTTTGGACAAGGGTTCATTAGATAAGTATACTTCACCATGGGGCGCTCCGGTTCTGTTTGTGAAGAAGAAGGACAAAACCGTTCGGTTGTGCATTGACTAGAGACAGTTGAACATGGTTACGATCAAGTCGGTGCCCATTCTGGGGATTGACGATTTATTTATTCGATTAAGAGGGGCTGATACACTCCAGAGATAGACAACCATACTTGGTTACCATCAAGCGAGAGTTAGGCATCTGAATACCTAAAATGACATTTAGGGCTGCGTTATGGGAACTTTGAGTTCACGGTGATGCCCGCCCGGATTGTAGTGCGTCGGCGGCATTCATGGATCTCTTTTTGGATCTTCCCCAGCCCTATTTAGATCGGTGCCGTGATCTTACGTGGATGACATCTTGATGCTCTATTCGGAGTAGAGCATGAGTATCACTTGAGGATCGTATTACGAGTTGTTGAGGGGGCCATGGTATCAGCGGTCTGGTAAGTCTCTGCGAGTTAAACTGCGAAGGTGGTGCGGGGACACGTGGTGTCGGCCTCCGGGAGTGTCAGTCGACCCAGGGTGAGCGGTAAGAGTTGAATGGGCCCGAAGTCAGTCTTGAGATCGCCAGTTCATAGGATTAGTTGGGTGTCCTGGGAGATTCATTGAATTCTCGGGATAAGTAACTGTGACTAGGTTGACCGGAAGGAGGAGTCAAGTTTGATTCTGGGATAGTGTGGGTACAGGCGTGCAGGAGTTGGAAGGCTTGCTTCCAAAACCCATCTTGACTCAGTCGGAACAGAACAAATACATAATGTATTGTGATGCCTCGAGGGCCGGATTAGGATGTGTTTTGATCTGCGATCCAGGGAGGGTAGTAGCTTATGGTTCTTGTCGGTTGAAGTCGCGGCGATTATCCACACAGGTGCCTGGGTTGGCGAGAGGCCGTAGTGTGGCACTTTGAAGATTTGGCGCCCTTGCTTATGTGGGGAGTTGGGGGTGTCTTTCGGACCATAAAAGTCTGGGAGAGTATATTTTTCACGCAGCCCGGGACCTCAATATGAGGCGAAACACGGATGGATGATTTACAGAGGATTAACAGGCTTCACTTTGCATTACCATCACCTGGCGAGGCAAATGTGGTGGCCGATACACTGATTGGAGGGAAGTCGAGGGCGTTGGCTAGTATAGCTTCTGGGGTGTGGGATCAACAGGAAGCGTGAGACGGTTGAAATTTCTGATAGGTGTGGACTCAAAAATTGCTCCAGGAGTTTGGTGGCTGCATCTCTGTTGACGAGTGATTGAGTCAGTGGCGGGACTTTGGGGGTAAGTATCCATCGGGAATGAGTATGATCATGTCTACGGGTGACGGAATTTGGACCGTTCAACGAGATGGTAGTGTTAAATCTGGGGACGGGTAGTGGTTTATGATCAGTTGAGAGAGAATTCTCGGGGAGTTTCAGCACTCTCGATTCTGGGTGTCACATCCAGTGCGCGAATTATGCAGGGGTCGCCGTCGCCCGGTACTATTAGTGGGATGAGAAGAACGCGTGGGGGACTTTGTTAACGATCTGCCATGTCGGCGGGTTAAAGGCGAGCACCGAAGCTGCGGGGCTACTTCCGATACATTAAGTGCGTTTGGTGAGTGGGAGCACGCCCGCGATGGACTTGTGACCCGCCATATGAAGTACGTGAAGCATGTGCCAGGTGTGGTGGTGTGGACCGACTCTAAAGTTGGCACATTTCCGCGTGTAGGATGACCTTAGCCTTAGAGGGTCTGCTTTGGTTATCCATTCGAGATGGTCGAAGCTACATGGAGTACCGATATCCATAGTGTCGGATAAGGACACGAGGTTCTGGCTTTTGAAGAGTTTCAAGGCTATGGCACCGCGGTGACGATGGTCTGACGTTCCACCCTCGGAACATATATGGTCAGTCAGGAGGACTATCAGATATTGGGACGCCCTGCGAGCATGCGTCTGGATCATAAGAGCGCATTTGGGAGGAGCATTTTCATGTGGGTCGCTACCAATATAAGCGGTTGTACGGGCGAGTATATACGGATAATGGCATCGTGAGGCAGCGTATGGGAGGCCATACGGTCATAGATTATGTTGGACCGAGGTGGGAGAGGCTCCGTGCCCGATGCGATCGATTAGAGACACCTGAGAGGTGAGCTTGATCGGCGGCGTCTTCTCGCGGCTGGCCGCGAAGAGCTATCACGGTCATGACGTCGACCCTTAGAGTTCGAGGTTAGGGATCATATCTTCTTGAAGGTGATGCCTAAGAGGAAGTGGTCGAGGTTCGATGGCGTGGGAAGCTATCGTCGAGGTTCATTGGACCTTCGAGATACTCGAGAGGTAGAGCTTGCCCGTTAATCTTAGGTTAATGATTCTCTTTGACATGTCGTGTGTCGCGAGATTAACAAAAATCTCCATGCTCCAGAAAATATGCCCGGATCCGGCTCATGTGGGTGGTTAGGAGTGGGTCAGGGTTGGCCGCGGGGATGTGGGCCCAGCCGAGGAGGACCCGTGTTAGGAAATTGTAGATAGTGGTGATGGGTTTGCGACCTTAAGGCCAGTGAGGCTGAGTGTTGGTGTTATGGCGTCACTATGGGTGGAGGGGTCACGTGGGAGCGCGAGGACACGTCACGGGCCACCTATCCGCCTTTGTTTAGGGATGAAGTCTATCAGTTGGTCGTTTAAACATTTATGGCTAGTTACGTACATGATAGAGTGCGCGTTATATGCATGTGAGTGATTGTGATTAATCGAATTTCGGGACAAAATTCCTTTAAGGAGGAGAATGTAAGACCAGAAATTGAATTTTGGAAAAATGGCCAATCGTAATTTCGATTACAAAATTGTGTTCGGTTAAAAATCTGAAATTTATTCTCTGATCTCGGATGACGAAGCGGATTACTGCCAGTTGGAATCCTTTATGAATCTAGCTATGCGTAAAATTTTGTCCGAATTTCAAGGCGGTCGGAATTTACGTTTTTAAGCGTCTCGTTTGGTCTTGTAAGCATTTTCGATCTGATGAAAGTCACATTTGTAACAACACTCATGTGTCTGTGAGTGGTATGAGTAGAGAAATGATGTAAATGGGCGACGAAGATAGTCTTAGAGATATCAGTGGGAAATGAAGGGACATAATGGTCATTTTGGAATTTGATTTAAGTTACAAAATGCCAAAATAGTCAATAGTGACCATCTCCTTCATTAAACCAAGACAAAAAAACGTGAAAGGAGGAGGAAAACTTACAGTGAGTTACAGATTTGAGTTTTAGAGAGAGATTATGCGACCTCTCACAAAAATACTAGCGATCAAATGAGTCCGAGTCTTCGGGACAAGAAGAGAAGTTTGCTCTACGCAGAGGGCTTAGCGTGGGTACGATTTAGGAGTTCCACTCAAACTCAGAGAGGTGAGGGATTTCTCCTACTTGGGTTTTTATTCTTCGTTTAGTACCATGTTAATGTTTTGTTGGTTGAGGCCTTGAACGGCGGTTTAGTCGGTTCCAAGTGTTGGAATCGAAATGCTGGATTTGAGGACCTGAGCAGTGCATATCGATCTTACGGACTGTTTGGGTTAAATGTGTGATGAATTGTTCAATAAATCATGTATTGGTTGTATGGAGACCGGAATGGTCGAGAAACCGAGTTCACCAAGTGAGCCCAGATAATTTATTGTGCTTTGAAAAGGATCGATAGCAAGGGTTTCTTGTTCCCGAAGCTTGATGATCACAAATAATTTTTGTGAAAATATGTGTTTGGTCGAGTAATTTAAGTTGAATTGATTGTGTTTGATCATTAGCCCAAGTGAGCTAATTTTGATGTATGAAATGAGAAATTACATGACATGATTGTGTGAATTGAATGTTTTTTAAATATATGCATGTTTATATATTTACATGTGAATTAGACTATATTGGAACTGGCATATATGCATTCACATACCATGGAACACCCTAAGGACTATAGGGTGAGTGCATGAGATGGAGTCTAGAAAATAAGTTGGAGGATTGTCTAAAATCATGAATTATCGAGGTTGTCACAAAACTAAAAAATATCAATCCTCGGGGCAGATTTAATTGATATATCGGAGGGTAATCCATAAATAATATCAATCGTCGGAGACAACCCAATTGATATCTACACATCGGAGGGTTGTCCACTAACAAACAAATAAATATAAGAATTCTCATACGAGGCTTAGGCAAGTGTGAAGTCGTGAGGACTTCAGTGCAGAGAATAGGTTAGACATTCCAGTAGGATCATGCATTTGCTTGAATGTATTTATTTTTAGGTATTGCACACACTTGGGTGGAGTAACCCACTTAGGGCGATTCCACTACTGAGCATTAGCTCACCCTGTCAAGGGATATTATTTTACAGGTACAGGGAGCGTGCGAAGGGACGGCTCGTCCTAGAGATTGAGGATTAGAAGAAAGCCGAGTCGTGGCTTGGTTTATGATGGATACATGTATTGAAACTTCTAATTTTAGTAGATGTATTGTATAAGAGTAAAAATATTTGAACTATTGTAACTATTGGATATAGTTAGTTCATGATGGGTATGTATGATGGTATTGTTTATGGGCCCAGTGGCCCAGGTTCTACTCATGTTGGGATTATATTGCCTTTGTTTGGAATGAGGTATATGTAAGGTATTGTACTTGAGTAGAGCTCTTAGTGGGAGGCTCTACCGGAGTTTTACGAAGTGGCGTCGGGTAACCCGACATCCACTTGTGTTCTGCGGGTTGACGGGTAGTCAGGACCCCGGGTTTGGGGCGTCTGACTAAATGCAAAACCAATTAATTATACATTGATTATACCCATGAATAGTGTCTCGAGGGCTGTGTATGCCTTAGAGATAATGTGTGTATTTAACTACCATTGGGGGAATTGTGATTAGAGGCGATTGTTGCGTGAGCCTGTGCATGGTGTAATGGTATGGAAAAGGGTGAATGCTGAGTTAGGAACATGACCTTAGGGATTTGGATAATGAAATGAACAAAGCTTGGAATTTTATTGAAATAAATGAAGCCAGTGATTTGGAATTTAGCGCCACTTAGGAAATGAGCAATTCGATTCATGGTTGTTAAGTCTATTAGTAATTGGCATGTGCATTGCTAGTTAGGCAAAATTAAAAATTAAATGATTTATGTTGCCATTGGAAATACGTAGATGGCTGGTCGAAATCTTAGACGTGAGGGCGTCCACGAGTGCGGTCGAGGCACCGCGGTATTTGATAAGCAAGCCTTTGTTTGAAATTTGTAGGTATTGTAGCGAGGCTGCTATCTTTGATTGCATATAGCGGGTAGTCGAGAAGGTCCTAGTAACCTCCCGGAAAGTTTGGGCGTAACATCCTCGAAACATTCCACGGGGAGGAGATCAAGATGATGAAGCCCTCTGGTGGATTCTGTCTGAATTGAGAAGGTGTTAGGGAGTTATGGAATTACTTTTGACACTACCGAGGATTAGACCATTTGTGTTCCAATTGAAATTGTTTAAATATGGTGGAAATGGGCAAGGACACTCCTGAGACCTTAAGAGAACTGTATGTGAGTTCTCCACAGGGATTAGAGGAAGAGGCCAGGATGATATGTCGAGGTTGCGGTTGGAGATCTCAGGACTCTACTCATAGTGGACTTGAGGATCGTGGACATCTTGGAGTTAGTGTCATCCACGAGGATGCGTTGTTTGGCGGCTCTGAAGTCGTTATCGATTATGGCGTTTGATTGGGAGGATTCGCCATCTGCGAGACGGTACTCGTGTCAGTGACCTTTGAGAGGACAAGCATGACATTTTGCCCTTTGATGATATCTGGTCAGGGCATGGGGGCGATTGGCGGAGTTCTGGCTGTGAGCCTTACAGAGAGGACAAGGGGGCGGACAGATCTACTTACTCGGTAGTGTGCGTGTATGTGGATGTTTTTCGGATAAACTGCGGACCTACTCCCAGGTGTGAGCTTGAAGTATCGATTTACTGGTACTTCACCCATCTCATGGCTCGCATAGGATGATGTGCCAGTTATTGAGACACCAGAGTCCAGTTCTGGGACTATTGGACAAAGGTTCTCGAGGCCAGAGGCACTTCACCAGCGGGGCTCAGTTGCGTTTGTGAAGAAGGACTTCAGCTGTGCATTGATTCTGAAACGAGTTGAGCAGTTAGTCAGAATGAAGTGCATTACAGAGATGTGGTTGTTTTGATGGTTGAGAGGGCGAGTCTACTCGAGATAGACCAGCCCACTTGGTTACCATCGGCTAAGAGTTAGGGACGAGATATCCTAAGACGGTAGATTTGGGGCGCGTGCCGGGCATTTAGTTTCTGGTGATGCCCTTCGGTTAACGGGCACGCCCGGCGGCATTGTGAGATCTCATCATAGGTGTTCAAACCTTATCTAGATCGGTTGTCGTAGTCTTTGTGGATGACATTTTGATATACTCCCGGTCGAATTTGGGAACATGAGTATCACTTGAGGATCGTTTCTGGTTGTTTGAGAGACCATCGGTGTGCGCCAAGTTGATGGTAAATGCGAGGAGTTGTTCTGTTGATGTTTTGGGACACGTGATTGTCGACATCGAGTGTCGGTCGACCCGGAAGAAGGTCGATCTTGTAATGGGTTGGGAGGGGCCAGAATGTCGAAATTTGAGATCACACACAGTGATTCTTTAGGATTAGTAGTGTCGGGAGGTCGAGTGGGATGAGGTTTGTCCAGTGGGGCGGGATGTAGGATTTACGCTGGACATGGTTTCCATGGATTGGGACGTGCAGCCATAGAGATTGAGGATGCTCGGAGCACTTGGGATGTGGTGTTGGTAGCAGAGGGAGGATCGGCCTTCTTCTAGTTCGGAGGAAGAGCGAGAAGACTTCTACTTCACACTGGTTTGAGACTAGGGCGGGATTGAGCATGTGTGTGGGATTTCCCGAGAGACGGGGATCCCGAGACTTTGGGACAATCAGATCCCGAGTTAAGGCGTAGGACCGGGAGGGTATACGGTTCATTCCTCCACACCCTAGTACGGGTCAGAGGAACCAGTTTCAGTTCCGGGGTGCTATACAAGCACTTCCAACAACACAGATAGGCCAAAGGGGTTAGAGTGTGGGTCAAAGTCAAGGACAAATCAGAGTTGCGCAGCGGAAGCGTGGTGGACCTTAGAGTGGTAGACCTATTGGTTGTTGATGTCAGGCTTGACATGGATGAGTTGACAGCCATCGGGTTGTCAGCAATTGGGACCTTAGCCGGGTTATCATACCCAACATGACCTTGGATTTGGGCTTAGAGGTTAAGGCCTTTAGAGAAGCCAGATATGGATGTTCTTCCCTAGGGTGTAGGGTGAGTTGACCTGATAGATTACCCGGGTTGTAGTGGGAGATCTCTCAGAAGTTTTGCTCATGGTAGACCTCGGGATTAGGTGTGGTGTGGCATTGTGCGTTCGTGTGCACGGTAACATCGCGTCGAGTCGGGTGTAGGTGCACAGTACGGTCATTCACCACTCTTGGTGAGTGGGGGTTGAGTTTGTCTTTAGGACTACGTCCAATGAAGACTCATAGTTCGATTCAAGAAATGTAAGAGGCTCGAAGTGTGGCCCAGAAGAGTTATGTGTCGAGAGATGAGAAAAACACCGCGGTCGGGGTTATCACGTAGACTTAGAGTTGAGTGATAGGACTCGAAGTGGATACCCGCACACGTGCATTAGGTGTTGTTTGAGGCCGACAGGGCTGGTATATGGATGTCATTCATGACATGGACTGGAGTTGACGGTCCATTGGATTGTCGCGATTATGTGACCTTAGGAAGGTCAACAATTACACACTAAGTAAAGTTGTGTAGGGTTACACGTTGGTAATGGATTATATACGGGTGTTAGAGGGACATCTTTGCGAGCATAAATCTGGAGTCGTAGGTAGAGGAGCATTTGCCCTTAGTGGAATTCGCCTACAACAATAGTTATCAGGTGAGTATACAAATGGCACCATATGAGGCATTGTATGGGAGGCCATGTATATTACCGTTATGATTGGACCGAGATGGAAGAGAGCTCTATCACAGGTCCTGATCTGATTAGAGATACCTCCGAGAAGGTGAGGCTTGATGCAATGACGTCTTCTCCATGGCTGAGAGCCGGCGAAGGATTATCACGGATGTACGGCCAGTCGACCTTTAGAGTTGAGGTTGGGGATCATGTCTTCTTGAAGGTGATGCCTAAGAGAGTGGTCGGGTTTGTGGCGTGGGAAGCTATCGCTAGGAGTTCATTGGGCCTTTTGAGATTACACTCGAGAGGGTGGCACTGTGCGACCTGGTTGGCGTTACCGCCCCGGCATGTCGGTGTCACGAGGTATTTCACGTCTCCATGCTCGAAAGTATACTCCCGGATCCAAGCTCACGTGGTGGATTAGGGACGGATAGAGGTTGACGGATGGGACCTTCGAGGAGGGACCGAGTGTGCATTAGTCGCCAGTGATCGAGGTTTTGCAGCCTTAGGCAGGTATGGGGCTAGTGAGGATACTATGGGGCACTATGGAGTAGAGGTCACGTGGGAGAGGGCGATGCGGAGCCACCTATCCTTCTTGTTTAGGGATGAAGGTGCACGTGGAAGGTTTAGTCGTTTAACATTTAAATGGCTAGTTTACATGCATGTGTGATAGAGTGTGCGTTGCATGCATGTAGTGAGTGTGATTGTCTGGACTGGGATGAAATTCCTTTTAAGGAGGGGAGAATGTAAGAACCGAGAAATTCCAATTTATGGAAAAAGGATAAAATCGTAATTTCGGTTACGAAATTGTAATTTCGGTTAAAAATCCAAAATTTATTATCTAGATCTCGAATGGCCGAAGCAGTTGCAGCTGCATTTGGAATGCGTCTCGCGAGAAATCTATGCACGTAAATTCGTTAAATTCGGGAGCGGTCGGGTTGACCTTGTATCACCCCCGAGGCATGTGGATTGGTCAGTAAAAGCGTTTTGATCTTTGACGAAAGTCACATATGTAACCGCATCACTCATATTGCCATAAGTGGTATAGTGAAATGATGCAAATGAATGACCCAGAAATAGTCTTAGAATGTCAAAGCGGGAGAAAGAGACATGTGGTCATTTGAGTTTGATTTAAATGATAATAAGACAAAACACTAAATAGTGTTTGTCTTCTTCATAAATAACAAAGAAGCGTGAAAGGGGGATGAGTCACGGTAGGTTCGATTTTAAGTTCTAGTGAGAGAGTCTTCTCTGAAATGCAGACATTTGATCCGGCCGTCGGCGGTCTTCGGGACAGAGAGGAGAGCGCCTCTCTGAAGGCTTCGATGTGGAATTTTGAATTGGGGTTTCCTCAAACTCCGAGAGGTAGGGGTTTCTCCCTACTTGTGTTTTATTCTTCGTTTAAGTACCATGTTAATGTTTCGGTTGGTTGAGGCCTTGAGCAGTAGTTTGATCGATTGACGGAATCAAAATGCTTGGATTTGAGACCCGCGAACAGTCCGTATCAGTCTTACGGACTGTTTGGGTCATCATAATGATGAATTGTTCAATAAATCGCATGTATTGGTTTGTATGGGATTGAATCGGCCGAGAAACCGTGTTCACCAAGTGACCCAGATAATTTGTCTTTGAAAGGAGCGGTAACCGGGGTTTTCTTGTTCCCAAAGCTTGTGATCACAAAATAATTTTATTGAAATATGTATTTGGTCAGTGATTTAAAGTTGAATTGATTGTGTTTGATCATTAGCCCAAGCAGGCTATTTTGATGTGAAATGAATTTGCCAATATAGAAGTTAATGCCAGATTGAATGTTTTGTAAATATATACATGTTTATATATTTACATGTAGTCAAACATGTGGAATTAGCGTCTTGTCGTTCCATACCTTTGGGCACCACCCCCAGAGAGATAGGAGTGAGTGCATGAGTGGTTTCTTAAAGCTGTTTCGGAGGGTAGACTAGTAAATGTAATATATCTCGGAGGTTGGCTAAAAATAATATGTGGTCAGGGTAGTCCATACTAAAAATATCCAATCGTCGGAGATGACCCAATTAGATACCATGGAGGGGTCAGTTCACATATGTAAAATATCAATCGTCGAGAGGCAGCCCAGGTGTCATCTCGGAGGGTAGTCCACTAAATATAACATCGAAGACGGTCCATTACTTAGATCGGAGGGTAGACCACAAATATAAACAAATAACTTTGTTTGAAACTAGTTTTCTCATACATGGCTTAGGCAGGTGTGAGAGAGTCGGTGAGGACTCGGGATATGAGTTGAGCAGTTAGACATTCAAGTAGAATCATGCATTTACTTGAATGTGTGTTTAATCCTGAATATTGCTTTGCACTTGGGTGGAGTAGTCCGCTTAAGGGTGATTCCACTGCGAGCATTGCTTCATACAATCGAGAACATATTTTTGGTATGGGCGCACGAGACCGGCTCGTCTTAGAGGTGAAGGTTAGAAGAAAAGCGGTTGGCTTTGGTTTTGTGATAATATCACGTGTATTAGAATTTTAAATTTTATACTGTGTGTGTTGTATAAGAAGAATTGATTAACTCTTTTGAAACTATTGGATATAGTTGTTTGCCTTATCGATGAGTGATGAGTGCCCAAGTGGCGTTTTACTCATGTTGGCGTTATGTTGTTTGCGGGGACGGTTTCATGCGGTGTTGTATTTGGGTACAGAAGGCTCCGGTACCGGGAGACTGCGGGTTTTGAAGTGGCGTCGGGTAACCCTGACATCCTTGTATTCCAGCGGGTTGTGGGTAGTTAACGGACCCCGAGGTTGGGGCGTCACCTTTTGTAGCATATGGTTTCAAAAATAATAACTAATTATAATATATTATTAATATATTAAACTTTGTTGTTTTAATTATTTTATTTTCAATTTCTAAATGTATATTTTTAATATAATTTATATGATAATTTAATATTTAAAAAATATAGTATGAAAATTTAGAATTAAATAATTTACAGTTTTAATATTAAATTTATTTTTATTTATCTCATTAATCCTATTTTAAATATTTATAATTTCATTTTTTTATTTATCCTTTAAATTTATTCAATCATATATGTTTTTTTATAAAAATAAGTTGTACTAGTTTATAAATTAAATTAAATTTAATAACTAAATTATTAGTATATTTTAAATAATTTTATATTGTAAAGCTATTATTTAATAACAAAATAATATTATTTTTAAAATAATTAGCAAAATTATATACTAATTTATTTCCCTAATATAAGTATATCTTGTAGCAATATAGATTTTCAAACAAATATGATGTTTTCATTATTATACCGGTTGAGATATATTTTTAGAATTACCAAACATAAATGAATTTTATATTGTTAACATTCTAAATTGGTAATAGATGATGATAATTCAACACTATAGAGGATATACATCTTTACATTGATCCATATCCTATTATTAGATATAATGAGGATAGAGATTAGAGGCATATGAGATTTTATTTTGATGGTACAGATTTTGTTGTATTTTTACGGATATGTTATTAAGTTGTTATTTTATTGTTTTGGTATATTTAATTAATTAATTTGATACTTTTAATTTATATTATTATTTATAGCATTATTTATTTATTTAAGTTGTTTACTATTATTATATTGTTTAGACTCAATTGTTTATATATTAAAATTATTATATATATTTGTATATTGTTTATTTTTATTTGAAGAATGATAAATTTGTAAAATTAATTTATTTAACATTTTTAAAGTTTTAACTTTCTCGTTTGGACCCATGACCCATATTGGTTGTTAAAAAGTAACGAATAGAAATGAGTCAAATTAGCTAACCCGTTTTGATTCGCGGCAAATAAATTTGGCTCAAATGGATTGGGTTGGTCAGTTTACCGATAAATTTGACCTATCACAGCCAGCATCGATTTCATAAATCCCCAAAAACCCACGAACCCGATTATACCCGATCCATATGCCCATTAAGGGATGAGGTGGGAACCATAAAGAATTTATCCGGTTGTCATCCTAGTCTCTCTATTCAAGGGTTACGTTCTTTTAGAGAGAAGGCCTCGGGAGGTCCCATTCATGTTAATGTAAATCCTTAAGTAGTCTCTCTTTTGTTATCCTACCCTCAGAGCAACCTACTTCACTTGAGTGAGTCATGGAGGACCATGTTTGATGAGGAGGTTTGAAACCTCTCCATTCTTCTTTTTTATCATGCCTCCAAGGCTTAACTTTCTTAAGAAAAAATATTACATTGAAAAAAAAAAAAACTACTTTTAATTTTTTGAAAAGAAAAATAATTATCCTTCTTAAATAATTAAAATAAAACAATGAAAATTAAAATTAATTTTAAAATAATTAGTATTATTTTTATCTCAATTAATAATATTCATTAATTGGAGTGTGCATTCAAAGTCTTAAAATATATCGTGTCGATTGGAAATGGAAATCTTATGAATATATATAAGCATGGATAACATCCAATTTGTATGAGACCTTTCGAGAGAGAAGTCTAAAAACAAAACCATGAGGACTTAAATTCAAAGTGGATAATATCATATCAAGATGGATATGAAAGGGTTTATGAGGTTTCCAAACAATGGTATTAGAGTCGGTTTCAAGCTTAATTGGTTGAGTGGATGCTAAACCAAGTGGTGTGTTGAGCGGTGAGCTCCTGACAGGTTGTGCATCATGTAAGACGTGTTGGGACTTTGGTATCCACAAATTTGGTATCCACAAATTACATAAATTAATGAAAAGATGTGTCCCTCATCGAGGCAAACATATGCGATCGATGAGGCCAATGGAGTTATTGCTCTCTGTTTCCATTTTTTTAAATTATAACAGAAAACTATTCTTCTCACTACATCATCATTTTTGGTGCGATTGTTCTGCAAGTTGAGTTCGCCGGGGTCCTCCGATCTGTACCACTTGGGAGGAACGAGATCGATTATATCACGGGAGACGATTGTCGTTGTCACCGATGAGTTGAGGCCAGTCGTCTTGGGGCCCAGCGGCGTTAGCAATTTGAGACTTGGATGCAGCGCAATCATTTGTTTGCCTTTGTGATTTGCTTCCTTTATGTTTTTTGTTTCTGGTTTTAAACGAACACGGGAATAACATTCTTAAGACGAATTTGTTTTTAGTGTTCGTTTACCGGCTTCTATTAGTTACAAATTTTTTTTTTCCGTTCAAGAATTTGGTTGTGTTTGTTTACCGATTTTTTTTTTCCGTTTCTGTTTCTGCTGTAAGTCAAATTTCTTTCTGACGAAATTTGACTCAGACTTGTTTCTTGTACTGCAGTTTTTAATAAATATATATTGGTTGTATTTTTCCCCGAATCTGTTTCTGATGTAAGTCAAATTTCTTTCACGACAGTGACTCGACTGTTCTAATACTGCAGTTTTTAATAAATATATATATTAGTTTGTATTTTTTTTTTTCTATTTCTGTCTCTTCTGTAAGTCAATTTTTCTGATCAAATTTGACTGAAACCAGTCAGCTGCATTTTGTACTGCAGTCTGTACTTTGAAACTAATTAGTTACACTTTTTTTCGTTTATGTGCAGTCTATTCGTTACGGATTTTCTTTGTTTCTGTACTGCAGTTTGACGTTCAAATTTTTGTCTCGTTTCGAATTTGTTTCTCCTCATTTCAAATTTCACTTCTGTTCGGTATTACAAAAAATTATTACAGTTTTTCCGTTTCTACAACTTTTCGTTTTTGTTCTGCAGACGAAATTTGACTCAAACATTGAAATTTGATAATCTCTGAGATTACCTTACTACAGTTCTTATTATTTTTAAAATTTGCTCATTTCTGCTGCTGTAACATTCTGGTTCGGATTGCAATATTTTTATTTGCGGTCGATTCTGATTTGTTTTATTATTCTGTTCGTTTCCGATATTACTGATATTTATCTGCAGTTTTAAGTTCCCCATTGTATTCAAATTTTTGAAAGCTACAGTTTTTTCGTTTATTTGTATTAAAATATACATTTACGTATTCAAATATTTTCATTTATGTCTTTGCAGATTTACATTATTTATTTGTTGCATATTTATATTCAAATATTTATTCTGAAATGGCTTTGCCTTGACTCACGATTAATATATTAGAATCGGAAAAGCGAAAGGTTAAGTAATTAGATTTCTGAGATGTGACAAAAGATGTTGTTCTATCTCCTGACCTTGAACTTGGCAAGATTACGTGAGGATGAACATAAATTGGACGTTGGAGAGACAAATAAAGAAAAAGTTGATTTGTTGTGGATGCGTGGAATCACTCACGACCCGCGTATCGCAGCTAGTAATACTCAACGATCGGAAAATACTCTATAACATCTATAGTCCGTTGAAAATGGCTAGAGGTTATGGGATAGTATAGACCAAGTCTGTAGAAGATCTTGGGACTAAAGAAATTCATTGTGGTAAATTTACGGACTTCAGATGTTTGATTCAAAGACCGTCTTAAGTCGGGTTCAAAAACTTCAAGTGGTTGTGCATGATATTCATCTTCGAAGGAATGACTCTAAGTGAGACATTTCAAGTGGAGCATTTATTGAAGAATTAGTAGCTTAATCACGGAAGGATTTCAAAATTATCTCAAGCATGAGAGAAAGGAGTTATCCTTGAAGACTTGATTTGTTTGGTTGAGGATTGAGGAAGATAATAGAACATGCGAGAAGAAAGTTAGGGAAGATCACAAAGTTTCGGGCGACGTTGTTGAAGGATCTAAACCCGACAAGAAGGAAAATGCACGGCAAATGCGGAGATGGATTCAACCAGGGCTAAAGTTCGTTGGCAAGTGCTTCAGCGCGAGTACGGACATCGAGTCAAGGCTGAGCTAAGAAAGCGACCGGAAAACACGAGGCTAATATGGTGGGAAAGTCTCGATGGTGATGATATCAATCGGCGCTATGATGTCAAGTGTAATGTATCGAAACCCCAGGAGTGGTGGATTGATCTTGGGAACGGCTTTCATCACATCTGTGCAAACAGATCGATGTTTTCATCCTACACAACCGTGGGGGGTGATGAAAAACTTTATATGGGTAATACATCAACCTCTAAGGTTGAAGGTGTAGGAAAGATTGCTCTAAAGATGACATGCGGAAGGCGCGGGCACTAATTAATGTGCATGTGCGAGGATGTTCGCAGAATGGCTTTAAGTTGGTTTTGTATCGACAAGTTGTACTCTCAAAAAATGAATCTTATGCAGATATCTGATGTTTCTTAATAATATTAATGATTTTATTTGTAAAGATAGTTGAATAAAGTTGCTTCTTCTTATGTGCTTGAGTCTTACAACGTTTAGTCTGAAATAGGACACGTTAGTATAAATCAATAAAGAAATTAATGAATATGGAATTTGTTGCGAAGATTTTAGATATCCAAATGAAATGCCAAGTGTGTGTTGAATCTAAATTTTCTAACAGCCCCCTTTCCACTACGTAGATAATGAAACAAGGCAACAGATTTAATACACCTGCAGTGCTTATGCGATATGAAATCAATACGAATCAAGAGGTGGTAATAAGTATTTTATTACTTTTATAGATGATTGCTTCATGATGGGCAGGTATTGTTATGTTTACTTGCTTAGTAGCAAAAGATGAAATTTGTAGATGCTTTTAAATCTTATAAGGCGAAGTTGGAAACTTCAGTTGAAACAGAAAATTAAAATCATAGGAGTGGCGGAGGAAATTGAATATGGAATTTCCATTTGAGGAAATTTGTGGATTTAGTGTCGTTCACCAAATGACTGCTCATATACACCACAATCTAATGGGTAAGTGGAAAGAAGCAGGTCTTCAAGGAAACAATGAATGCATTGTTGAATAGTTCTGGTTTACCACAGAATTTGTGGGGGGAAGCTGTTTTAACGGCAAATTTTATTTTAAATAGAGTACCCCATAGAAAGACACAACAAACTCCGTATGAGAAATGGAAGAAGCGAATGCTAGCAGTATCTCAAAGTGTGGGGGTGTTTGGCTAAGGAGATTGGGTTACTATTTGCATCTAAAGGTTAAGGGATGAGGATAAAAGACTATTATTTGTGTTTTTATCGGATATGCTTGAATAGCAATGCATATGGGTTTCTTGTTCACAGTCGGAGATCGGATATACATGTCAATACGATCATTGAATCAAGGGACGCCGTTCTTTGAAAATATATTTCCATATAACATATTATATGAGCTTATTGATAATAATAAGAGGTCACCGAAGATATTATATCTAGGAAGTAGTCAATGGAGGATGAACACAGACGTAGTAAAAGACAAAGGGGACTTCCACATCGCTGGACTGATTTCTTAACGTATATGTTGGAAAATGAGCCTCAGACATTCAAAGAAAATTGTGGGCGTGTGAGCTGATTCTGGGAAAGAAGCTATCAATATGAACAAGTTGAATCCATCTTGTCAAATCATACATGGAAATTGGTTGACCTTCCTCACGGTAATAAACCACTACGATGTAAGGTGGATTTTCAAGAAGAGGAAAATGAAAGCGAGATGGTGCTATTGATAAATATAGACTAGGCTGTAGTAAAAGGATACAAACGAGAAGGTCTTGACTATTTTGATACTTATTCACTGTTACTAGAATTACATCTATAAGGATACTAATTGCTATAACGGTGTATAAGCTTGAGATCCATCAAATGGATGGCGGCCTTCTTAAGCGGAATTTGGAAGAAGAAATATATTTGGAACAACCCCGAAGGGTTCATTTGTTCGGGACAAGAGGCGTATGTCGGCTTATGAAGTCACTACATGGATTGAAACAAGCACTAAAACAATGGCATGCTAAAATTGACAAAGTCATGTTTATGAATGGTTTAGGTCATGGAAGTGCGATAAATATTGTATATGTTAAGCAAACTCAAAATTGCTTTGCCATTTTATGTCTATATATAGACAATCTTATAACGACGTGATGGTGAGACTATTAAGAAAAATCAAAATGCTTGCTGATAAATTTAGAAATGAAAGATATGAAATTCGATGTTATTTTAGGTTAAAATCCATAAGACACACAGAGATTGGCTCATCCACAATCCCATTATATTGAAACGCGATTCTTGGCAAAATGCGAGAATCTAGATAATATACCGATAAGAACTCAGATAGATGTTAATTTAATTCTTTCTAAGAATCTTGAGTGAAAACAAAGCTCAAAATGAGTATGCTGCTAGTATACTAAGCGGGTTTTAATGTATGTCATGAGCGTCTTGGCTTTAATTTATAGCTTGTGCAATTAGCAAGCTAGTCATTCTCAGTTAGTCCAAATGAAAATCATTGGGAGAAAGCTATGAACGTTTATTGGGCTACTTAAAGCATACTCAAGATTATACTTTGCATTACCACGAATATCCGGCCGGTACTTGAAGGATCTTGTGATGCAAATTGAATCATGGCTTTAGGGCCTAAAATCGACAAGTGGATATGTATTCACACTTGGTGGGGCGCGATGTCTTGAAAAATCATCCAAAACCGACTTGTATTGCTTTGCCGTCATTTATGGAATCGGAATTTGTGCTTTAAAATTGAAGAAGGCTGAGTGGCTTGAGAATTTCTTGGAAGATATTCCTAATTGGCCTAAACCGTTTATTTGTATGTATACATTGTGATAGTCGGCGATAGGAAGGAGCAAGGAATGTATAATGGTAAGAGATCTCGACACATACGTCGAAGACCTTGACAAATAAGACAACTTCTTTCTAGTGGAATTATCACTATTAAACTATGTGAAGTCAAGGAAGTAAATATTGCGGATCCATTAATAAAGGGCCTAACTAGAGAGATGATTACGCAAAAACATCAAGGGAATGGGTTTAAGGCATAAACAAGTCATCTTAAGGACACCTACCTAGTGGGCTAAAATCCCGGGATACAGGTTGAAAGGACAGCAAAGTTATGAAGGCAGTGTAGAAATCTTGTCTAATTTGTTTTACCATTCCCCGGATAAAGACAATATTAATATGCTGAAAGGGTTAACAAAAGTTTGTGATTGTGAAACTATATGTTCATGATAAGCATGTGAGAGTGTGAAGTGAGGGCAGCACATGAGAGTGCAAAGACCAGATTCTCTACAAAACACTCATAGGGCCAGAAGCGGTGTTCATGGCCAAAACAAACACAACAGTGAGAACCAATTTTGTTAGAAACAGTTGTGTGATTTTCTATTTCTAGGCTTACACGAAGGTCGGCTGATTCAAAGACATCAAGTCTGAACCATTAGTAAGTCCAGATAAGCTTATTTAAGGAAAGTTCAAGGTCTCGGACTACTTATCCACGATGCAACGTTTTCTCATGGAATAATGCCTTTGCATCTCATGCATACGGGAGTATTGATATGAACTTTTCATTCATTTGTGGGGGATTGTTGGAACTGGTATCATGAGTGATATCCACATAAATTACCGCAAATGAATGAAAAGTGTGTCCCTCATGACAGAGCATACGTTCGATGAGACACTCTGGGTTATTTGTACTCACAATATTTCCCATTTTTTAAATTATAACTGAAAACTATTCTTCTGTTCATCATCATTTTGTGCGTTATTGCGCAAGTTGCAGGTTGCGGGGATTTTCAGATCCGTACCATGGAAGGCGAAGTCAGATTCTATCGCAGGAAGGCGATTATTAGTATCACCGATGATCTAGTTGAGGCCCAAATTAGTCTTAAGGACACAACATTATCGTTAGGCTCGGATGGCACCTAATGTTTGTTTGCGTTGAGGTTTGCTTCCTTTATGTTTTTTGTTTCTGGTTTTAAACGAACACGGGAATAACAAGACGTGTGTCTAAATATAAAGAAAGACAAGAAAATCTTGATTTGAGAAAAGACTCGATAAAACTTTGTTCAAGGAAATGATTATTGATTGTATACCTAAAGTCCTATAATGTCCTACATCATATAAGTGTTGAAGACTTATAAACATTAACAACATCTAATTAATCTATAGCTTTTTTGGTGAAAAGTTCGAAAAGCAAAATCGCAAAAAGCAATTAAAAATGAATAATATTATACAAATATAAATAGGAAATGGTTGATAAGGTTTTTCAAACACTATTTTTACATCACGTTCACGTCACCAGAATTTCATTATCATATATATATATATATATATATATATATATAAAATTTTCCTTGCAACGCTGACTAGATCAATGTCGGTGAGGGGCGTTGGTTTGGCGTCAGTCCGGTGGCCGTTTTTAAGGCATGTTGGGCGCCATTGTAATCGTTTGGCGCTTAGACCTGTTAGAAGTTTGAAATAAGAGAAATATAAATCGCACTTATTATTTGGTTAGCGGAGTGTAAAACATGGCTTATTTGAATATGAAAGTAAATTACCTTTTAAGATGTTCGTATATCTGCTGATTTGAACCTTTAGTAGAAATTATCGATGAATGTCAATTATTAGACCTTAATATGGAAATTAACACGCAATATTTGAATCTATTAATTCAAACTTCATGTCGATAATAAATAAAATAATAATAAAAATAAAAAACATATAGATTACATACCGTTTGAAGAATCTGCATTAGTGAAATTTATGATTTATAGATGTTAAATCATTGTTCTTAGCCTCAGCATCAAGCTTTTTGATCGAATTGTTTCTACGTAATTGATGGAAGAGTCTTCTTATAATAGTTTATATATAAACATTGATTGGAGAAGATGGCAAAAAAAATAAGCGTTTAAGCGGATTACAGCATGTAATTCGAATAACTGTTTTTATAATAAATATAATTTATTATAAGAACAATTATTTATAATAAATTATATATATATATATATATATATATATATATCTCTCTCTCTATATATATATATATATATATATATATATATATATATATATATATATATATATATATATTTAAACTAAGAAAATATGAATTTTGAGTTGATTGGACTGATTAATGGAGTACCTGAACTAATTCGATTCACATTTTCTACTGCATTTTTACTACAGGTATAAATAAAAATGTCTAAATCAAGAAAGTGGGATTGTAATTATTGGGGAAAAGGACATCTATTTTGTCTTGACACATTAAAGATTCACATCTTTACAACCTCCAATAATTTGTCCTCCTATAATTGGCTGGCTACCCTCCCAATACTTGTCCTCCTATAATTGGTCAGCCAGCTGATCGATATCTTAATTTAGTGGTTTGCCTTCCTTAAATCCTGGTTTTATTTTTAATTTTATGGTGCCTTATCTTTCTGGCATTCATTTCAGATGGCCTGTTTCTTGTGACACCCCACCTTCATCATCTTTAGACTACTTTGGCTAATCTTATTTGATAAATATTAAAAATTGACCATAGATGGGTGAAAAAATTGGGTATGGATTGAATAATTATGATCAATGTTTAAAAATGGGGTAAATAAATTGGTCGAACCGTCGTTAGCATCAGTCGGTTTGATAGGCAAAACCAGCATTGTAATTAAATTGGTGCTGAGCAGGTCGCCAAATGATTAGATGATCTTGCTTGTGAGAAGGGCCAAGCATGGCGGTTTGACGACTCCGCTGTGTTACTACGCTGACACCACCTGGCTCTCCTGCCAATTATTTAAAACGAGAGCTACTTGAGCAAGCGGAGGCCAGGCCAGGTAGAGAGGAGATGATGAACAATTTTATTTATTTTTGTTAATGAAGACTACAAATAAGAAGTGTATAAATCTGTGAAAAGAAGTTACATAATAATCTTTAAAGAGCGTAATAGAACATATAGATCAGATGTAGTCTTTTACAGCTGTCAGAGTGGTCTTAGAGTTTGAGTCTTAGGAATATAAATATGTTTCGTGATAATGTTTTATAGTTTTTATGGTCTTTTCGATTCGTATAAAGATTAGTCTGGATGTGGTATAAATTAAAAAGATGTCTTTTCGACATGTATGCGAGACTCATAAGACATATACCTTTACAAAAAAAAAAAACTTTAAAGGCAAATTTGATAACATCTCTGAGAGAAATCCAGCAAATAACAGATTATTATTGTAAATATTTTCTTGGCTAAACAATATGTTGTTTTTCTGATGTAGGACAAAGAGCAAAAGGGTCTCGACCTGCTTCCTCTTAAATAAGTAGCAAAAATTTTTGTATATACTTATATCAAAATATAATTATAGCTTATTATTATAGATGATATTTGGCTGTTTTATTTTCAATAAAATTTTATATTTGAATAGCACTTGATACATAGAATTTAAAAAAAAAAAACAATACATTTATATAAAAATGAATAAATAATATTATAAATATTAAATTAAATATATTAAAATTAAAATAAATTTTAATAAAATATTAAATTAAATATATTAAAATTAATTTTAATTTTAATAAAATATTAAATATATATTTATGATGTCTATTTCGTTGACCATTTGTTAAATGATCGGTTCAATCGATAATAATAAATTGATAATTTTTTTAATTTATTTATCGATCCATTTTTTAAAACATTAGTTCTGATTAATGACTCATTTCTTGATCGACTATTTTTTCTTTTAAATACATTATAGTTTCAATATAGTAAATTATTCAAATTAAAAATCGAATCGAAATCCTTATGTCCCTTCCTATGTCCTTATATTTAATTTAACGATGAATATTTTATCGCAAGGCTAGGTTGGATAGGCTTGGGACCAGCCTTATATTTTGCTATCACTCCAAGTTTGTCATTGACATGGTGGGGTGAGAAAAGGCCACCGATCTGTGTGGTTTATCATTTTTTCCATAAAGGTGGAAGGAAGTTTGGTGGATGAGTGTGGACGATGTATCAGCGTACGAAAATAATATCACGGACATATTATTTGTACTTACCAATAAAAAAAAAGAAAAATAGAAACTGTATTATTACCCATAAAAATAAAGAAGGAATTCAAAATTTCACAAAACCAATTCACTCAAACAACTCTTTATCTGACAAAGAAGAAATAAATATATGATTAGAAAGGAAGAAAAAACACTTTACAGCCTCAACACTGAAACTGACAGATTAAAGAAAGAAAAAAAGGGAAAAACGAGGTCTAACACCCACAGGACACACTGTTGACAAACTCTGATGTAGGAATTGATTGATGAAGAAAGATATGATTGTTGATGGTATCGATGAAAGACAATATGGGAGTGGGAAGAAATAGTTGGGGCTTATGTAAAACCCTCTTTGATAGCTGTTGAAAAGTTGATGGTGAATCTTGAGGCATCGAGAATTGACGAAGCCGCGATTAGCAGAAGCGATTAACGGTGATTAAGCAGGGTTGGGTGGGACACAAACGGGTTTAGGTGAGGCATTAAACGGGTTCGGTTGATAAGCAGATTGGCCAGTTTAGCGTTTAATAAGCGAATTAGGCGTGTTCGGGTGAAGTCTTTGGCAGTTTATACGCCAGTTTACGGTTTATGGCATTTTACTGTAGCGGATTTCTGCGATGGTGGTAGGCTTTGTCAAAATCCAACGCGACACGGTCGCCAGAAGCCATGCGGTGCCGGCGATTAAGCGGGTTTGGGTGAGGCTCGCGGGTTGGGTGTCGCGGGTCGACTTCGTTTGCTGCACCCAATAAGCGGGTCGTGTTCGGGTTTTACATGTTTTCACGGTAGCCACGTTTAACAATGCTTGGATTACGCCGGCCAGCGCGTTTACAGCGCTAGTGAATCTATAGCAATAATTTTAGGTTTACATGACAGTTGAACCACTCTACAAGCTGCCGGTTTTATTTTAGGGAGAAGTATGCTTAAGAATTTGTTTTATTTGAAAATAGAAATAAATTTACAAAATTGTAATTGGATCGGTCGATCACGTTTGGCCAAAAATAATTACGCTGTGAGGAACGAAAATAATTTATCAAATAATACCAAAAGCCTCCTCTATGATCAAATATTAACCTCATGTATTCGTTAGTACAGTAGGTACCATTTGTTAATATGTTTGTGTAATGTTCATCCCCTACAATCTTATTTATTCGTAAGTACTAATCTAATAATCTGTAGGTACTACATTAATATGCATTAGATCTTCATTAATGATCAATCTCTTCACGCCCAATGGAAGGGTGTTTTACAAATGCCAAGGGCCACTGGCCTTCAGATGGGGGTGGTGCATTCATGGTATAGGGCGTAAAGCTGCTTGCACTTTGCTTTCGCCTCAAGAGTGAGTACAGGCACGAGACGGGACGTATTGAAATGGGGGCGCTCACCGCTCTCGCTGAAATTTAGTAGCTCGAGTTGGTAGTGAGTCTTTCACGTTAATATGTGCTCTTCTAGGTGTAAGCTCTCCATGAAATAAATGCGAGGACATGCCCCTGGATGGATTTCTCGTCCCGAGCTCGGGGCCTACAAAGAACATTTTATTGTAATGGCCCTTTACCTTTGGTACGCTCAGGGCGTGTGTCCACGTACTCGGCGTTTATGGGGGCATGTCCTTGCATTTTCTTTCCCAGCCATTGAGAGAGTGAGGCCGAGCCGAGGGACGTATTGAAATGGGAGGCTCTCGCTCTCGTGAGCTACTGGCTCGGTTGGTAGTGAGGCTTACTCGAATGGGTCTTTTTGGGCTCCGTGGTCACGGGGTTCGAGGGCCAGCGGAGAAAAGTGAAAAAAAACTCCTGTTAGGGGATAAGCGCATGGGTGGGCGCTGACCACCATGGTGGACCGGGGTGAGGACTGTGATATAAAGGTGCCTTTTTTTTGTAAAGAGGCCCCCCCGCGGCCCACTCCGGCGAGGTGGTCCAGCTCCTGGCTATCCCCCCTTCACGGGGTTTTGCTCGCCTCACGTGGGCTCGAGGCACGGGATGTGAGGCACAGAGATCTTGCACGTTCGGGGTGGTTCACGCTGGCGAGTACAGTGGCCCGGTCGGTGGTGGGAGCCCACTGAATGGCTGTCTAGGCCGTGGGAGACCCGCCGGGGCAGCCTGGACTGGGCGAGTGGACACCTGTGGACGAAGCGAGGTGGGGCTACTAAACCCATTTTTTATCATTTTCTGTACTAAAGTTCTCATCCTTTTTACTTCATAAATCCCACGTGATTTATAGTTAAATCCACGGATGTAGATGAGAAATATTTATATATTTGAAAGTTAGGAATCTTACTTTATGCTAAGATTAGGTCCTTATTAGGAAAATTAGTAAATTTATTGTAGTACTTTCGGTGTTGTGCGAGGAAAGGGTCCCTAAACTATTTACCGTTTCTTTGTCCCACTTCAAATTTTATCTGATTTATATTTCATGAAATGCATGAATTATATTTGGACTCCTCAATGGAGAATCAAAGTAAGTATGTATGTGAACTATTTGGGAATTCACACTTCGGAGGTGGTATGAGGGTCCTTAATGGGGAAAAGTTGTAGCAGGGTTATCGTAGTAATGTTTAGGTAAAAATAAAAACTCAGACCTTTTCCACATGACTGAGTGCGAGTGCACATGTCTTACTTTAATATATTTCAAGTCTTCTTTAATGTAATCACAAATCTTCGCACTGATGCTCCGGAGATTATTACAGCGTAGAAAGTCACTGCTTAGCTATTTCTGCACGTTTCTTGTCAAAACTGATTTTCATCCCATTGATATTTCATGAAATGCATGGATTATATTTGGACTCCTCGATGGAGAACCAAAGTAAGTATGTACGTGAAATGTTTGGGAATTTACACTTCGAGTGAGCATGCGGTCCTTAGCTAAGGGAAAGGAATTTGTAACTAGGTTGCTCTGTGTGTAATGTTTAGAGTGAAATAGTTTCAAATACTTTTCCCCTTATATTTCAGTGCACATGTACTACTTTAATATATTTCAAGTACTGCTTTAATGTAATGCAGGTACTATACATGTATCGAGTCTTGCCTTAATAGAAAGTCTACAAACCCACATTACAACGTTTTCTTTATCCAAAACTCAATTTTTCATCCCATTGATATTTCATGAAATACATGAATTATATTTGGACTCGATGGAAGTAGAAAGTAAATATGTATGTAAATGTTTGGGAATTCACACTTAGTGAGCATGCGGTCATAATTTAGGGAAAAAGTTGTAACCAGGTTATGCGCCCAGTAGCTGTTTGAGGCAAAAATAAACTCGAATCCTTTTCCTTATGACCCAGTGCACATGTACTACTTTAATATATTCAATCTTCTGGCAATGTAATGCGGATACTACCTTACAAGAACTTGTATGCCGAGTTTGAGTAAAAGCTGTTCTGATTAAACCAAACTCGTCCATTAAGAGATTGAGATGAGGGAGCGAAATAACTTTATTAAAGTTTATCATCCTTACTCATTACCCAATGTTAAAAAACAAACAACTTAATATTTAATGATATTAACAAGCTTGTGACAGTAAACTCAAGAGTTATATTCGGTGATAAGTAAAAAAGCGAACACCACTACATATTATTTTGTCTTTATCTTTTTTATTAGTTTTAAATAATATTCTTGACTTCCTTTAAATTTTACAAATAAAATATTATTTTCCAAATATCAAACTTAAAACTTCTTCTTTTCCAAATGACATTTTTTTAATTTATTTTCAATTTTCAAAATTTCATTTTTAACCTAATTTTCAAAACTCCAAATACATAATATATTCTATAATTCAGATAAAATGTAAGCTTTGTGGAGTTGACTCCAATAAATGAGCCTTCTTAGTGGGAGACCAATCCCATATATGCTTTCAATAAATAATTTGGCACTTGATATATATGCCCCGATTTTCTAATTTAAGTATAAATGTTTATCATGACCTTCTTTGTGACTTTTATTTTACATTGATACTTGACGATTCAACACGAGTGCAAACTCTTTCTAGTTTCAGAGCTTTGATTTTTTATTACGTTTAATGTGCTCCAGTGTCATAGTATTTACTTGTTTTTCTCGATATGATTTGATTGATTAATTAGTTGTCATATCTATCTTAATTTAATTATTAGAGATTCAAACTTTAGGAGCTTAAAGGGATGCTACAGCTTGTCACCGTACCTTCCCGATAAGTAACTTAACCCTCGGAGTCCTAAACTAGGTTTCTAAACGAGTCGCATTTAGGGTTTTTACTTTCTTATTTTATTCTCCTTAAAAAATAACTTCAAAAATATAAGTAGGGCTCCAACCGTTTTCAAAAATGATTTTTCAAAATACAAGCGAGGTCTCGCCTTGCACCCAGTGGAAGCGTAGGCTTAGCCAAAAATAAATTGCCACACAAGGATCAAAAAATCAATAAATATATTTTAATTTGAAAAGTATTAAAAAATGAAATATATAAAAAATATCGGAAATTATCTTAATGAATATTTTAAAAAATATATATCCATATAATATAAATGGTTCAATAATTAAAATTCATAAAAAATATTTTAAACACTTAAAAATTTGATAAAGACAAGACAATAAACAAATAAAATATTTTATAAATGTGAGTAAGGTATAGAATGTATTGATTATGTTAAATGCCAATTATGATATACATATCAAATTCTTTCAATATGTTTTTATTTATTTATTTTTTAAAATTTTGAAACTGTTTTTATTAAAAGTGTTTATCATATATTTTAAATAAATTTTAATTATTTTTTTAATATTTGATTTCAATAATTTTTACTCATACAATAAACTTTTGATATTTCATTTAATTTGTTTAAATAATTAAAATTATTAATTTGTGACTTTTAAGCATGTGTTTATGAAAGTGAGAGCTACAAGAGCTCAATACAATTGAACCCCTATTGCTTAACTTTATTTGGAGCTCGTGTACAACCTTAACATACTTGAAATACTATCTTACGAAATTGTAGGTATTATCTTAATAGTCATAAGTACCACCATAATGAATAGTATCAATAGCCCTTTTTCGCTCTTACATACATGACCACTAAGTAATTCTTATTTCATTTTTAGGTAATAAAGGTATAAACTATATTATACCCCACATTAGTAGACCATATTAAATGCATAGGGGAAATTTCAAGGATTCATTTGAGCTTAGGTACCAGCTTAACATACTTGAAGTACTACCTTAATGAACTATTGATACTACCTTGATCGTCCTAGGTACTACCATAATTTATAATGCCAATTATCATTTGTATCCCTTTATAAAATATTTTTTATATGTATTTTTTTTGTTAATTTGATCAAGTTTTAAGTATTTAAAATATTTTTTATCAATGAGACATAGCTTAAGTGATTAAGGGTTATAGCGAACATAACGAGGGGAAGGGATAGAGTTTTAGTCCCAATGAAGATAAGATTGTGTACTTTTTAAATAAAAAAATATTTAAAATATTTTTATGAATTTTGATTTTTGAACCATTTATTTTATGGATATTTTTGTTAAAATATCCATTGAGATATTTCTAATATTTTTTTTATATTTCAATTTTTATATTTATGTGGAAATCAAAATATTATTTACGTATATTTTGGATTCTCTGCTTAGGAATTAATTTGATTGATGAGCAATGGGTAACGAGTCGAGCCGAGCTGAGCTTTGAATATTTCGAGATAGACTTGTTAATTTATGAGCGAACTCGAGCCCGAGCCGAGCTTTTGAACGAGCTTAAAATCAAGCTCAAGCTTGGCTTGATTTAAAAAAGCTCGGGGCTTGAGCTCATTAGGCTCAAGCCTATATGAACGAGCTCAGCTTAACCTCGAGCTCAAGCCCAATCCTCGAGCCTATACAAGTTTGTATTGTAATCAATCCTCAAGCTCAAATTCCATATACTTTTTAATTTTTGTAATCAACTGATAATAAATACATCAATTAAGCGAAATAATTTTTCAACTAGCCTGGGTCGATTAACCCATACTCGCTATCTCGCGATGGG
This sequence comes from Tetrastigma voinierianum, assembly GCA_016808115.1. Classification (NCBI taxonomy): domain Eukaryota; kingdom Viridiplantae; phylum Streptophyta; class Magnoliopsida; order Vitales; family Vitaceae; genus Tetrastigma; species Tetrastigma voinierianum. Next base: position 184,376 of record JAEQBH010006253.1, on the reverse strand, counting down.
TAAATAACACTCACATCCAGCGCTTTAAGACCTCTTTCTTGACAACTTTTCATAACTCGGTTTAGTCACTGCGGGTCTTCTAGGAGGGTTTGACATCCTCTTCCAAGTGAATCCTGTGTGTGCAAATGAAGGGGTTAATTCCCTTAATATCTGCAATGGTCCATCCTACGACAGTTTTGTGGGTTCTCAATATCTCCAAAAGTATATTCTCTTGATTTGGCTCTAAAGAGGAGGATATGATTACCGGGAAAGTATCTTCTACCCCTAGGAATGCATACTTGAGATGCGATAGTAAGGGTTTCAATTCAAGCTTGGGGTGGTTTCTCTTCAAGGTAATATCATTCTCAATCGCGCACAATTTTTCAAATCTTGGTGCCCACCCATTCGCCTCCATTACCTCATTGTGCTCAATTATGGAGTGCAGAAACTCCAATTCGGATGTGGTTACCTCCTCAACACAACTTGGGCTTATAGACAAGACTTGAGAGGGCCATCATATGAAACATGATCTACATAGTTCTGCACAATAGATTCTATCATATTTACCTCATAGACGTCCTCATCATCCCCTATCTCCTTGATAACATTGAAGATATTCAGATTAACAGTCATGTTACCAAAAGATAACGTCATTAGTCCTCCCCTATAGTGTATGATGGCATTGCCAGTGGCCAAGAAGGGCCTACCAAGAATCACTGGAAACTAAGTCCCTTGATTCACCATAGGTTGAGTGTCAAGAACAACAAAATCCACAGGAAAGTAGAACTTGTCTACTTGCACCAATACGTCTTTCACTATACCTCTAGGAATTTTCACACTATGGTCAGCTAGCTGAAGGGTGATATTAGTCAGTTCTAACTCTCCTAACCCTAGCTCAACATATACCGAGTATGGCAACAAATTAACACTTGCTCCCAAGTCCACTAGAGCATGTCCCAATTTTGAGTTTCCCACCACTATGGAAATAGTGGGGCTTCCTGAGTCTTTGTATTTTTGGGGCAAGTTGTTCCTAATCAAAGAGGTGGATTGTTCAGTCATAAATGCATCTTTGTTGACACCTAACTTTCTTTTCACATTACACAAGTCTTTCAAGAACTTGACATATGACTGAATTTACTTTATGGCATCCAACAAGGGAATGTTTACCTTAACTTGTTTGAACAACTCATAGATTTCAAAATGATTGTTCAATTTCTTAGGGGCTCCCAACCTATGAGGGTATGGAGCAAGAGGGACAAGGGTAGCTTTATCTTTTTTTGGCTCAACATCAACAGCATATGTCCTAGGAACATAAGGCCTGGGCTTTACGCCATCCTCATCCTTTGTGTGGTTCATTTTGAAAATCTTTGTTTCTTTTGGAAAACTCTTTGGGCTGAATGATTTTATCAATTGTTTTTCCACTTCAAGAGTGGTGACGTGTACTTTTACAAATGTTCAAAAGTTACATTGTTCGACTTCTTGAGATTCCAACACTATTTTAACCTTGAGGGTTTTGGATGGTCTGACAAGGGAGTTTCCTTTTTTCTTGTTGAAAATTGCCCATAGAAGAGGTTAACTTAGTGATTTGGGATCTCACATCATTTAAGGTTGTTCGAAATTCAGTGTTGGTGGATTGTTGAGCCTGAACAAACTGTGTCACAATGTCCTCCAAGCTTCTCTTTACGGAGGTCAGTAAAGTCAAGCGATTTTGATTCCCTTGCAAAGAGGGGTGGAACCCTTCGTTAGGATTCACAGGAAATCCTCGAGGACCTTGATTTTGGAATTGAGGGGCTTGATTTGAAAAGCCTTGGGTTTGGAAGTTCTGGCCTTGGTTATTTGGAAAATGGTTTTAGCCTCCCTCATTCTTCCAACTGAAGTTTGGGTGCTTACCCCACCCTAGATTATAAGTTTCAGAGTATGGAGAGTTGAAGGGCTTCCTTTGGTAATTAAGAGCATTAGCTTGCTCTATTTGGATTGCTCCTGACTTGGAGGAAGGTTAGTGGTAGTTAATGGTCGAATGAGTGGGTCACAAAGACAGATGCATGACTCCTCCACTCCGCATCCCATAAGCACCAAGGTACCTGGGTACAACAATCACCTCATCCACTTTTTTTCAATTCCGATGGTTCCTAACTTCCTAATTAAACTATTTTCGCTTGCAAGTCACTCGCCTCTCTTAAGTGATGTATTCTTCCCTGTAGGTGTACTATGCACTTTAGCAAGATTCGTGGAGGTATTAGTCTCCCAAGTTCGAGCATTTTCTTCTATCAGATCAAAATTGCAATGTACTCTCCCTGCTTTTCATAACTCCCCGCACACATCCTTGGTGAAAATATATGCAACAATTTGTCCAACATCCAACCATGATGAGGGAGAGCGGAGGAGGTCCTTATATCTTTCCCATGCCAACAGCAAAAGGTTCACTTTGCCGTAAGTTTTGATCATGCTCGCATGAGTGCATTAGTACGTATGAGGGGAAGAATTTGTCTCGTAAATTCATTTCCTCAAGATGTCTTCCCAAGTGAAAATTGAATTAGGAGCAAGAGAGTGAAACCATATTTTGGCCTTTTCCTTCAAAGAGAATGGGAATAAAACCATACAAATTATATGGAGGGTAATTATATGGAGGGGTGATTCTGTGGAAAGGAAATCATTGCAAACATCCTCAAAATCTCTCATGAATGAGTAAGGGTTTTCAGAATCGACCCCTTGATACACAGGGAGAAGACGAATCATCTCTGACTTCATAAGGAATTGGTTAGTCTTTTCAGGTAGGCAAATACTTGAGTTTGTTGTGGTTCTTTGAGGTTGCAGAATCTCTCGAAGGGTCCTTTCCACATTAGGGAAAGGGGTAGGGGGAGCTCGATATTGATTTTGCTGAAAATTAATATTTCCCCCTCCCGCCACCGGGGTTTTCGGCGGTGCAACACCATCTCCTTGTCATGGAGGCTCATAGGGTCTTTGTGGGTTACTAGGTAACCCTTGGTCATTAGGATTAAAATGAGTTTGTTGATTCCCGGGATGTTCCATTTGAGGATTAGGGTTCTCTTGAAACAAACGCCTTACTTTGGACTCTTCTCAGATATCTTGAGGTATAACTCTACAGTCGGGCGCGGTCGTCACGAGCCTAAACGGACATGCACCAATATTACCCTCAACCGGATATCCACTTATGTTTATTCCATGTTAATTAAAAGAAAAAAAAAGATAGAGAATCCATCGCATTTGCAATGCAATTGCAAATTACCACTAACTCTCTTCCGATCAACTAGGAGTGCCCCCACTCCTTCTAAGAATCCGCACCAAAAATGTTTCGGCTTCATTTCGTGCCGAAATTATTCCCAAAGCCGTAGGAACCGATGTCGTCACATTATAAGGATCCGGAGTCCATGTGTCATTTCCACATGGAGTTGTTTCCTAGATGATCCTTAGGATTGTTATCCAATTGAATGTGCAAATAAAGTAAAAACTGGAGGGTTTTGATTGATTGATTTGAAACAAATCGATCGACTTAAACTATTTTAAAACTAGAAGGCGGCAATGATATGATCCGCGTTTCGCTCCACCAACTAGGTAACACCCACCTCTCACTTACAATCTCATATCTAGGAGCCATTGGCGAATGGTCTTCGATGGGGATATAATCTTTAAAGCTTTGCAAGACAAAGAATAAATGAAAGATATCAAACGCTGTCAAACGATTGACGACTTTATTTGTATTTCAGATCAAACATTATTAAATAAGAATATATCTTGTTCACATCGCGGTTAAGAAGATGCAAACTAAAAGTTTTGCAAGAATTTTAGCAAGTGTTCAATATCATACAAATCCCATTGAAGGCAGATGGGATTGAGCAAGTCAAGTTACCTTGAAGGAGGTGAGTTTCCACCGTTAGAACCCTATCATGGAGGTTTAGAACTCCATTAAAACTGAGAATTGATTCATAATTGCTGGAACATTAAAAGTAAATGTGAATTGAGAAATAATACTTCAATTGCAAGGTTGAGATATAAAAAACGTAGAGTCCCTCAACGAATACCAAGTTATAAAACCAAGTGACAGATTACAATTGTTCAAAAACTTAGAATCAGAAGAAACTAACACTCTACTCTAGAAAACCCTAGAAAGATATGAGAAAAACTCTAAAGGTTAGAGCCAAAACCCTAGAATCCGAACTCCTTCAATTCCGCCCTAAAGTGGGCTTAAATACAATCCACATTAGTGATCTCGAAGTGGGAATCAAAAGACGAGCGTGCCCTTGCACCAAGATCGAAATTCCTTTAACCTCGCAAAGATCGCATGTCGTACGTACCAAACCCACCGGTTCTCCAACAACACTTGGGTACCTGGCACACTTAGCTTTATACCTATTAACCCACTGTGTCTCATTGCATGTGGGTGCCAATACCAGTTAGTGTGGTACCCAGATCAATGCACCTCCAATAGCTAGTCCCACTTCACTCGTGAACCGCCTGTGGCTTCCCGACAAAGGTTCTGAATCCCATGGCAATGATCAGAAGTTGTCCTCTAGAACCAAACTGCTATGAAAGTGTGCACGGGACATCGAACAACCTGCACATGCATAAAAATGGTAGAAAAGGTCAAAAGCACCTATTCTACACAAAATGAAAGCAAAACATGAGCTGAGGGGCTTAAAACCCTATGTAAATGACGCACTTTTATATATCTAACAATACACTAGCAGATAAATGGAAACACCAGTGCCATGTAGAATGAGCAGAGAAGTATATGTAGTGGAGTTTAGAAAACCAGAGGTAAGTAAAAACTATTTGAGTTAATTGTACTAAGCATGACGGGCCTGCTTGAGACCATAGATGGCTTTGCGTAATCGGCGTATTTGGATTGGAGTGCTCGCTGTCTCGTGAAGCCCCGCGGGTTGAGCCATGAAAACATCCCCGTGAAGGTGCGCGCTGTAAAATGCATTGCTGACATCTAGATGACTCCGATACACCACTGTGACTAGTAGTGAGAGAGAACTAACTATCAGTTGGTTGGTTTCACCACCGTAATCGAAGTGTCATGATAATCAAGGCTGGCGCCGATGAAAACCTTGCACCAAATTTGCCACTGGCCCACAAAACCATCAAGTAAGCGTTTATCTGCAAGATCCACTTGAAGTCCATAATGTTTTGAACCGAATCAGGCGGAACCAATTCCCAAGTGTCGTTCCGAACAAGGGCATCAAACTCTTTCGAAATCATCAGGCACCATTCGGGGCCTCTTTGATGGCTCTCAAGCTATGAGGCCTGCCTCAAGGTCATGGGCTAGGCTGGGTAAAAGAGAGAGCGGAGCTCGGATTGGTTTGTGGATGTTGTGGCGAGAAAGGGTGACTACTAAGAAGGTACGGGTAGCTCGGGCAGGGGGCAAGTTAGCTGGGTGCTCGAGCAAGAGGTAGGTCGGATGTGATTGGGAGGCTCGAGAGGGTGGTTAGTAATGGGGAGGTCGATAGGTCGGATGTGATTAGGAGGCCCGAGAGGGTTATCAATAGTGGGGAGGTTTCCAGGTCGTTTAGGTGCTCATGTGAACGGGAAAGAGGTGACCGGCTGTGATTGGGGGCCCCGAGAGGGCGGCTCAGAATGGGAGGCATTGCATCGGGGCCTCAACAGGCAATGCAGGGCAGATCGACTATGGCAGGAGCTCGAGGACCAGGATGATCAAGGTGGGATGCGTAGATCGAGCAAAGTGGGGCATCGAAGGCGTGGGTCGAAATGACGAGAGTGACTGAAACCATGCGTAGTTGAACTCATTAGACCGAGGGAGATAAGGATTAACACAAGACAAAGGAAATATTGACTCAATAAAACTAACATGACGGGAGTGACAGGTCTTGGTTGTGGAAGGGCCAAAGCAGATGTATGCACTTTGAGCAAGCGAGTAGCCGAGGAAGACATAGGGGGTGGATTGAGGAGCAAGTTTATGCAACGAGTATGGTCGAAGCCATGGATAACATAGACAACCAAAGACACAAAGTTTGGAGTAATTGGGAGGAGTCCCGAATAATTTGTGATATGGAGAGGACATCTGTAGTGTGGGTGTGGGAAGACGACACGATATGCAGTTGTGAGGAAGGCATATGACCATAAGGAGCCGGAAGAGAGGCCCGAGAGATAAGTGAAGCAACCTGCTTTCAACAATGTGAAGCGTGGTGACGCCATAGAGGCCATCGTGTTCAGGATCGTAAAGGGGGAGATGTGGGCGATGGGAGATTCATGAGTGGCTAAGAAGGTAGACAAACCAGTGTATTCACCCCCATTATCCGAGTAGAGTGTAATGATTTTCCGTTTAAAGATATTCTCAACAAGGGTTTTGAAGTTTATGAAAACCAACCGACATCTGACTTCAAGGCTTGATGGTAGAGCCATATATAGTGGGTTAAGTGGTTAACAAAACTGACATAGTATTTGAAATTGTTAGTCGATGGAATAGGAGAGGTCTATACATCAGAGAAGATAATTTGCAAAGGAGCAGGAGGAAACAAGTGTTAATTGAGAAAAAGGTAACTTATGACTTTTATTGTAATAACAATCTTTACAATGAAATGAGGGCGATAAGGCGCATATTAAGATGGAGCTTGTACTGAAACCAAGTGCCAAGAATAGGCTCAAAGGATGTCCCAGAAGCTTACGATACCGCCGCAAGGAGTGGCTTTTGATGACCGGAAAACACAATTATAAGGGGCGAAGACTTGGTCGCTTCACTCATAAATGTCGCCTTTAGTGCGGCCGTGAAGTAATCGCCCCATTTCAGAGATGTCGCCAATTTAAAAGAAAGAGGGTAAGAACTCAACCAATGTTTTGTTTGTTTTTCAAAATTATGAGATAGAGATAAGGTTTCTTTTCATGTGAGGAACACATAAAACATTATGTAGGGTAAATGAGTTGGAAGAAGTAATTAAAGAAGTTGTGCCCGAATGAGTAATATGTAACTCACATTACCAATGACAATGTCATTTAGATTGTCATAGGGAGCATGGAGCTTGAGATTGTTGAGGTCGACGGTTACGTGATGGGAGGCTCCACTGTCCAGCAACCATGGCGGAGATTTTGTAGCCGAAGATGTTGCAACATGAGCCATGGGTTGCCACTTCAGCTGCAGCGCCTCCAAAGAGGCCGTGCATGTGGGGCGGCGTGACCTCGAGTAGAGGAGATCGACACCGCTGGTGATCGGGGCACGACTAAAATCAGGGGTGGCCAACAAGTAGATGCCAACCTTAGCACCGACTAAGGTACGAGCGAGGCTGGTGTTTTGAGGAGGTCGACATCGGTGTCAGAATGAGGCCGAGAGCAGGATGACCACCGGTGGAGTGGGAGTTTGATGGGCGGTGTAAGTTAGCAGGACGCCTAGAGGCCATGTTGGCAGTGACCGAGAATGAGGAGGATCGGGATTGCGTGGGCTTTGAGCGCCACCCCAATTGATCAATTTTTCTCATGTAATTCATCAAAGAGAATCGGAGTCTCGCGATTTTGACAAATATCAATGTAATGGTTTTATAATCACTAATCTGAACGATCCAAAATTTTGTTGTCTATAAGGTCCTCATGATCGAGGGGTTTACTAAGAGCAACAAGTTGATCAACACGACACTTGATAAACTGCATGTATTCTGTGATTGTCTGAGAACCCTTGATGGCGTGCTTAAGTTGATCCTTGATTTTCTTAATATGCCCACGAGATGGACGAGCGTATGTGTTCCCGCAAGGGGCGAGCTGTGCATCATGGAGGTGGAGGATTGTTGAATTAGGGGAATCAATGGAGCAGAGATAGAGATGACAAGAGCACTAAAGAACAATTTGTCTTGTCGAATCCAAGGGAGAAAGTTTGGATTTGGCGTGTTCTGGTGGATGGAGCGAGTTGTGGCGTGTGGACAAGGGTGAGAGCCATCGATACTTATACATCGAGATCTATATGATAGCTTCAATCGGAAGTTTCAGAGAGTGTGGCTTTGTTAATGAGTTTGATAATGTTTTGGTGGGATATGTTAATGAGGGTGAGAGATGAAGCAAAGATTAGAAGGGAGAGGATTTCTGCTTCGAAAGCCAGCATAGGTAGAACAGGGGAAAGAGGAGGCGGAAGTGGGTGTGGGGAACAGTGGAAGCCGAGAAGGAGGTGAGGGGAGCCGACGACTAGAGAGAAGAGAGAGGGAGAGGTTTGGATCGTCGCTTTGATACCATATAGAGATTGAAGAATCCAAATGTGAATACAATAGATTGTAATGAACATATTTTCCATTCAATAACTTGAGACATTAATAGCACAAATTGAATCAATAAATGAAAGAATGAATTTGGTAATTAAATCTAGACTTTAGATATTATTTCTTGGTAGACTAGAATCAATTCCTAAATCTAAATACATATTTATAATTACAGGATTTAAATTAAATCAGATTTAGAATATGATTCTCCAATAATTATAATATGAGTAACATTTTATGTAATCCTTCAATCATTTGGTCAAATTGAGACTCCATCTTGTGTAATTGCGTTATAAATTATATTATTTATTTCTTATGGGAACTCGAACCAGAAACTTCCCTTAACCTCAACTTATCTCTTTACCACTCCCCCCTTAACTTCAATCCTTCCCTTTATCACTTAAGTCGGGTCTTAACAGCATCTATATATTTAAAATTTAATTTGAATAAGTCAAATACGGATTAAATAGGTAATGGTTATAATCAATTTAATTCAACATAATCATAAAGTAATTTCTAATCAAATTTGAATTATAGAAGTTGACAAAAGAACTTGTTTATTAAAGGAGCTATGCAAATGGACAAAAAATTGATATATATATATCACCCAACAAAGTAATAAAAGAATTGTTCATTATCCAAACTTCTATATATGCAGTGGCTGATACAACACCCAGAATTCTTGGAAAACAACCTCTATATTGGTGGACAATCCTACTCAGGCATACCAGTTCCAATGGTAGTTCAACACCTATATGACAGTAAGTTACATCTTTCCCTAGAAACAAACAGAAAAAAATTCTCAGTTAATCTCATGCACTTGCTTTTCTTGCTTCACTGAGGAGTTGCAGATAGAGAAGGAGGAGGATCTCCACCATTAAACTTGAAGCTTCGAGTATGTGATCTTCTCTTCTGAAATAATAATTATTCATGTAATTATTTGATCCCTTTTTTATTTTTGCTCATTTCTGTTCGGACTTATGATAAGGGATACGTGCTTGGGAACCCAATTACTGATATTCATATTGATCGCAATGCAAGAATACCATTTGCACATGGATTCGCTCTCATTTCTAATAGACTTTATCAGGTAATAATTTACTCTCTCCTATTGGCTAGCTATGTTTGGTTCCCGAAAAATGATAGGGAAAAGAAAAAAAAAAAACTGCATAAAATCCATTTTCAAAGTTTGGATGACATTGAATTTACTGCATAAAATTGGGAATTTGTGTATTTATTTTTCTCCTTATTTTTCAAAACAAAAAGCAGTTTTGAAAAACAGTAAAGCAATGGGCCCACATGTTATTTTCCTTACTCCTTTCCTTAAAATTTAAAGAATAATAAAAAAAGGAAATGAAATTTTACTTTGCATTTAATCAGATCCGCTGATTCGACCGACCTTGGCTTTTGGGGTTTTATATCCGACTCCGACGCTTCGCTGGATGCGGACTTTATGAAAAGAAAGCGAAGAAAGAAAAATATGTGATCCGCTTGTCGCTTCTCATATCACCATATTTCCAGTTTATTCTTTATTCGGTCGTGATTCTTGTATTTTTCCTCATATTATAGCTAAACTTTCTTCTATTTGCGCTTTTTTCTCGCAAAGTGGTTTTCACATAAATCGTGTTCTTTTCGATTGTTTTCGTATTTCATTATCAGCGCCACCGGTCATAACAAAGATCTATGTAATATTTGGTTCCTTATCTATCATATATATATTCTTTCCTTTCATTTTTCCTTTAAATTTTTCTTTTCTCTTGTATTTTCTAATGACCAAACATAGCTTTCAATTTTTTTTCTGATGAATTCTACCTCTTCAACTTCATGGAATTAACCTGCCAAACAAGCTCTATCAGACCTCAAGGGATGAAAATTCATCCAAATAAGATTATAAGGAAGACTTTTTGGGCATCCCATTTGATTAATATTTTCCTTTCTTCTCATGATCTTCAAGTCTGCTAAAGCAAATTGCAATGGCGATTATGTTAATGCAAATGCAAGCGGCCAACAATGTGAATTGAAAGTCATAAAAATGGAAGAGGTTAGAATGTACAATATATATATATATATATATATATATATATATATATATATATATATATATATAGTATATATATATATATATAATTATAATCATGTATTAAATACAAAAAAGATGTGATAATTAATGTACTAACAACTAATAGGCTTCTGCAGTTGCTAAGACACATAAACTCTGAACATATTTTGGAACCATCTTGCCGTGTAAATTTAACAAGAGGAGAAAATTCGACTCTTCAAAGGTCTCTTATGGAGAATCCTACAGAATTCCTCTCACGACTCGGAGAAACTCCATACTATTGCCTTGTAAATTCCTCTCCTTTCTATCACATTTACTTAGTTGAATATTTTCTCATCAATCTTTGGTCTTTTTTATTTTATTTTATTTTATTTATTTTTGATAAAAATCATCAATCCTTGGTCTTATTTTAGAATGAAATGTTTCTACTTCCTCTGAAATATGGGCGAATGATAGAGATGTACTAGGAAGCCTTCACAATGCGAGGTATGTGCACCGAGGCTATGTTTGGTTCTTAGGAAAAGGTGAGGAAAAATAAAATACAAATTAAATCTGAAATGTTATTTGAAAAAAAGGGAGCGTTGCAATCAATGACACAATAATGAAATACGAAACAAAGAAATAAACACCATATTTACGTGAAAACTCTTGCAGGAAAAAACCAGAGAGGAGACGAGAAAGCTTTACTATAAATATGAGAGAAATTATAAAGTAAAGCAGAATAGATAATAAACTCTAATATGTTGATAAGATGAAAATACCCAAACAAAAAGATCCATACCGCGAGGCAAGTCCCCGCACCCCTTGGGATCAATTGTGGGCTACGGGGCTAGGCCTAATGGATAGCCTCTCTGCTACCACAACAAATCCTTATTTTTTTTCTCAACTTTTTCTTTTCATAAAAGTCGATTGCATGCCTGGGCTCTGACATGCTCCAAAACCAAATCAGTCACAAATCAACAGTATGAAATGAAAATATATAATTAAATCTCGACATATTATTTTTATTTGTTACTTCAAACTTATTTTATTTATTTTAATTCAATATAAAAGAATACATAGTTTAAGATTATGTAACTTTATAAGTAATCTTATTTATATTTTATTTCGTGAAATTTTTATTACACAAACAATGGGAAAAACCATATGATAGATCTTTCTTGCTATTGGTATGATATTATCTACTTCAGCCCAAGAATTTCATTGGTTTTGTTTTTAGGCTTCTCTCAAAAGGCCTCATGCCAATTAGATATTGTCCATACTTATAAACTCATAATTAGGGATGTAATCTAGTCGAGTCATGTCGATACAAAGCCAAGCTCGAGATCAACTCGATTAAAAAATTTGAAGCTTGCTCAAACTCGATTGAACTTATTTTTTAGATGTTTGAAACTCGACTAAAATAATGAAAGCATATTTGAAACTCGACTGACATAAAACTTGAATCAATTAAAAATTAAATACCAATCATACACGAACTCGTCTCAACTTAAAATTGACTCGAATTCAACTCGATTATGCTCGCGAGTAGCTTAAGTTGAGTATTGTGATACTTGAACTCGACTCAACAAGCTATTCGAGTTCGAGCTCGATTCGATTAGCTTAGAGTAGAATTCATGTATTCTAGTCGAGCTCGAGTAGCTTACAAGTAGATTGACTCATTTACACTACTTATAATCCTCCATGCTTTTAATCGATGTGAGACCTTGGACGCACACCCCACACAAACAAAAATAACAAAAGTCATTTTATTGTAACATTTGTTTTTCTTGATACTTTCCAAGAAACAATCACAACTTTAGGTTCTATAAATCAGGAATGAAATTGTTTCGAAATTTTGTAAATGTGAAGCAGGGAACAAAGGGGCAGTGGAAGAGGTGCAATCGCACCACCTTAGCTTTCACAAAAGTTGTGAATAGTACCGTTGCTTATCATCGAAATCTCTCCATGACAGGCCTTCGAGCTCTAATATTCAGGTGATGAAGACTTTTTTTTTTTTTACAACTAAACTCTTTAGTTACAATATAGTTAACTCTTTCCATTCGGACTCAAAATCCGAGACCCCTCTCATCTTTATGCCTTACATTTTTGAAATATTGATCATATGATTTAGGCATGATGGATAGGTGATAAGGTCCTTGAAACCAGAGATATTTCTACTTTAGAAGTTATGTGGTGTCAAACTAACACTCCAAAAATTATAAAAAAAAAAAAAAAAAAACCTTTTATATGTCCTTTGTTTGGCCCTTTGAAAAAATATATATATATAATGCTAACACTCAAAAAAAATTTTCTCGTATATTATTAATCTATTATGATGCTGACATTCCAAATATAAAATCCTCGATCTGCCACTGTTTGAAAACATTACCTTTGATCCTTACATATAAATGCCTTCGCAATCTATTTGTTTCAGAAAACAAGTATTGAAAAAAAAAACATGAAAGCAACATTAATTTTGTTTTCTTGGCATGTTATAGTGGGGATCACGACATGATTGCTTCGTATGTTGGCACACAACAGTGGATAAACTCATTAAATTTGACGTTGGATGATGATTGGAGGGCATGGTATACCGATGGACAAGTTTCTGGGTAGGTTTTAGGGTTCATGTTTATGATCACACTAAATCATTTACGTTGTGTTTTAGTTCCCAAAAAGTACGAAAAAATGTTAAAGGAAAATGGTTTTATGATGTTTGGTTGTCTAATGAAAAGTCTTAGGTTTCGCTTTGAAACCCGAAAGTACTAGAAAAGAAAAATAGAAAATGATTTTCTCATGTTTGGTTTTATCATATAGAAAATATAAAATACAATCAAATATAATTAAAAATTGCGAGTATAAATGCCTTTGACCTATAGTGTCGCATGTCCAATTTAGTTCCTGGGCGTTTTTTTCCGCTCTGCATCTCGATTTTTAGTGTCGTAGCTCATTCATACCCCTATCGCCACGAAGCCATACAAATGGACAAATGAGAGTTACCCACGGCACTCCATGTCAACAATATTTACGATGATTCGTATGAAGTTTGTGATGACAGGGCATAAATGAGCTACGAAGCACTAAACGCTGGGGTTCCATGGACAAAAAAAAAAAAAAACTCGGGTTAAATTGAACATATCCATATAAGTCAAGGCATTTATACACCTTATCCCATCAAAATTCCTTAAAATTTTACATATTTTTAAATTTCTTGGTCTTTATATAATAGAGAGAAGTAATTAAAATGAGTTTGTATAAATACATAAAATTAATTTATTAAGTTTGAATATATTTTTTATTTTTCTCTAAAATTTATTTCTTCCTATTTTCCTTCTAATTTTATTTCCTTATACTTTTCGAGTTCTAAAACAAAGCTTTAGAGAAAATCAAATATAAAACAAAATTACTTAAAAAACTTACATATTCTAAATTATTTAATCAAAAACGATTAATGAGTGTTCTAAAACGGAAATATTCTTATCTTCTTTATTTATTTATTTTTATTTCCAGGTATACCGAAAGTTACATTAATGGAGATTTCGCTCTTACACATGCAACTGTAAAGGTAAGAAAAACCCTAGTTTCTACAAAGTTCCTAGAGTTGACTGAAAAAATTTAAGTTTAATACATATAATTTCTTATACCGTGTGGGCAGGGTGCTGGTCATGTAACTGCAGCATACAAGCCCAAGCAATGCTATGCCATGGCTAAAAGATGGTTTGCTTATTACCAGCTCTAGTATCAATATATATATATATATATATATATATATATATATATATATATATATATATATATATCTCCGGATGGTTGGCTAAAAATAATAATAATGATCGGAGGGTAGTCCATACTAAAAATATCAATTCGCCGGAGACGGCCCAATCGATATACACGGAGGTAGCCCTGACATAGCAAAATAATACCAATCGTCTGAGACGGCCCAATTGATATATCTCGGAGGGTAGTCCACTAAATATAACATCGGAGACAATCCATTACTTAGATCGGAGGGTAGACCACAAAGATAAACAAATAACTTTGTTTGAAACTAGTTTTCTCATACATGGCTTAGGCAGGTGTGAGAGAGTCGGTGAGGACTCGGGATATGAGTTGAGCAGTTAGACATTCAAGCAGAAATCACGCATTTACTTGAATGCGTGTTTATTTTCTGTGGTACAGTAATCGCACTCAAGTAGAGTAGCCCACTTAGGGTGATTCCACTATCGAAAGCATTACCACTCGCCGAGGAACATATTTTCAGTACAGGAGCGCACGAGGGAGGGATCTGGCCTTAGAGGCCGAAGTTTAGGAAGAAAAGCCTCTGATTGTGGCTTTGGTTTTTGATGTATTCATGTATTAGAATTTTAGAATTTTAATATATTGTGGTCAGATGTTATAATCGATTAATCCCTTGAAACTATTGGATATAGTTGTTGTATTATGATGAGTATTGTTTATAGCCCGCGGCCGTTTTACTCACGCAAGCAGATTTCTATATCGGACCATCGACAGTTTCTTACGCAGGGTATCAGATCTGCAGAGCCCCGTACAAAGGAGAGACTCCCGCCCCGATTTTCCGAAGTGGCGCCGAGTAACCCGACATCCACTTGTATTCCGGGCGGGTTGATCTGGTAGTTAACGAATTCCTGCTCGTAATACACTTTGTGGTGTAGCATATGGGTTTCAAAATAATAATTATTATAAATATATTATTAATATATTAAACTTGTTGTTTTAATTATTTTATTTTCAATTTCTAAATGTATATTTTTAATATAATTTATATGATAATTTAATATTTAAAAAATATAGTATGAAAATTTAGAATTAAATAATTTATAGTTTTAATATTAAATTTATTTTTATTTATCTCATTAATCCTATCTTAAATATTTATAATTTCATTTTTTTATTTATCCTTTAAATTTTATTCAATCATATATGTTTTTTTTATAAAAATAAAGTTGTACTAGTTTATAAATTAAATTAAATTTAATAACTAAATTATTAGTATATTTTAAATAATTTTATTACTTAAACTATTGTTAATAACAAAATAATATTATTTTTAAAATAATTAACAAAAATTATATACTAATTTATTTCCTAATATAATTATATCTTGTAGCAATATAGATTTTCAAACAAATATGATATTTCATTATTATACGGTTGAGATATATTTTTAGAATTTTTTTTTTCCAAACATAAATGAATTTTATATTGTTAACATTCTAAATTAATTAATAGATGATGATAATTCAACCACTATCGAGGATATACATCTTTCTGATGTGGAACCATATCCTATTATTAGATATAATGAGGATGGAGATTAGAGGCATATGAGATTTTATTTGATATTTTGGAGTTGTTTTTCTGGATATGTTATTAAGTTGTTATTTTATTGTTTTGGTACTATTTAGTTAGTTAGTTTGATACTTTTGTTATAACATTGTTATAGCATTATTTATTTATTTAAGTTTGTTTACTATTATTATATTGTTTACTCCACTATTTTATATATTAATTATTATTATATATATTTGTATATTGTTTATTTTTATTTGAAGAAATGATAAATCTCTTAAAATTAATTTATTTAACATTTTTTAAAGTTTTAACTCAAGCTTTTGGACCGGCAACCCATATTGCCGTAAAAACCAACTACTGAAATGAGTCAAATTAGCCTAACCCGTTTTGGCTCACAGCCCAAATGGGCTAGCTCGAAATGGATTGGGTTGGTCCGTTTACCAGCTCTAAATTTGACCTATCCTGTCAAAAACATCGATTTCATAAATCTAAAACCCACCAAAACCCGATTATACCAATCCCATACCTGTCCCATTAGGGATGAGGTGGGAACCCTAAAAAATTTATCCGGTTGTCATCCCTAGTCTCTCTAAATAAAGGGGTTACGTTCTTTTAGAGAGAAGGCCTCGGGAGGTCCCATTCATGTTAATGTAAATCCCAAGTAGTCTCTTTGTTATCCTACCCGAGCAACCTACTTCACTTGAGTGAGTCATGGAGGACCATGTTTGATGAGGAGGTTTGGAACCTCTCCATTCTTCTTGCATGTGCCTCCCAAGGCTTAACTTTTTTCTTAAGAAAAAAAATATTACATTGAAAAAAAAAACTACTTTTAATTTTTTTGAAAAGAAAAATAATTATCCTTAAATAATTAAAAAATAAAAACAATGAAAAATTAAATTAATTTTAAAATACCGTAAAGTAATTATTTTTATCTCAATTTAATAATAACTAATCAGTTTATGCATTCAAAAGCCTTAAAATATATCACATCAGTTGAAACGGAAATACTACGAATATATAAGCACGATAACATCCAATTCCAGATGGTGACCTTCGGTAAGCCTAAAAACAAAACCATGATGACTTAAATTAAAAACGCGATAATACTGTCAAAGACGGATATGAAAGGGTTTGGCGAGGTTTCCAAACAATGGTATTAGAGCTCTGCTTTCTGGGCTTAATTGGTTGAGTGGATGCTAAACCAAGTGGTGTGTTGAGCGGTGAGCTCCTCGACAGTTGTGCAACGCGTAAGCACTAAGTTGGGACTTTGGTATCCACAAATTACATAAATGAATGAAAAGATGCTGTTCCTCATCGAACCGATTACGTTCCTGCTCGACTGCACACTTCCTGCTATTTATACCCCGCTTTTCCCATTTTTTAAAAAATTATAATGTAAAAACTATTCTTCTCACTTCATCATCATTTTCGCCATGATTGTTCTGGCAGGTCGAAGTTCGTCGCCCCTCCCGATCCAGACACCATTTGGGAGGAACCGTTTGATCTGGGAGACGACGTCCATCGTCTCCTGCATGCTGGCGCCAAATTGCCTTTAAGCGACACAACATTATCGCGTTCCTGACTGGGCTTCCTAATCATTTGTTTGCAATCACAGTTTGCTTCCCTTTATGTTTTGTTTTCGCTTTAAACGGAATTACGGAAGAAGCATTCTTAAGACGAATTTGTTTTTAGTGTTCGTTTACCGGCTTCTGTTAGTTACAAATTTTTTTTTTCCGTTCACGAATTTGGTTGTGTTCGTTTACCGATTTTTTTTTTTTCCGTTTCTGTTTCTGCTGTAAGTCAAATTTCTTTCTGACAAAATTTGACTCAAACTTGTTTCTTGTACTGCAGTTTTTAATAAATATATATATTGGTTGTATTTTTTTTTTCCCCCGTTTCTGTTTCTGCTGTAAGTCAAATTTCTTTCTGACGAAATTTGACTCAGACTTGTTTCCTGTACTGTAGTTTTTAATAAATATATATATTGGTTGTATTTTTTTTTCTGTTTCTGTCTCTTCTGTAAGTCGAATTTTTTTTTCTGATCAAATTTGACTGAAACCAGTGGCTGCATTTTGTACTGCAGTCTGTACTGAAACTAGTGGTTACACTTTTTTTTTTTTTTCGTTTATGTATTACAGTCTGTTCGTTACAGATTCTCTTTGTTTTTGTACTGAAGTTTGACGTTCAAATTTTTGTCTCAGTTTCTTGAATTTGTTTCTCCTCATTTCGAATTTCGCTTATGTTCGGTATTAAAAAAAAATATTACAGTTTTTCCGTTTCTGCAACCTTTCGTTTTTGTTCTGCAGACGAAATTTGACTCAAACATTGAAATTTGACTCAAATATTTAGTCTCTGTACTACAGTTCTCATTATTTTTTTAATTTTATGTTTCTGCTGCACTGTAAAAGCATTCTGTTTCAGTTTTAATATTTTTTATTTGCTCAGAATTCGTTACAGTTTGTTTTTTATTATTCTGTTCGTTTCCGTATTACAATATTTGTACTGCAGTTTTTCCAGTTTCTATTGTATTCAAATTTTTTGAAGACTACAGTTTTTTTCGTTTCTGTTGTATTAAAATATCTGTTTCTGTATTCAAATATTTTTCATTTATGTACTGCAGTTTTACATTCAAACTATTTGTTGCATATTTATATTCAAATATTTGTTACAGAAATGGCTTTGCCTTCGACTGCTAACTCTATTCGAATCACGGAGAAAGCCGTAGCAGTTAAATGGTACCAATTTCAAGAGATGGCAACAAAGATGCTGTTCTATCTCACAACCTCGAACTTGGCAAGATTCCTCAATGAGCGATGGTCCTAAATTGGACGTCGAGAGCATGTATAGAAAGAAGTTTCATTGCCATGACGCATGGAATCACTCTGACTTCCTGTGTCGCAACTATGTCCTCAACGGTCTGGAAAATACTCTCTATAACGTCTATAGTCCGTTGAAAATGGCTAAGGAGTTATGGGATAGTATGGACAAGAAGTACAAAACCGAAGATGCCTCTGACCAAGAAATTCATTGTCTCAGAATTCGACTTCAAGATGGTTGATTCAAAGACCGCCTTAAGTCGTTCAAGAGCTTCAAGTGGTTGTGCATGATATTCATGTCGATGAATGACCTAAGTAAGACATTTCAAGTGGCTGCATTTATTGAAAAATTGCCACCATCCTGGAGGGATTTCAAAAATTATCTCAAACACAAGAGAAAGGAGTTATCACTTGAAGACTTGATTGTTCGGTTGATGATTGAGAAAGACAATAGGCTGTCTGAGAAGAAAGTTAGGAAGAATCTAGAAGTTTCAAGGGCCAACGTTGTTGAAGGATCTAAACCCAAATGCTAAGAGGAAAATGCCCGCAAGTCCGAGATGGATTCAACCAAGGCCTAAAAGAAGTTCGTGGCGCGCTTCAACCGTGCGGGCAAGTCTGGACATCGAGTCAAAGACTGCAGAGCTAAGAAACGATAGAAAACACAGGCTAATATGGTGGAAAGATCTCCAATGTGGTGTTGATGATATCAATCAATCGCTATGATATCCAAGTGTAATATGGCGAAAACCCTGGCGAGTGGTGGATTGATACCGAGCAACTCGTCACATTCGTAAACGTATCGATGTTTCATCCACACAACCGCGGGGGTGATGAAAACTTTATATGGGTAATTCATCAACCCTAAGGTTGAAGGTGTAGGAAAGATTGCTCTAAAGATGACACTGAAAGACTGCGGACACTCACTTACGTTCTGCATGTGCCGTATGTTCGCAAGAATTATGTCGCCTCATCCTTAGCAAGAATGGCTTTAAGTTGGTTTTTGTATCTCGATAAGTTTGTGTAATTTCCTCAAAAAATGAGATGTATGTAAGGGAAAGGTTATCTCGAGTGATGGTTTGTCTAAGCCAAATGTAATGACTGTAACCAAGGATGTGATTTGAATAAAGTTGCTTCTTCTTATGTAAGCTTGGAGTCTTCTAACATTTGGCATGCTAGACTAGGACACGTTAACTATAAGTCAATAAAGAAATTAATGAATATGGGACTGTTGCCAAAGTTTGAATGTCCAAATGAGAAATTCCAAGTGTGTGTTGAATCTAAATTTTCTAAGCCCCCTTTCCACTCTGTAGATAATAGACTTTAACCTTTTAGATTTAATACAATACGTATATATGCGATATGAAATCAATACTGGCCAAGAGGTGGTAATAGTATTTTATTACTTTTATAGATGATTGTCATGCGGTATTGTTATGTTTACTTAGTAGCAAAGATGAGGTAGGTCGGAATGCTTTTAAATCTTATAAGGCCGAAGTTGAAACTCGCCTGAACAAGAAAAATTAAAATCATAAGGAGGACAGAGGAGGTGAATATGAATTTCCATTCGAGGAAATTTGTACCGAGTTTGGTATCGCTCACCAAATGATCGCCCTATACAATTCACAATCTAATAATGGAGCGGCGAAAGGAAAAACCTGGGTTTTTAAAGGAAAACAATGAATGTACGTTGAACAGTTCGTTTACTACGTAATTTGTGGGGGTGCCGTTTTTAACGGCAAATTTTATTTTAAATAGAGTACCCTACGTAAAGACACACACAACAAACTCCTATGAGAAATGCAGCGCGTAATGCCTAACTTGAATTATCTCAAAGTGTGGGGGTGTTTCGCTAAGGCTGCGCTCCTAAGCCTAAAAAGGTTGGCGTAGGACCAAAGACTATTGGACTGTTTTTATCTGATATGTCTCGAATAGCAATGCATATCGTTTTCTTGTTCACAAGTCGTAGATCCTGCATATACATGTCAATGTATTATTGAATCAAGGGACGCTTCGTTCTTTGAAAATATATTTCCATATAACATAGTATATGAGGAAATTGATAATAATAAGAGGTCTCAAGATATTATATCTAGAAGTGATCCAATGGAGGATGAACCTGTGACGTAGTAAAAGACAAAAAGGACTTCCACGCCGACCCGATTTCTTAACGACCGTTGGAAAATGAGCCTCCCGTGATATCCAAAGAAGCTTGACTTCGGGCCAGCACAAGCCCCGCTCGAAAGAAGCTATCAATAGTAAAGTTGAATCCATCTTGTCAAATCATACATGGAAATTGGTTGACCTTCCTCCTGGTAATAAACCACTACAATGTAAGTGGATTTTCAAGAGGAAAATGAAAGCGGATGGTGCTATTGATAAATATAAGGCTAGGCTTGTAGTAAAGATACAACGAAGGTCTTGACTATTTTGATACTCTATTCACCCGTTACTAGAATTACATCTATATGATACTAATTGCTATAGCAAATGCGTATAAGCTTCGAGTATCCATCAAATGGATGTGGAAAAACCACTTTCTTAAACGGAGATTTGGAAGAAGAAATATATTTGGAACAACCCGAAGGGTTCATTGTTCCGGGACAAGAGCAGAAAGTATGTCGGCTTATGAAGTCACTCTATGGATTGAAACAAGCACCAAAACAATGGCATGCTAAATTCGACAAAGTCATGTTGTCGAATGGTTTCAAGATTAATGAAAGTGCGACATAAATGTGTATATGTTAAGCAAACTCGTAATTGCTTTTGCCATTTTATGTCTATATGTAGATCTATATGCTTATAATGCGCTGATGGCGAGACTATTAAGAAAATCAAATGCTTGCTTGCAAGTAAATTTGAAATGAAAGATATGGGGGTCGCTGATGTTATTTTAGGAGTTAAAATCCATAAGACACCTGGAAGATTAGCTCTATCACAATCCCATTATATTGAAACGATTCTTGTAAAATGCAAGAATCTAGATATTATACCAGTAAAGACTCCGATAGATGTTAATTTACATCTTTCTAAGAATACTGGTGAAAACAAAGCTCAAAATGAGTATGCTAGTATACTAGGCAGTTTAATGTATGTCATGAATCAGACTAGGGCCGAACATAGCCAGGTAATTGTAGCAAGCTAAGTCGATTTACAGTTAGTCCAAATGAAAATCATTGGAAAGCTATGAAACGTTTATTGGGCTACTTAAAGCATACTCAAGATTATGCTTTGCATTACACATAATATCCCATTCTTGAAGGATACACTGTGGATGCAAATTGGAGCAACCGGCACTAAAGACACAAAATCAACAAGTGGATATGTATTCACACCGTGGGCGGCAAAGTGTCTTAAAATCATCCAAACAAACTTGTATTGCCAGATCCACCATGGAATCAGAATTTATTGTTTTCCGTGAAGAAGCCGAGTGGTCGTAAAATTCTCGAAGATATTCCTAATCGCCTAAAACCAAAGGTCTGGCCATGTATACATTGTGATAGTCGTCGGGCAATAGGAAGGGCGCGGAATGCCAGCGGAGTAATGGTAAGTCTCGGACGACATACGCCGAAGATGATGACAATCGTAAGACAACTTCTTTCTAGTGGAATTATCACTATTGACTATGTGAAGTCAAAAGATAATATTGCGGATCCATTAACAAAAGGCCTAACTAGAGAGATGACGCGGTAAAACATCAAGGGGGAATGGGCTTAAGGCCCTAAACAAGTCATCATAAATGACAACTTACCTAGTGGACTGAGATCCCGTGATCTAGGTTCAAAGGGACAACTAAGTTATGAAGACAAGCAGTAGCACTGTTTCAATTTGTTTTACCCATTCCCGATAAAGACAAGATATTTATGTGAAGGTTAAGCAAAAGATTTTAATGATTACAAACGATATGTTCATAAATCACCTATGTGGGAGTGTGAAGTGAGGGTCGCTTCCTTGCGGAGAATCGCAGCGGTCGACTCTCTAAAAACACTCATGTAAGAATGCGGTAATTATGGCCAAAACGAACACAACAAATAACCAATTTTGTTCGGTAAATAGTTAGCGGATTTCTATCGGCCTAAAGCTATACCTAAAGGTAGACTCAAAGACATCAAGTCTAACGGGACGACCAAGTAAGTCCCGACAGCTCTCACTGGGCGAAAGCTCAGCCCCGCACTACTTATCCCGACGCAACGCTTTCTCATGGAATACCGTACTTTGCATCTTCATGCATACACAGAGTATTGATACGAACTTTCATTCATGTGGGATTGTTGACTTGGTATCCAGCAATGGATATATCCACAAATTACATAAATGAATTAAAGATAAGTCCCCATCGAACCGACATGTCTCGGCTCGATGACACTTCCTCGGGTTATTATACTCCTCTTTTCCTATTTTTTAAAATTAGCAATGTAGTAAAACTATTCTTCTCACTTCATCATCATTTTGCAGCGATTGTTCTCGCAAGTTGAGTTCACGGTCCTCCATCCGTACCACTCGGAGAGGAACGAGATTCGTTTCTATCCTCGGGAGACGATTGTCCATTGTCCCTGCATAAGCCGAGGGCCCAACGCCTTAAGGACACAACATTATCGTTGGGCCTCTGGATCCGCTTCCTAATTATTTGTTTGCATTGCGTGCTCTGCTTCCTTTATGTTTTTTGTTTCTGGTTTTAAACGAACACGGGGAATAACAAGACGTGTGTCTAAATATGTGTTAAAGCATAAAGAAAATTCCTATTTCGGGTGAAAAGCACTTGACAAACTTGTCGTTGAAATGATTATTTATTTGTATACCAAGTCCTGGCAACGCCCTACATCATGGCGTTAACGCCGGAAGACTTATAAACATTAACAACATCTAATTAATCTGCGCTTTTTGAGTGAAAAGTTCAAAATAAAATCATAAAAGCTTAAATTCAAAATGAATAATATTATACAAAATATAAATAGGAATGGTTGATAAGGTTTTCAAACACTATTTTTCGCCACGCTTCACGTCATCATTTTTTATTAATATATATATATATATATATATATATATATATATATATATATATATATGGGTATATATATATATATATATATATAAAATTTTCCCAACCGGGATCTAGATCAATGCCTGTGAGGGCCGGCTGGCACACCAGCGGGTCGCCAGCGCCCATTATCGTCGCTTTCAAAGCGCTTCACACCCAAATTAGAAGCTTCAATAAAGAGAATGAGGAAACGACAAAGACTTATACCGATTGTCATTATCACTATTTGAATATGAAACTCAAATTTCTTTGCATTTTTTCCATATATCCTGCGATTTGAACCTTTGTGAAATTATCTCCATGAACGTCAGACCAGCAATCTTAATACAAATTAACACACAATATTTCGATCATCAATTCAAACTCATATCCGATAATAAAATAAAATAATAATAAAATAAAAAACATATAGATTACATACCGTTTGAAGAATACACAAACGAAAGGGAGATTTCCTTCGCCTTATGGGATCTTAAATCCTCGATCTCTTTCCCTTCATGCGATAGATTTTAAATCCTTGATCTCTTCTTCTCCTTATCAAACTGATAATAATGCACTGTTTTCTCGTAATTGATGGAAGAGCGCTCTAACCGCATACGGGCGCTTTCTATATATAACTTATCGACGTGGTACATTTAATTAAAATACACATTTAAAAACCGGCTCTAAACGCCAGAATTTAATAACTGCTTTTATAATAAATATAATTTATTATAAGAACAATTACTTATAATAAATTTTATATATATATATATATATATATAAGCTGAAAATATGAATTTTGAGTTGATTGGATGATTAATGGAGTACCTGAACTAATTCAGATTCACATTTTCTACTGCCTTTTTTACCCTACAGGTATAAATAAAAAATGTCTAAATCAAGAAAGTGGAGTTTGTAATTATTTAGAGGAAAAGGACATCTATTTTGTCTTGACACATTAAAGATTCACATCTTTACAACCCTCCCAATAATTGTCCTCCTATAATTGGCTGGCTACCCTCCCAATACTTGTCCTCCTATAATTGGCCAGCCAGCTGATCATTATCTTAATTTAGTGGTTTGCCTTCCTTAAATCCTGGATTTTTATTTTTTAATTTTTTTTATGGTGCCTTATCTTTCTGGCATTCATTTCAGATGGCCTGTTTCTTGTGACACCCCACCTTCATCATCTTTAGACTACTTTGGCTAATCTTATTTGATAGATATATAAAAATTGACCCATGAATTAGATTGAAAAATTGGGTATGGATTGAATAATTATGATCAATGTTTTAAAAACGGGACTGAAATGATTGATCGAGATCATCGACTGTTAGCCTTTTTAGTCCGGTTTGATGAGCAAAACCACCGCATTGTAATTAAATCTGAGTTGAACCGACAAACCAAATGCCACCGATAACCGGTACTGACCGACACCGACTCCATGATAATCCCCTTCAGTATTTTTTTGCCCAACACCACCTGGCTCTCACCAATTATTGAAGCTTCGAGAACTGCAGGCAAAACGGAGCCGATCGGTAAAGAGAGAGGATGATGAACAATTTTTTATTTATTTATTGTTAATGAAGACTACAAATAAGAAATTCTATAAATACCATGAAAAAGAAGTTCTATAATAATCTTTAGCATAATGTAACATATGTATGAGATAGCTTTAAGCGCCTTTTCTAACTTAATCACTGGCTCAGCCAGCCTTGGTGAATATAAATATTGCTTCTCGTGGATAACGTTTATCGTTTTTTGGCTGGCCTTTCTCGATTCGTGATAAAGACAATACCGACACAGATAAATTAAAGATGCCTTTCTCAGATGTATACGCACTCACTCCTTAAGACACTTATACCTTTACAAAAAAAAAAAAAAAAAAACTTTAAAGGAAAATTTGATAACATCTCTAAGAAAATCCAACCACCAAATAACCGAATTATTATTGCAATATTTTCTTGGCTGCCAATATGTTGTTTTTCTGATGTAGGACAAAGAACAAAGGGTCTCGACCTGCTTCCTCTTAAATAAGTAACAAGAAATTTTTTGTATATACTTATATCAAGAAATATAATTATAACTATTATTATAGATGATGTTATTTGTTTTTATTTTCAATAAAATTTTATATTTGAATATTGCACTTGATACATAGAATTAAAAAAAAAAAACAATACATTTATATAAAAATGAATAAATAATATTATAAATATTAAATTAAATATATTAAAATTAAAATAAATTTTAATAAAATATTAAATTAAATATATTAAAATTAATTTTAATTTTAATAAAATATTAAATATATATTTATGATGTCACTCATTCAACCACTGTTCGACCATCAGTTCAATCAATAAACCATAAATCGATAATTTTTTTAATTTATTTATCGATCCATTTTTTAAAACATTAATTCTGATTAATGACTCATTTCTTGATCGACTATTTTTTTTTCTTTTAAATACATTATAGTTTCAATATAGTAAATTATTCAAATTAAAAATCGAACCGAAATCCTTATGTCCCTTCCTATGTCCTTATATTTACTTTAACGATGAATATTTTATCATATGAACTAGGTTGGATAGGCTTGGGACCAGCCTTATATTTGCTATCACTTAAGTTTGTCATTGACATGGTGGGTGAGAAAGGCCCCACCGATCATGTGGTTTTTGTCATTTTTTCCATAAAGGTGAAGGAATTTTGGTGGATGAATTAATGAACGATGTATCAGCATGCAATAATATCAATGGATACAAGTTATTTTGTACTACTGTAATAAAAGAAAAATAGAAACTGTATTATTACCCATAAAAATAAAGAAGGAATTCAAAATTTCACAAAACCAATTCACTCAAACAACTCTTTATCTGACAAAGAAGAAATAAATATATGATTAGAAAGGAAGAAAAAACACTTTACAGCCTCAACACTGAAACTGACAGATTAAAGAAGAAAAAAAAAGGGGAAAAACTGACAAAAAGGGGTCTAACACCAGGACACACTGTTGACAAAACTCCTGATGTAGGAATTGATTGATGAAAGAAAGCTATGATTGTTGATGGTATCGATGAAAGACAATATGGGGAGTGGGAAGAAATAGTTAGGGCTTATGTAAAACCCTCTTTGATAGCTGTTGAAAAGTTCAATGGTGAATCTATAGCAATGAGCCTAAGGTTTACATGACAGTTGAACCACTCTACAGCTGCAGTTTTATTTTAGGGAGAAGTATGCTTCAGGCTGTTTATTTGAAAATAAAAGGAAAATAGGTACAAAAATTGTAACGATCGCCAATACATTTCACCAAAATAATCAGAAACCCCAACCTTATCGAATGTTATAATGTTAGCTATCGAACCGATTCGGCGCCTAATGATGTAAGCCGGAAAGGATTGTAATTTAGAATGCTTCCTGACATCATTTGTGGCACGGTCGGTACTTTAAAATCTGTGAACTGCGCCCCAATGAATAGTGATTTTTCTTATTTCATCCTGATTTTATGGGTCAGAAAGTGATTTTTAGCTAGTACCTTTGTAAATTCTCTATGACTTTGAACCCGACATTTAGAAGATAATGGGATATTTATGAATAAATGATTCTGACCGAATTTTGAGTCACAATAAATTTTTCTAAATGGCTCTAAAATAATGGGGTAAGTGCTATTCGAATAAATAAATCATAAAGACTAATTTAAATCGGAATAGCGAAACGGAAATTGCCGGGATAGCTTCGCGCGATCCGAACGAATCGTAATAATACGCTTATTTGTCAGATATCGATTTAATACGATTTTAATCCGAGCTGTGATTTCGTGAGCCCGAATTCATCGTGGAAGGATTTAGCTTAAAATATTTTATGTTCAAATTTAAATATAGACGACCATAGAATATTTTACATATAATCGATATATAAAAAGAATAAAAGTGCTTAAACCGGTATAAAAATCGCTATAACGGGAGATATTTAATTGTACTAGCTAATCAAAATCTTTCTTAATTAGCTAAGCTTATGATTTAAATAATGGGTAAATGACTTGATCTCATGGGAATGGACCAATGAGAAGCTTGATAAAAGAGTAATCTATCCAACCAATGATTTACTTAAGTAGCACTTTGAATAATATTTTAAAGTCTAAAAATTGGGGATTTAAGGCCAAAAGAAAGGATCACGTATAGGAGAGGAAAGAAAGGAGAAAAAGAGAGAAAAGAAAGGGAAGAAAGGAGAAAGAGGAGGAGAAAGGGTAGGGGCAAAGTGGTGGTAGAGGTGAATTCTTTATTCTCTTATCAAGCTTCCAATGGTACCTCCGCGACCGCCGAAGAGAAGACAGCTGAAACCTGCTAAACAAGTAAGTTTTTCAAGCATGAAGTTTTTGATTGATGCTTTTCATGCCTAATGATTTGATTTTTTTGTATGGATGTTAAATTAGTGGCATTTAGGGTTGAATGATGATGATTTTCAGATAAATTGAGAAAGCCACGGATTAGATTAGTGGTTTTGACAAATCAAGTGAATGAATGGGTTAGGCTTGATGTGCACTTTGCGTGATACGCCGAACGTATATTCTGATCAGATTTAAGTGTTTAGAGCGAAAGAAAAAAATCTAAGAGAAACACACTAAAATTTTTAAAGAATTCTCGGTATTGCGAGTTTCAACCTGTTGCTTTCGACCTCAGTTTTGTATCTTTGGCCATAACTTGCTCATATTTCGCATCGGAATTGAGTGATTCAAAATTCCTGGGTAAAATAGACTTCTAGGGGAAAATTTATCTAAAGAAAGTTCATGCAAATTGTAAAACTTAAAGTGCCCAGTGGAAAATGGCTCAAAGCTGAGCTATGCGCAGATTCTGTTCGCCAAACCGAGCTATTTGTCAGGCGTGATTGTGTTATATGGTTGAGAGCTTTAGAGACACTTTAAATTGAAAATTTAAAGAGATGTTATTTGATATCAAGAACTGATCTGGAGAGTTTCATAAATTTTTGAAGACCGTTTGAATAATTTTTGAGTCATAAAGTCTATAGGGTATGGTTGGAAAAAAGGTTGGCCAAAATGAATGAGTTTTTTAGTGCTTAAGGGTAATTTGTTCATTTGGCTTTAAATGAATGTGTGTATGGTGGGATTAAAATGGAAGTTATGATTAATGTATAGTTGTGATTTTCTTGGAAAAGTGGCAAAAAGGATGATCGGATCGAAATCCGAACTCAACGGAAGCAAGCTAATTGAGCTGAATCAAAGTGAGTTGAAAACGATATTTTGAGAATCGAGTTTTAAAAGTGAATGGTTTAATTAAACTGAAAGTTTAATGTAAATTTTTATGTAAAATGTTAAGGCATATGCAAAATGTTTTATCTTCAGATTGTTTATCTTCAGATCAATGCATATATTTATATGTGTATAAAATATGTATGCATATGTTAAGGTATTATGAAAGTTTAAAAACAGTAAAGAAAGCATATGTATTTTAATGATAAAGTAAAGGATTTAAAATGTATTTATAAACGATCTTTAAATGTTTTACCGATGGTTACCTAAAACCCCTATGACCGTTATGACCGGCATCGGGCCGAAGTACTTTTAAGCTGCAAGGATTAAGAGTTATAGGTTACTAACCGAGGAGTAAATAGGTGTCTAGGAGTAATATCCTTACACGTGATAAAGAACTATGACTGAACCCTATGCAAAGCGTGAGTTTCTCCGTTAGCCAGAGCGGTTATGACTTATCAAGCGATCGTCCTCACCGTCGCACTGTGAACCGGCTCTGTGTTTATTCCCTGTCTCCATCGTAGTTAATGAAAGAAAGAAATAAAGAAAGAAAGTTTAAGGCATAAAATGGATTTTAAATGCATAAGTATTTATGGAAAGAAGTGTTTAAGGCATAAATTTTAAAGCTATTAAAATGGATTTTAAATGCATAAGTATTTATGGAAAGAAAGCTTAAGGCATAAATTCTAGTTATTAAATGGATTTTAAATGCATAAGTATTTATTGAAAGAAAGTTTAAGGTATAAATGTTTAAAGCATAAACCGATTTTAATGGTATAAGTATTTATGGAAAGAAAGTTTAAGGCATAAATTGTAAGTTTAATGTATAAATGGATTTTAATTGTATAAGTATGTATTATTTTGATATGTAATCAAAATGTTATATAAATGAAAATGTACACTCACCGAGCTCGCTTTTAGCTCACTTCTTTTTCCATATGTTTCAACAAATATTTTCGTGGACTGAGACAGTGCATCGGTAGAGTACCCTCCCCGTGCAAAGGAGTCGAGCTATCGAGGAGACGACGTGACCGCATTGAAAATAATTTGCATATTGTATATGTGAATATTTTGTCATGTTTTGATAAAATTATGCATGGAATTGAAGAAGGTTTAAATGTTTTGATGATTTGAAAGAAATAAATGTATATATATGTATATTGTGGGCTTGATTGGGTTGTGGATTCCAGAGTCCTAATATGGTGTTGATGAATTGAAGCTTAGAAGTGTTTTTAAATGTTTTCATCAAGTTTTGTAAATTTGGGAAAGTCCGAAAAACGAGGAAAACTCCGGTCGATTTTCCCGAAAAATCTAAGTGTTGGAAAAGAAAAGAAAAAGAAAGTTTTAGCACTTCGCTCGCATTATTTTTAAAAGATATGTGAAGAATTGTAAAGGGGTCATTCCACTGATTTTAATTTATGGTTTTAAGGAAAAGTTTCTATATCTCGTTGGAGTGCCTGAGGTCCCCTAGTTCATGAGGTTAATCCGGTCGGGAGTCCCTTCAATAATTGCCTCAGGAACCAAAAGAATAATTTATCAAATAATACCAAAAACTACTCTCTAAACAACTTAACCATTAATCCCATGTATTCGTTAGTGCCGTAAGAGGTACCATTTGTTATCAATATGTTTGTATGTTCATCCCCTACAATCTTATTTATTCGTAAGTACTAATCTAATAATCAGCATTACATTACTGCTGCATTAGGTACTCATGATTAATGTCTCTAAGTACTACCTTAATGGAAGGGTCTTTAAACCCATTTTTTATCATTTTTCCTGATCAATACTAAGTTCTCATCCTTTTTTTACTTCATAAAGTACATGAATTATAGTTGCATCCCTGGATGTAGAATGAAATGAAACATATATTTGAAAGTTAGGGAATCTTACTTTATGCTAAGATTAGGTCCTTGTGGGAAAATTGGTAAATTTATTATTTGTAATCACTTTCGGGTGTTGTGCGGAAAGGGTCCCTAAACCCCTATTTACCCCGTTTTGCTGTCCAAAAACTCAATTTTTATCCCATTTATATTTCATGAAATGCATAAATTATATTTGGACTCCTCAATGGAGAACCAAAGTAAGTATGTATTTGAACTATTTGGGAATTCACACTTCGAGTGAGTATGAGGTCCTTAGCTAGGGGAAAAAGTTGTAACCAGGTTATCTGTAGTAATGTTTAGGTAAAAATAAACTCAAACCCTTTTCCTATGACTCAAGCCGCACATGTACTACTTTTAATATATTTCAAGTAATTAGCTTTAATGTGGTAAAGTACTACAAGTATCTGCATACCTTAATAGAAAGTCCCTAAACCCTTATTTACCACGCTTTTGTCGTCTAAAAAACTCAATTTTCATCCCATTGAGAGTCATGAAATGCATGGGATTATATTTGACCTCGATGGAGAACCAAAGTAAAGTATGTACGTGAAATTTGGGAATTTACACTTCGAGTGAGCATGCGGTCCTTAGCTAAGGGAAAAAGTTGTAACTAGGTTATCTGTAGTAATGTTTAGGTAAAAATAAACTCAAACCCTTTTCCTTATGACTCAAGTGCACATGTACTACTTTAATATATTTCAAGTACTACTTTAATGTAATGCAGGTACTACCTTACATGTATCAGGTACTACCTTAATAGAAAGTCTCTAAACCCCTATTTACAACGTTTTGCTGTCCAAAAACTCAATTTTCATCCCATTGATATTTCATGAAATGCATGAATTATATTTGGACTCCTCGATGGAGAACCAAAGTAAGTATGTACGTGAAATGTTTGGAATTCACACTTCAAGTGAGCATGCGGTCCTTAGCTAGGGGAAAAAGTTGTAACCAGGTTATCTGTAGTAATGTTTAGGTAAAAATAAACTCAAATCCTTTTCCTTATGACCCAAGTGCACATGTACTACTTTAATATATTTCAAGTACTACCTTAATGTATGCAGATACTACCTTACAAGAACTTGTCTCAAGTTTGAGTAAAAACCGATTCTGATTAAGCAGGCTTCGTCCCATTAAGGGTGGGACGGGGAGCTTGAAATAACACATGCAGTTTATCATCTACACATACTAAATTACCCAATGTTAAAAAACAAACAACTTAATATTTAATGATATTAACAACTATTCAACATTAAGCTCAAAAAGTTATATTCGAGTATTAAGTAAAAAAGCGAACACCCACCTACATATTATTTTGTGCTATATACTTTTATTAGTTTAAATAATATTCTTGACTTCTGGCATAAATTTTACAAATAAAATATTATTTTCCAAATATCCAAACTTCAAACTTCTTCTTTTCCAAAATGACATTTTTTGTTTTTTTTTTTTTCAATTTTCAAAATTTCATTTTTTAACCTAATTTTCAAAACTCCAAATACACAATATATTCTATAATTCCAATAAAATGTAACTTTGTGGAGTTGACTCCAAATAAATGATCCTTAGTGGGGGGCCCAACGTCCCATATATGCTTTCAATAAATAATTTGGCACTTGATATATATGCCCCGATTTTCTAATTTAAGTATAAATGTTTCTATGTATGTTATTGCACAGACTTTATTTTCTATTGATAACACTTTTGATTCAACACCAAGGTACAAACTCTTATCTCATTTGACTTTGATTTTTTTTATTACACGTTTAATGTGCTCTAGTGTCATAATTGTTACTTGTTTCTCGATATGATTTGATTGATTAATTAGTTGTCATATCTATCTTAATTTAATTATTAGAGATTCAAACTTTAGGAGCTTAAAGGGATGCTACAACTTGTCACCGTACCCTCCCGATAAGTAACTTAACCCTCAGGTCTAAACTCGGTTTCCACAAATGAAGTCACATTTAGGGTTTTCTTTCTTATTTTATTTTCCCTTAAAAAATAACTAAAAATAAGTGAGGGCTCCAAACCGTTTTCAAAAATGATTTTTCAAAATACAAAACGAGTCTCGCCTTTTAGTGGGAAACGTAGGCTTAGCCAAAATACGGTGTCCACACAAGGATCAAAAAATCAATAAATATATTTTAATTTGAAAAAAGTATTAAAAAATGAAATATAAAAAAATATCGGAAATTATCTTAATGAATATTTTAAAAAATATATATCCATATAATATAAAATGGTTCAATAATTAAAATTCATAAAAATATTTTAAACACTTAAAATTTGATAAAATTAAGAACAATAAACTGTTTTATGATATACATATCAAATTCTTTCAATATGTTTTTATTTATTTATTTTAAAATTTTAAAAACTGTTTTTTTGTTAAAAGTGTTTTATCATATTTTAAATAAATTTTAATTATTTTTAATATTTGATTTCAATAATTTTTACTCACATACAATAAACTTTTCGATATTTCACATTTAATTTGTTTAAATAATTAAAGTATTAATTTGTGACCTTTATAAACATGTGTTTGGTGAGTGAGAGTGTTAGTAGACCGATAATGAATTGAACTATTGGTTAACTTTATTTGGAGCTCAGGTACAACCTTAACCTACTTGAAATACTATCTTACAAAATTGTAAGTATTATCTTAATAGTCATAAGTACCACCATAATGAATAGTATCAATAGCCCTTTTTCGCTCTTACATACATGACCACTAAGTAATTCTTATTTCATTTTTAGGTAATAAAGGTATAAATACCTTTATCTTACACCCCACATTAGTAGACCATATTAAATGCATAGGGAAATTTCAAAAAATTCATTTGAGCTTAGATACTAACTTCACATACTTGAAGTACTACCTTAATGAACTATTGATACTACCTTGATCGTCCTAGGTACTACCATAATTTATAATACTTAATTATCATTTGTATCCCTTTATAAAATAATATTTTTATATGTATTTTTGTTAATTTGATCCAAGTTTAAGTATTTAAAATATTTTTTATCAATGAGACATAGCTTAAGTGATTAAGGGGTTATAAGCGAACATAACGAGGGAAGGGCTAGGTTTTAGTCCCAATGAAGATAAGATTGTGTACTTTTTAAATAAAAAAATATTTAAAATATTTTTATGAATTTTAATTTTTGAACCATTTATTTTATGGATATTTTTGTTAAAATATCCATTGAGATATTTCTAAATTTTTTTTTATATTTCAATTTTTATATTTATGTGAAATCAAAATATTATTCTGAGATATTTTTGATTCTTGTTCCCAATTATTTGATTGATGTGAGTAGAGTGGTAATGGTAGGCGGCAGAACTTTGAACATTTCGAGCTAGACTTGTTAATTTATGAAGCGAGCTCGAGCCCAGTAGGAAGCTTTTTGAGCGAGCTTAAAATCAGGCTCAAGCTTGGCTTGATTTAAAAAAAAAAAAAGCGGCTTAGGCTCCGTGGGCTCGTTTTCCAAATGGTGACTGAGGCACCGACTTAACCTGCGAGCTCAAACCCAAATCAGAGCATACAAGTTTGTATTGTAATCGATCCTCAAGCTCAGTCCATATATTTTTAACTTTTTGTAATCAATGATAACAAATACATCAATTAAGGAAATAATTTTCTATGGGATTTGTTTACCTTAGTTGATTTAGCAGGTATCTTAAATTTGTTAAAGCCACCTCCTTGACATTTTGTTTCCCTTTACGGATTCACCTTGCAGAATTCCGCAATTTGAAGCATTGCAAGCGAAAAATTATGAAATAGAATTAAAACAAGTAGAAATTGCAGAGTGAAGAAATAAGATAACTGAAATCATTGAATAAGAAACATGATTGGTTTTAATCAATTATCTAAATAAAGAAATAATATATCAACAAGATTTGCCAAGCAAACTCATTAGTAACAACAGAAACTATTTGGCAATATAATGCTGCACATGGTTAAGTTGGCCACCACCCTCCTAACTACCAAGCTGCGCATGATTAATTTCAAGACCCATAGCTTCACCACTGCCGGACTAGAGATCCAGAATCTGCCCACCATGTAGAACCGGTTGTTAAAGTAAATAAATAAATAATTTTTGTTAAATAAAAATTTTCAAATAAATGAATCTTTTTGTTAAAATAGATTCTTTTTTGTTAAAGTAAATAATTTTTCAAATTCATTTTCATTGAATAAATTCAAAATTTGAGAGAACCATAATTTCCTTTCACAAATCTTTGTTGTTATTTTTTTATTATTAACATTTTTAACCAAACTTGAAGTATTTTCTCAATTTTTGTTCGGTAGGTGTATGGAATCCCTTATCTAAGTTTGTTGTGTCAATAAAAGTTTTGATGGAAGTAATTTTAGTTTAAGAACATAAAGACAACATAATTCTAACAAAAGATATGTAACATTTTAATGCGGTTAAACCAATAATGAGAGAGAATCAATCAATTATACCCAAGAGAATATTATAAATGACAAAATAAAATATAATCATTGAGTTCATGAAACATTTTATATTTTTCTCACATTTTTAGATCTGAACTAGCCTATTGGGTGTGCGTCCGAAATAGAGTTGACAGACCGGACCAGATGGTCGGGGCCAGAGCTAGGCCCCACTGCTTGAGCCAAAGGGTAAAATTAGGTCGAATTGGATATGACCTAATTTATATTGGGTTGCCATTTTGTTGGCTTAGCCTAGCCATATACTGGACCATCGGACTAATCAACATATGTGTACAAAAAAGGCATGGGACTATGTTTGCAAATTTAGAATGAACACCCGAAGAAAAGAAAGGAGAACAAAATTTTTACATTAATGGACCTTTTTTGGGTCTTTTTTTTCGTATGGACCGAAAACGTAGCATTTAGCAGGTGGGGGGGGAAGGGGGGGGGAGGGGTGCGCTTTTCTTGGCTCGTTGTAGTGACTTGACAAGCCAATCGAGGTCGGGATCTCAATAAAATTAGAGCCTAGCTCGGTCCTAATTTTGGGTTGATCGGGCCCTGAATCCAACGGACTAGGCTCAAATTGCTAACTCTAGCTCAAAGTCCCACATTGAGTTAAAAATAGGGAGAAAATTATGAGTTGATTAGCTGTAGACAACATTCAATTAGTATAAAGATCTTTTGAAAAGCCCAAAAACAAAACCATTACTCATGAAGACACTTAGATCAAAAGTGGGCAGAATATCATACAAATGTGAAGGGATGAGTCCATAAGGTTTCCCAAAAGTGAGTACAACCAAGTTCAAGTTTAATTGTGTGGGTGGATGCTAAACAAAATGGTATGGTGAGCCATTGATAAATGGTGCTTCACGGAAGGCATGTGCTTAAACGTAGTAAAAGACAAGAAAATCTTGGTTTGAGGGGAGACTCGGTGGAGCTTTGCTTGAGGGGGGATTGTCAGGTGTGCGCCCAAAGTCCTGCATCGATTAAAAACAATGAGTTGATAAGCATGGATAACATCAAATTGGTATGAGGTATTTTTAGGAAAAGCCAAAAAACAAAACCTTGAGGGTTTTGAACCTAAAGTGGATAATATCATACCAATGTGAAGGGATGAGTCTATAAAGTTTCCCTATAGAACCACAAGCCCCTCATTGGCCACTAGGCGTGTGCTTTAATGCAGTGAAAAACAAAGAAATCCTGATTTGAGGAGATATTCTGTGGAACTTTGTTTGAGGGGAGGATTGTTGGGTGTGAGCCCAAAGTCCCACATCTATTAGAATTAGGAAGATAATGAATTAGTATTAAGTGACGTGGGACATGAATTGGTATGAGGCCTTTTGGGAAAACCTAAAAAACAAAATCATGAGGTCCTTAGACCCAAAGTGGACAATATACAATGTGGAGGGATGAGTCCATAAGGTTTCCCTACAGAACCACAAGCCCCTCACTCCCGCCCAGGCATGTGCTTTGAATGTAGTGAAAGGCAAGGAAATCGTTTGAGGAGATTCGATTGAATCTTTGTTTGAGGAGAGGCTTGTTGGGTATGCAGCGATAGGCTCAATGTGTCTTTATGTAAAATGTATGCGCCTATGTGCTCAAGCACACTCGGTCGCCTCAGTAATATAATGAGTATGAGTAATAGTCCCACAAGGATTAGGTTACTAATTACTGAAATTAGAATAGTCCTAACTTTATTTGAATTAACACAAAGGTGAAGTTGAAATAGAAAGCAAACTAAATTAAAGAAATCCTAAACTAAAGTCTCTCATATGCAAAAAGAAAATGTAATTACAAGAAAGCCTAGGGGTTTTGATTTCATCTAATAAATTCCTATGGTGAGATTCAAAATGGTCCCAATGATGCCTAAATTATATATTAATGGCAAATTTCACCTATGTACATACTATTCTTTTTCAAGCAATAACAATCTACCCTTTGAAAAGGTTATAATATATCTCTACCTCAAACCATCATAATCAAGGATGAATTAAGCAATTGAAATCCAACAAGCCACATGTAACCCACAAATATCTCTATTCTATGGTGAAACATGACATTCTATTCATGTTCTAACCCTAGTGTGTTTCTCAACCTCAAATTATGTCACAAATCATGTTAATGGTGATAATTCATCAATAAGTATTAAAAAACGAATAGAACATTTAATATATAAGAAAATCCAAACATTAAAGATTACATATCAAAGCTAAACACCATAGTTCATTGTTTAAACTACATCAAAACCCTAGAAAATGAGATTAGCTCATGGAGGGGAGAAATGCAACCATAATAAATGAGAAAAAAATAGGAAAAGAGAAGAAGAAATAAACTAGATTTGGATTGAAGCCCTTCTTCTCTTCAAATCTTTCTCTCCTTCAAGATCTTCTTTCCTAAAAGAGATTTTTCCCTAGGGTGTTTCCACCCAAGGGAACCTCCCTCTTTGCCTCCATGAACTCTCCTTCCTGAAAGCTAGTTCTGCTTTTGCTTATAAAAGCCAAAACCAAAGAGAGCCTCGACATCCACGTGTGGCGTGACAGATCGACGCTGCAATGTGGAGAAAAATGGACAACACTAGAGTTGTCTAGGCTAAATCACAGTGCGACGTGAGTGCCCACATTGCGGTGTGAGTGCTCACGTTGCGGCATGAGTGGACTCATGCTTCAGCGTGATAATTTCACGCTGCACCATGATTTTCAATCTCTTTTGATTTTCACGAAACAAGTCGATCGCTTGAAGCTTGGGTTGACCTTTTGAAGCAGCGGCAGATCGATCGGTCAGATCTTTCTTTGCTTCTTTAAACTTCGAAGCTAAGTAGCTTCTTCATTCGAACTGGATTGTGAAATCCAAAGTGTCTCTGAGCTCTTGAAGTCTAGAATGCATCCATACTAACAAGGGAGCCATGGGAAGACATCATGTAGACAAAAAGATCACATATTTTCTACAGCTGCATGATGACTTTGCTGAATTTTTGCTCAATGGTTGGCCTAATCACAAAATTGAGAAAATAGAGCATTAGGACATTTATTTATGTCATAAAACCACTAAAACCTAAGAAAAACATGGGGATAAATGAGTATTTAAAGATTTTCATCATATGCCCCAAAAAGTCCACATCGATTAAATAGAATTATGAGTTGATAAGCATAAACAACATCCAATTACTATGAGGCCTAATTTTGGGAAAAACCCAAAAACAAAATCATAAAAACCTTAGACCCAAAGTGAACAATATCGTACCGGTGTAAAGGGATGTGTCCATAAGATTTCCTAATAGAACCACAAGCCTCTGACTGCACCAAATGTCTCTTGTTCTCTCATCTACATCCATTTCATATAGTTTCCATGAACTCATTCGATCTTATTACCTTTTCTTCTCATAACATAAAATATTTATAAAGATACTTTTAATAACTTTTCATTTTATACAAGGAAATGTAATATTATTATCAATAAACAGTATTCTTTATAAAGAAAAATTTAAAACTCTAAGTTGGGCCACTAGCCCAATTTGTTTGGTTTTGAACTTTGACAAACTTGAGGAATGTTATATATATATACTATATATATATATATATATATATGCTATATATATATATATATATATATATATATATATAATGTAAGCTATTAATAATAAAGCATAATGTGATATACACAAGATGTGATTCTTACTTTCCACGAGGTCTGTTTCATTCAATTTAAATTGATTGGAGGCTACCCGACACTTGAATTGAATAGACAATAAATGGTTTCAAAGGTATGGAATCTTCTCACCATTGTACTAATCTTTTAGCTTAAATTCAGTATTCATTGAATTAATTCCTCTATTTCTTTAGATTTGATATTGGAAGGTGGCTATATATATATATATATATATATATATATATATATATATACTTTGAACAGACAATCAATATGATATTTATAGATGCACGGTTGAGTGTAAAGTTCTGCTCAACAACTCAAGAAAGTTTACTTTATGGATGACTACAAATCGACAACACAAACCTACGGAATTTATGAAGAAGGTGCCATAAATCATCATTGCACCTATAATACATGAGCGGATCCCGAATTTTATATTTAGAGTGTCAGCATTATAATAGACTAATAGTATACAAGAAAATTTATTTTACGTTTCAACATTATAAAGGTTTTTTTTTTTTTTTTGGTTTTTTTGGTGTCAGTTGACACCCCATAACAACACATAGAATCCACTTCTTTGTAATAAGGGTTAATAACATGTATACAAAGGTTATGTTTGAATTTGTGGTTAGGAATGGCAGCATTATGTTGGATTACTCTACTCTCATTCTATCTCTGATTACACTATTACATGTCTAGTCAGGGCTCAAACTAGGTATTAGACGGGGTCATTTTTTTATTCAGTTAACAAAACAGCATTTCAAGTTAACCAGAGTAACACAAACATGATATGAATAATAATGATTAGAGTAAAAACATATAAATTTTCTCAACGACTCTGACCTAATTATTGTAGAGATTGATAGGGAAATGAATAATAGAGATTTGATATTTTCATTGAATAACTTGAGATATAAAAGCCTAAATTGAAGCAAGAAATGAAAGAATGAATTTAGCAACTAAATCTAGACTAGGCATATTTGTACACTAGAATCAATCTAAATCTAAATGAGATATTTATAATTCTGAGATTTAAATCTAAATGTATTTAGAATCTAATTGTCAATAATAACCCATAGGTGGAGCTTCGAGAGGAGAGACCAATCTTGAGTAGTAGCTGAGTGAGAAAATGTATCTCGGGGTGGGGTTTGGTGAGAGCATCTACAATCTAATCCACGGAGGCAACATGTGTAACACGAAGATCACCGTTCTGAGCTTGTTCGAGAATGAAGTGGTTGGTAGGCGATGTGTGCTATAAAATGTATATGCCTAAGTGCACAAGTGCACGCGTCATCTCAAGTAATAAAGTGAAAGTATAAGTATTGTCCCACGAGGATAAGGTTACTAATTACCGAAATTATAATAATCATAACTTTATTTGGATAACATAAAGTGATTAAAATAGAAACTAAAAGCTAAAGAAATCAGAAACTAAAGTCTCCTAACATACAAAGAGAAAAAGTAATCATATTTAGAAAACCTAGGGTTTGATTTCATCTAACAAATTCCTATGGTGAGATTAGAAATGGTCGAGTAATTTTAAATTATATATTAATGGCGGATTTCACCAAAGCACATGTTATTCTTTCTCAAGCAATAACAATCTACCCTTGGAAAAGGTTCTAATGTATCTCTACCTCAAACTACCATAACCAAGGAATGCATTGAGCATTAGAAACCCACAAAGCCACATGTAACCCACAAATATCTCTATTATATGGAGAAACATGACATTTTATTCACGGTCTAACCTAATTATTGTTTCTCAACCTCGAAGGTGGGTCCTTAATCATGTTAATGGTGATTCGATAATAAACAATCATAAGAAATTTAAATAGAACATTTAATATATATAAAATCAAACATCAAGATTACAAATCAAGAAGTTTAACACCATGGTTCATTTGTTTGTGT
Source organism: Tetrastigma voinierianum (assembly GCA_016808115.1). Classification (NCBI taxonomy): domain Eukaryota; kingdom Viridiplantae; phylum Streptophyta; class Magnoliopsida; order Vitales; family Vitaceae; genus Tetrastigma; species Tetrastigma voinierianum. The sequence continues at coordinate 143,817 of JAEQBH010006253.1, read as the reverse complement.
GAGAGTGCTCGCCCCCGATTGCAGGCCAATAGAGATGCGAACCGGATCAGGAACCACGGTCCATAAGCTTTAAGATCTTTGATACAATTCCTTTTCTCGATAAAACACATTTGAATACTCATTTGTAAGGATAATTATCTTTATGAAAATATATACATATCTATCATTAGCAAAGGGCCCCGTCATTTTGTTCTCATTTTACATTTTCATTCAATACATGGCATTATATTTTATTGCTCAAATTTCTCACATTTATATGGATCTCGATAAATGGGACACGATAGTGTAGTATCGGGTTACTCGAAATCCACAAGAATTCCGTGGGTAGACGGGTTGTCAACAGGACCCCCAAGTTATGGAGCGTCTGACGGTATCGAGCATAGGTAAACAATTACCTAGGGGCTTCCGGTGTGGGTATCCGCCGTATGGTCTGATACCGGCTTCACTGACTTGGTATTGGGGCTTGGGTATCAGTTACTAGGGCTGATGGGCATGCATCACATCGTGCAGACTACGACGGTATCGAGCATGGCTATCTGAATGCTACAGGGCTCTACCCAGGCGTGGAGTCCCAGGACATGCGGTTTATGTCTGAGCTATGGTATGTGAATTAACTGGAGCTCAATGTTTGGTACAAGCATCACAACTTAGCATAGCTTGGTGTTAAGGTTTAGGTTTATGATTACCTAGTGCTCAGTATCTGATGCCAACATCACGACGGTATTAAGGTCCCAGGTAGGTGATTGCCAGGAATTTATGGGATAGGTTTAGACCACTGCATGCATCGTGTGTTCCATGTTGTGCTCTGATGTGTGCTACATGATGTGTGTTGCATGTTTGTGATTGTGTGATTGTGTGTTACAAATTGTGTGAAATATATATATAGGGTATGATGTATATAGGAAAAGGTGAACACTAGGTTAGAGAACATAACCTTAGGGGTTCGGGAAATAAAGGAACATGATGGTTCAGGAATTAATGTTTTCTAGCGTTTGTCATTATGCACCACTAAGAAATGAAAATAAGATCTCAATTTGCTGTGACATGTGTAGATGGAAAGTCGAGACGGGACGTGAGAGATTGTCCATAGAGGCGTATGACCACCACTGTTTTGACGGCGGGCCTTTATAGGTGCATACATAAGGTCATGCAGTGCATACATCAAAATTAGTACCATTCTCAAGAAAATAGAAAATCGAAAAATTGCATGCACTTAGCCCCTTAAGAACAGATTAAACCCGAAATAACATGCACTTAAATGGCTCTAAGCAACTAGTGTATGCCCGCCCCACTCATAAATGAGCATTGCCCTCCGGCATCGAGAAGGATACCACGGGGCCCATAGGAAAGGGCGAAAATCTTGGATTTATAAAGGTCGAGACTCTCCTTTATGAAAAACACAAAAATAAAACTAAATGAATAAAGCGAAAAGAAATGCAAGAAAAGGAAAAGAAAAGCTATATACAAAAGGGTAAGACAGAGATTACGCTGAAGGAACTTCCCAAATATAAGCGGTTTCTTAGTTCCTCTTTAATCTCTAGCGGTTAAAGTTCTCGAGAAATGGCTTTAAAGTGCTGACCGTGACTTTAAAGTTTTCCATTTTCAGTTCTCGATCTCCCTTCTGCCATATGGGTGAACTTCACCTTGGCGATCAGTGAGTCAGACGGAGTTTACTTGGAAGATGTCTGGCGAGTACGTACAAGGTACCTTTGGTGAGGTCGAAGGTCTTCGCTGATATTCTTGTCATGAAGAGCTTGACCCTCTCTTTGTAAATTCTCGAGCTATCATACGATTCCACTTTCCAATTCATTTAGAAACAATTCCATCTGCGGCATCAAACGTTTACTTGCATAGCGAATAAAAATTTAGAGTTTAATGGCTTGATATGCTCTGTGCTCCATTTCCATTGGGATGTGACATGTAACTTTTTCCATAGATTAACCTATGAGAGACATATAAAATAGTTTTAAAAGCGATCTGGTAGGCCCCGAATAACATCGATTAATTGAGCTTTGACCAATCCCTGTGATTAGGGGTAATCGTCTTTTCCAAAATATGTATGATCTCCCTATTGGCCAGTTCGGCTTGACCATTTGTCTGTGGGTGGTAAGCTGTGGAAACTATGTGTGTGACTCCATAATTTTTTAACATATTTTCAAAAGGTCGATTACAAAAATATAGCCCACCATCACTAATGATTGCCTGAGGCATTGAAGTGAGAAAAAAATATGTTCTTTCAAAATTTCAAAACAACCTTGTGATTCAATTAGTTCTCGTTAGATAGCCTCCTTTACTTAAACATAATAACCTGCTAATAAAATGTAAAGGTACCCAGGGAAAGGACCCATGAAGTCTAAGCACAACAAAACGAAAATCTCGATAATTAAAATAGGGTAGAGGCATCATGATTTCCTTTTGTGATCCCTCTAATTGCAGCAGAGCACGAGGTTTTGCAAAAGTGAAGCAATCTTTAAAAGAGTGGGCTTGATAAAAGCACCTTGTAGGATTTTTGTCGTGATTTTTCTTCTTTGAGAAATGCCCTCCATGGCTTTAGAATGTGAGAATTGAGTACCCTGATTTGATCGTCATTGGATACACCTTCTCATCAATTGATGAGAGCGGTATTTAAACAAGTATGGATCATCAAAATGGTATTTTTTATGTCCACAAAATTCCTCTTCTTTAAGAGGTCCATTAGGATGAAATTGTCACTGTCACTATATGGTTACTGTCGCATACCATGGGCGTGGAATGAAAAAAAGTTGCTCATCGGGGAAAGTGTCGCTATAGAGCGAGACAACGAGAAAGTATCTCGAAACTAAATGAAGGTGGTCGGCTACCACATTCTTGACTCCGCTTCTTGTCCTTAATGGTCGATTAAATTCTTAACAAAAGTAAATCCACTTGGTGAGACGAGGCTTAGTATCACCTTGAAGCGAAGTACTTTAAGCATTGCATGATCCCCGATTGAAAATGGATTCACAGGGAGACTCTATGATGTAAGACTAAACTTTACAGGGCAAGACTACGACAGAACTCTTTTTCCATAGTTGTATAATTGGACTGAGCGGAGTCTAAAGTCTTTGCATAATAGATCTGTCTTTTATCTTCCTTTGCCTATGCAACCCTTATGACTATAATCGCCCAGCTTCACATGATCTGAGGAGTCCCAATTAGGGGATCGCATGATAGGAGGTGACACTAACATAGTTATTTGTTTAACAAAGGCCGCCTCACATGCCTGGGACCATTCAAAGTGACATCCTTGGCAAGCAAATTTACAAGGATACCATGTACTTAAAATCTCTTATGAACCTCTATAAAATCTGCATGACCTAAGAATGGCGTATCAGCCGACACACTTAGGAGTGGGTAAGTTGGAGATCAACTCAACTTTCGCTTTATCTACCTTTATTCCTTCTCTTGACACTATGTGTCCTAGCACAATCCCTTGTGTATGAAATGACACTTCTCCCGGTTCGACCTTAAATTCTTCTCACACGACACCTTTACAGTACTCTCCTTAGAATTTTTAGGACATCCCTCATACGAATCTCCAAAAACAGAGAAATCGTCCATGAAAATCTCCAGATATATTATCATATCACTAAAAATCCCCGTCATTTTCCCTGGAAGGTCGCTGTTTGTCACGTAATCAGAAGGCATTTTCACCCAAAAGCCAGATATATCTTTGAGGGCAAGTGAGCGTGGTTTCTCTTGATCTTCTAGGGCTATCTCGATTTGATTATACAGTACCCATCGAAACAATAAAATTCATGCCTTGATCTCGACATTTGATCACAGTGTTGAGAGTGATCTTTATACGTCTTTGGCGTTAAGTTTCCTATAGTCTATGCACACCTCAACTGTGGTGACGGTGTGAATTAGCTCATTGTGTTCATTTGCTACCCACAGTGACCCCATATTGCATGGACCCTACTTGGGTTGGATTAACCACGCTTCTTGTCTGCGATGGGGTAAATAACACCTACACATCCAGCCGGTTTTAAGACCTCTTTCTTGACAACTTCTTTCATAACTGGGTTTAGCCTTATTTGTGTGTGGTCGTCACAGGGTTTTGACATCCTCTTTCCCAGTGAATCCTGTGTGTGCAGTGAATGAAGGGGTTAATTCCCTTGCATATCTGTGATGGTGCAAATCTACGGAGTTTGTGGGTTCTCTGATATCTCAGTATATTCTCTTGATTTGGCTCACAAGGGGAGGATATGATTATCGGGAAAGTATCTTCTACCCCTAGGAATGCATACTTGAGATGCGATAGTAAGGGTTTCAATTCAAGCTTAGGTGGTTTCTCTTTCGAAGGTAATACTCTGTCCTCAATTGGTGGCAATTTTTCAAATCTTGGTGCCCACCCATTCGCCTCCATTACCTCATTGTGCTCAATTATGGAGTGCAGAAACTCCAGAATCGGATGTGGTTACCTCTCGGCTGGCTTGGGCTTATAGATGAGACTTGAGAGGGCCATCATATGAAACATGATCTACATAGTTCTGATGGATTCTATCGTATTTACCTCATAGGCGTCCTCATCATCCACTGTCTCATGATAACATTGAAGATATTGATTAACGAGTCATGTTACGAATAACGTCATTAGTCTCACATAGTGTATGATGGCATTGCCGATGGCGAAGGGCTGCAGAATCCTTTGGAAACTAAGTCCCTTGATTCCGTAGGTTGAGTGAGACAAGCAAAATCCACGGAAAGTGGAACTTGTCTGTACTTGAAACCACGTCGTCTTTCACTATCACCTCCCAGGGTACCACTCATGTTGACTAATAGAAGGTGAACATCAGTGGATTCAACTCTCTAACCACTAGCTGTTATATCATGATGTGAACAGTCTTGTATCAGTCTAAGGCATGTCCGGTGGTTCACCATTGTGGAAATAGTGGACTCACTGGATCTTTGTATTTGGGTGAGTTGTTCCTGTCAGAGGTGGATTATTGATCAACCGTGCATCTTTGTTGGCTTTTAACTCTTCATTACACAGTCACTGAGAACTTGACACCTCATTTGATTGCTTTGTGGCATCGTGAGAATCATTTGCACCCAACCATTTGACAATCATGGATTTCAAAAATGATTGTTGTTTCGTTGGAACTCTAAACTAGGTATGACAGAGGTGAGTAGCACCTCTTTTGATAACATCTTTGACATATATCAAGGACATGGTTGTGGACACAATATCAATCACTGGTGGTTCATTTTTTGAAATCTTTTATTTGTTTCACGGAAAATATCTTTGGGGTGAATGATTTTATCAATTGTTTTTTCCACTTCGAAGAGTGGTGACGATACAATGTTCAAAGTTACATTGTTTGGACTTGAGATTCCCAACAACTATTTTAACCTTGAGGGTTTTGGATTAGTCAAACCAGAGGGAGTTCCCATTTTCTTGTTGAAAATTGCCCAATAGAAGGGTTAACTTAGTGATTTGGGATCTCACATCATTTAAGAGTTATTCGAGATTCGAGTGTGGTGGATTATTGAGCACAGAGCTCTTTGTGTCCTGATGTCATACGAAACTTCTCTTATGTGGAGGTTGGTAAAAATTTGTTGATTTGATTCCTTGCGAGAGGGTGAGCGCCGTTAGGATTCACGGGGAAATCACAGGACATGATTTGGAATTGAGTGGCTTGATTTAAAGCCTTGGTTTGAAGTTCTAGCCTTGGTTATTTGGAAAATGGTTTTAGCCTCCCTCATTCAGGCGAAGTTCGGGTGCTTACCCCTTTAGATTATAAGTTTAGAGGTATGGAGGTTGAAGGGCTTCCTTTGGTAATTAGAGCATTAACTTGCTCCTATTTGGATTGCTCCTTGACTTGGCAGGGAAGGTTGGGTGGATTAGGTTGGATGGAGTGGGGTCATTTACGAGATGATGCATGACTCCTCCACTCCCGAGATCATCAACCATAGAAGGTACCTTAGATACAAACAATCCCACCTCATTCACTTTTCCAATTCGGTAGCTCTAGCCCTAGTTAAACTATTTTAGTTTGAGTCATCCATTCTCTTAAAGTGATGTATTCTCTTCTCTTTGTGGGTGTCTTATGCACTTTAAGCGATATAAGGTGTTGGAGTCTCCCGAGTTCGGTATTTCTTATTGTATCGAAAAATTGCCACGTATCTAGTGCTTTTCTCTTAGAACTCCCACACTTTTACATCATTTGGATATTGTTTGTTAATTAGGAAGAATGTGGTAGAAAATATCGATAATTTGTCGACATCAAACCATGATTAAGGAGGGCGTGGAGGAGGTCATATATCTTTCCCACTCCCTGATAGCAAGGTTCACTTTCGGTTTTTCGAAAAGTTTTGGATTACTGCATGAGTGCATTGAATGCGTGCGGAGGAGAATTTGTTCATAAATTCATTTCGCATGTCTTCCCAAGTGAAAATTGAATTAGGAGCAAGAGAGTGAAACCATATTTTGGCCTTTTCCTTCAAACAGAATGGGAATAAAACCATACAAATTATATGGAGGGTAATTATATGGAGGGGTGATTAATGGAAAGGAAATCATTGCAAACATCCTCAAAATCTCTCATGAATGAGTAGGGTTTTGAGGAATCGACCCCGCTGATACGGGGAGAGAAGGCGAATCATCTACGACTTCATAAGGAATTAGTTGGCCTTCGGGTAAGGCAAATACATGAGTTTGTTGTAGTTCTTTGAGGTTGAATCTCTCAGAAGGGTCTTTCCATTGGGGAGAGGGGTGGGAGCTCGATATTGATTTCTTTGAAAATTAATATTCCCCCTCACTTGTGGGTTTCGGCGGTGCAACACCATCTCCTTGTCATGGAGGTTCATAGGGTCTTTGTGGGTTACCAGGTAACCCTTGGTCATTTGGATTAAAAAGAGTTTGATTCCCGGGATGTTCCATTTGAGGATTAGGGTTCTCTTGAAACAAACGTCTTACTTTGGACTCTTCAGGATGTCTTTGAGGTATAACTCTTACAAGTCGGCGTTGCTCGTCACGAGCCTAAACGGACATGCACCAATATTACCCCAACTGGACAGATATCCACTTATATTATCTACAAAAAGAATTAAAAGAAAAAGATAGAGAACGTACCAGATTTGCAATGCAATTGCAAATTACCACTAACTCTCTACGGATCATTCAGAGTGCCATGCACTCCCTCGGCAATGACGCCAAAAATGTTTAAATACATTTTGTGTCTGAAATTATTCTGGCGTAGGCGATGTCGTCAAGCATTATAAGACTGTGGGAGTCCACAGGTCATTTCCACATAGAGTTGTTTCCTAGATGATCCTTAGGGATTGTTATCCAATGAATGTGCGAATAAAGTAAAATCTGGAGGGTTTTGATTGATTGATTATTGTAGATTAGCTTAAACTATTTTAAAAGCTTGAGAAGGCGAATGATAGGATCCTAAGGTTTAAAGCTCTCCATGACTAGGTAACACCCACACTCTCACTTACAATCTCATCTAGGAGCCATTATTGAATGGTCTTCGATGGGGATATAACTAAAAGCTTTGTGCAAGACAAAGAATAAATAGAAAGATATCAAACCAACACTTTCAAACGATTTGATTGGACTCTTAGTTTGCATTTGAGATCAAACACATTGTGTACCAAGAATATCTTGTTCACACGTTGTCAAGAAGATGCAAAACTAAAGTTTTATAAGAATTTTAGCAAGTGTTCAATATCATACAAATCCCATTGAAGCACAAGAGAGGGATTGAGTGTTGTTACCTTGAAGGAGGTGAGTTTCCACAGATTTAGAACTTCATCATGGAGGTTTTAGAACTCCGTTAAAAGCGAGAATTGATTCGCAAAATTCTTCAGGACATTAAAGTAAATGTGAATTGAAATAATACTTCAATTGCAAGGTTGAGATATAAAAAACGTAGAGTCCCTCAACGAATACCAAGTTATAAAACCAAGGGACAGATTACAATTGTTGAAACTTAGAATCGAGGAAAAGGCAACTACTCTACTCTGAAAACCACTAGAAAGATATGAGAAAAACTCTAAGGTTAGAGCGAAACCACAGAATCAGAACTCCTTCAATTAACCTAAAATTGGGCTTAAATACAATCCCACATTAGTGATCTCAGTGGGAATCAAAAAGACGGCGTGCCACTGCACCAAGATGAAATTCCTTTTAAATCACGCAAAGATCGCATGTTAGTGAGTACGAAACTCCCCTTTGGTTCTCAACGGCATGCTGCTTAGATGCAGAGTACCACTTTGGTTTTATCAGAATGCTGACAACTCTTGTGTCTCATTGCATGTAGGTCACGATGTGCCAGTTAGTGAGTCAGGTATCAATGTCTCCCAGCGATTGCCCCTTCACTTGAGAGGCTTGCAGGAGCTTCACGGCGGTGCACAGGAGATCGATAGCGATGATCGAAGTTGTCTCTGATAAACTGCTATATGAAAGTGTGCACGGGACATCGAGCAGCACGCACACGCATAAAATGTTAGAAAAGGTCAAAAGCACCTATTCTACACAAATAGAAAGCAAAACATGGTGAGGGCTTAAAACCACATGTAAATGACACATACCTATATCTAACAATACGCTTTGCGGTCATCGGCTCACCAGATTTATGTAGAATGAAGCGAGAAATATATGTAGTGGGTTTAGAAAACCGAGGAGAATTAAGTAAAACTATTTGAGTTAAATTGTACTAAGCATAATGGGCACCTTGAGACCATAGATGGCTTTCTGTGTCGGCGGGGGCGTAATTGAATTTTCAGTGTACGCGTGAAGCCTGTGGTTGACCACTTAAAAACATCTCAGTGAAGGTGCGCTGTAAAAAATGCATTGTTGACATCAGATGGCGGATACACCACTCGACTAATGGTGAGAGAGAACTAAGCGAGCAATGGTTGGTTTCACCACGGGCTGAAAGTGTCATGATAGTCCAGGCTAGAGGCGATGGCTTATAGTAACTAAGCCTAGCTTGTACACCATCCCTGAAAACCATCAAGTAAGTGTTTGATTCAAAAGATCCACTTATAGTCCATAATGTTTTGAACCGAATCAGGCAGAACCAATTCCCAAGTGCTGTTCTGAACAAGGGCATCAAACTCTTTCGAAATCATTGTGCACCATTTGGGGTCTTTGATGGCTTGGGTTATAGAGGTCGGTTCAAGGTCATGGGCTAGTTGGGTAAAGAGAGTGAGTTTCTGGATTGGTTTGTGGATGTTGTGGCGAGAAAGGGTGACTACTAAGAAGGTACGGGTAGCTCGGACCCGAGCGAGTTAGTGGGGGGCTCGAGACGAGGTGGAGTCGGATGTGATTGGGAGGCTCGAGAGGGTGGTTAGTAATGGGGAGGTCGATAGGTCGGATGTGATTAGGAGGCCCGAGAGGGTTATCAATAGTGGGGAGGTTTCGGACGTTTTTAGGTGCTCATGTGAGCAGGGAAGAAGTGTGCAGATTTGTGATTGGGGGCCCCGAGAGGGTGGTCGGCAATGGGGAGGTATTGGCATTGGGGGCTCGGGTGCTCGGGCATGAGGCAGATCGACTATGGCAGGGGAGCTCTAGAGGACCAGATGATCAAGGTGGGATCACGGGTTAAGCAGGGTGCGGAAGGGCGGGTCAGTGTGAGTGGCGGAAACCATGTGGAAGCAGTGAACTCATTAGACCGAGGGAGATAAGGATTAACACAAGACAAAGGAAATATTGACTCAATAAAACTAACATGACGGGAGTGACAGGTCTTGGTTGTGGAAGGGTCAAAGCAGATGTTTGCACTTTGAGCAAGCGAGTAGCCGAGGAAGACATAGGGGGTGGATTGAGGAGCAAGTTTATCTGCTTGAGTATGGTCGAAGCCATGGATATAGACAATAAGGCTAAAGTTTGGAGTAATTGGGAGGAGTCCCGAATAATTTGTGATATGGAGAGGACATCTGTAGTGTGGGTGTGGGAAGACGATTAATGAGACATGTAGTTGTGAGGAAGGCATATGACCATAAGGAAAGCGGAAGAGGCAGAGAGATAAGGGCTAAATCGGTTTCAACAATGTGAAGGTGGTGACGCTCATAGAGGCCATCGTGTTCGAGATTGTGTGGGGGAGATGTATGATGGGAGATTCCATGAGTGGCTAAGAAGGTAGACAAACTAGTGTATTCACCCCCATTATCCGAGTAGAGTGTAATGATTTTCCATTTAAAGAAATTCTCAACAAGGGTTTTGAAGCAGGGAAAAACCAAACTGACATCTGACTTGCGTTTGAGTGGGTAGAGCCATATATAGTGGGTGAAGTGGTTAACAAAGCGACATGTAGTATTTGGGGGTGATGGTCGATGGAATAGGAAGGTCTATACATCGGAGAGATGAGCTTGCAAAGACCCAGGAGGAAACAAGTGTTAATTGAGAAAAAGGTAACTTATGACTTTTATTGTAATAACAGTCTTTACAATGAAATGAGGGCGATAAGGCAGACACAAGATGGAGCTTGTAATTTGAAACCAAATGCCGAAGAATAGGCTTAAAAGGATGTCCCAATGATGATACCGATCGGAAGGAGTGGCTTTGACCTTGGAAAACGCAATTATAAGGGTGAAGAAAGGAACTTGGTGCCCACTCATAAATGTCGTCTTTAATGTAGTAGTAAGTAAGATTGCCCCCATTTGTAGATACTTCTGCTGAAAAGAAGAGGTAAGAACTCAACCAATGTTTTGTTGTTTGCAAAATTATGAGATAGAGATAAGGTTTCGTTTCATGTGAGGAACACATAAAACATTATGTAGAATGTTAAATGAATTGGAAGAAGTAATTAAAGAAACATGTAAATAATGTAATTAATATGTAACTGTTTCATTACCAATGACAATGTCTGACTGTTTACGTCATAGGGAACTGAAGCTTGAGATTGTTGAGGAGGTCGGCGGTTATGTGATGGGAGGCTCTACTATCCGGCAACCATGGCAAGTTTTGTAACCGAAGATGTGCAGCATAGGCCATGGGTTGCCGCTAGCGGTGGTCGCGAGAAGCCCTAGGAGGGCCGTGCATGTGGAGCAGGCGGGACCTCAGTGGGAGGTCGACACGGTTGGTAGATTGGGGCGACTAACTAGGTGGCCAGCGGTGTCTTTCTCGCGCAGGCTGGAATGCAGTGGCCCAGTGTTTTGAGGAGGTCGACATCAGTGTCGGAATGAGGCCGGGAGCAGGATGATCGCCGGTGGAACGGGAGTTTGATCGGCGATGTCAGTTAGCGGGGCCTTTTACAGAGCCATGTTGGCGTGTGAAGAATGAGGTGACTGGACTGCAGGTGTTTGAGCACCAATTCCCAATTGATCAATTTTTCATGTAATTCATCAAAGAGAATTTGAGTCTCACGATTTTGGACAATATCAGCAATGGTTTATAATCATCATTTGAACCATCCAAAATTTTGTCTATAAGGTCCTCATGATCGAGGGGTTTACTAAGAGCAACAAGTTGATCGACACGACACTTGATAAACTGCATGTATTCTGTGATTGTCTGAGAACCCTTGATGGCGTGCTTAAGTTGATCCTTGATTTGCTTAATATGCCCACGAGATGGACGAGCGTATGTGTTCGCAAGGGTGAGCCAGGCATCATGGGAGGTGGAGGATTGTTGAATTAGGGGAATCAATGGAGCAAAGATAGAGATGACAAGAGCACTAAAGAACAATTTGTCTTGTCGAATCCAAGGGAGAAAGTTTGGATTTGGCGTGTTCTGGTGGATGGAGCGAGTTGTGGCATGTGGACAAGGGTGAGAGCCATCGATAAATTTATGAAGGTCGTAGACGATAAGGATAGCTTCAATCGGAAGCTTCCAGGAGAGAATGACATTGTGTGAGTTTGATAATGTTTTGGTGGGATATGTTAATGAGGGTGAGAGATGAAGCAAGATTAGAAGGGATGGTGATTTCCTGCTGTTCTTGAGCCATGATGTAGGTAGAACAGGGGGAAGAGGAGGCGGAAGTGGGTGTGGGGAACAGTGGAAGCCGAGAAGGAGGTGAGGGGAGCCGACGACTAGAGAGAAGAGAGAGGGAGAGGTTTGGATCGTCGCTTTGATACCATATAAGAAGTTGACCTAAATGAATGAAGATTGTTGATATTTTCAGTTCAATAACTTGAGACAGTAATAGTACAAATTGAATAATAAATGAAAGAATGAATCTGGTAACTAAATCTAGACTAGACATATTTGAACACTAGAATCACCCTAAATCTAAATATTACATATTTATAATTACAGGATTTAAATTAAATCAGATTTAGAATATGATTCTCCAATAATTATAATATGAGTAACATTTTATGTAATCCTTCAATCATTTAGGTCAAGTGGGGAACTCATCTTGTGTAATTCGCGTTATAAATTATTATTTATTTCTTGCTTGGGAACTCGGACCCAGAGCTTCCTTAACCTCAACTTATCTCTTTACCACTCCCCATAATAATCCTTCGCTATCACTTCGACAGGTCTTAAATCTTATATTCATTTAATTTGAATAAGTCAAATCGGATTAAATAGGTAATGGATTATAATCAATTTAATTCAACATAATCATAAAGTAATTTCTAATCAAATTTGAATTATAGAAGTTGACAAAAAAACTTGTTATTAAGACTATGCAAATGGACAAAAAATTGATATATATATATCACCCAACAAAGCAATAAAGGAATTATTCCATTATCCAAACTTCTATATATGCAGTGGCTGATATACCCAGGAATTCTTGAAAGCAACCTCTGCCTGTTGGTGGACAATCCCTACTCAGGCATACCAGTTCCAATGGTAGTTCAACACCTATATGACAGTAAGTTACATCTTTCCCTAGAAACAAACAGAAAAAAATTCTCAATTAATCTCATGCACTTGCTTTTCTTGCTTCACTGAGGAGTTGCAGATAGAGAAGGAGGATCCTGTTAAACTTGAAACTGATATACAGTCTTATCTTCTGGAAATAATAATTATTCATGTAATTATTTGATCCCTTTTATTTTTGCTCATTTCTGTTCTGGACATGATAAGGGATACGTGCTTGGGAACCCAATTACTGATATTCTACATATTGATCCATAAATCTAAGAATACCATTTGCACATGGATTCCTTTTCTCATTTCTATTAAACTTTTATCAGGTAATAGTTCTCCTCTCCTATTGGCCTAGCTATGTTTGGTTCCCGAAAAATGATAGGGAAAAGAAAAAAAACTGCATAAAATCCATTTTCAAAGTTTGGATGACATTGAATTTACTGCATAAAATTAGAATTTGTGTGTATTTTCTCCTATTTTCAAAACAAAAGCAGTTTTGAAAAACAAGTAAAGCAACAGGCCCATGTTATATTTTCCTTACTCCTTTGTAAATTTAAAAGAATAATAAAAAGGAAATGAATTTTACTTTGCATTTAATGGCATCCGTTTGTGATAGAATTTGGTTTTAAACATATATCCGACCCGATGCTGTGACTTTATGAAAAGAAAAGTTAAGAAAAAAATAGGGATCCGTTGTCGTCATATCACTTATATTTGAGTTTATTAACATTGATCGTACTGTATTTTAAGTATTTATGAGTGACTTTCTTATGTTGTGGTTTTCCCATAAGGGTTTCACATAAATTGGTGTTCTTTGAATTGTTTTCGTATTTCATTATTGTGTCCTTTGATGCATGCTTGAGTATCATGTAATATTTGGTTCCTTATACATCATATATATATATTAACATTTCATTTTCCTTTAGAACTCTTTCTTGTATTTTCTAATGACCAAACATAGCTTTCAATTTTCTGATGAATTCCTACCTCTTCAGCTTCATGGAATTAACCTGCCAAACAAGCTCTATCAGACCTCAGGGATGAAAATTCATCAAATAAGATTATAAAGGAAGACTTTTGGGCATCATTTGATTAATATTTTCTTTCTTCTCATGATCTTCTAAGGTCTACTAAAGCAAATTGCAATGGCGATTATGTTATTAAAAAATGCAAGAAGCGTAGCTTAATGAATTAGACGTCATAAAAATGGAAGAGGTTAGAATGTATATATATATATATATATATATATATATATATATATATATATATATATATATATATATATATATATATATATATATATAATTATAATATGTATTAAATACAAAAAAGATGTGTGATAATTAATGTACTAACAACTAATGAAGGGAAGCTGCAGTTTTAAGACACATAAACTCTGAACATATTTGGAACCATCTTATAAATAACTAAATTTAATACCAAGGAGAAAATTCATTCTTCAAAAGGTCTCTTATGGAGATCTACAGAATTCCTCTCTCACGACTAAGAGAAACATATACTATTGCCTTGTAAATTCCTCCTTTCTATCACATTTACTTAGTTGAATATTTTCTCATCAATCTTTGGTCTTTTTATTTTATTTTATTTTATTTATTTTGATAAAAATCATCAATCTTTGGTCTTATTTTTAGAATGAAATGTTTCTGCTCTCACGAAATATGTTGAATGATAGAGATGTACGAGAAGCTCTTCATGTTCGCGAGGTATGTGTGTACCGAGGCTATGTTTGGTTCTTAGGAAAAAGGTGAGGAAAATAAAAATACAATTAAATCTGAAATGTTATTTGAAAAAAAGGGAGCGTTGCAATCAATGACACAATAATGAAATACGAAACAAAGAAATAAACACCATATTTACGTGAAAACTCTTGCAGGAAAAAAAACCGAGGAGAGGAGGCAGAAAGCACACTATAGTATGAAATTATATAGTAAAGCGGAATAGAGAATAAACTCTAATATGTTGATAAGATGAAAATACCCAAACAAAAAGATCCATACCGCGAGGCAAGTCCCCGCACCCCTTGGGATCAATTGTGGGCTACGGGGCTAGGCCTAATGGATAGCCTCTCTGCTACCACAACAAATCCTTATTTTTTTTCTCAACTTTTTCTTTTCATAAAGTCAGCATTGCGGGCACTTTGCCAGGTGGGACATGAGTCATGAAAACCAAAATCGAGTCACAAATCAACGGGGAGGAAAATAAGTAAATTAAATCGATATTATTTTTATTTGTTGCTGAAACTTATTTTATTTATTTTAATTCAACAATATAAAAGAATACATAGTTTAAGATTATGTAACTATAGTAATCTTATTTATATTTTGATTTTTGTGAAATTTTTATTACTGAGAAGCAGTTGTATTGAAACCATATGGATGATCTTACACATTGGTATGATATTATCTACTTTGGGCCTAAGACCCTCATGGTTTGGTTTTTAGGCTTCTCTCAAAAGGCCTCATGCCAATTAGATATTGTCCATACTTATAAACTCTGCAATTAGGGATGTATCTGGTCGAGTCGTAATAGATACAAGCTGAGCTTCGAATCGACTCGATTAAAGAGATTTGAAACTTGCTCCAAACTTCGATTGAACTTATTTTTAGATGTTGAAACTTCGACTTTGAAAAAAATGATGAGTTATTTGAGCTTCATTGATAAAAGCTTGAATGTTAAAGGCAATTAATCATACACGAACTCGTCTCAACTTAAAATTGACTCGAATTCAACTCGATTATGCTCGCGAGTAACCAAGTTGAGTATTGTGATACGCAGACTTCGACTCAACCAGCTCTTGAGTTCGAGCTCGGTCGATTAAAAGCAGAGTAAATTCATGTATTCTAGTCGAGCTCCATTAACCACAAATAGATTGACTCATTACACTATAATCCTCCATGCTTTTAATCGATGTAACCTTGAGACCTTGGGCCCTTTACAAACAAAAATAACAAAGTCATTTTATTGTAACATTTGTTTGTAAGACCACAGAAATTCCAATTTACGGAATAAAGAACAAAATAGTAATTTGATTAAAATTGTAGTACGATTTAAAAATCAAGTAATTAATTCTCTAGATCTCGGATGATAAGCAGTTGTACCGTTAGAATTGTCTCGCAAAATCTAGTTAAGCGTAAAATTTCGTAATTTTAAAGACGATTAAGTCGACTACGTTTTTTGAGGCATCTGGCGGTTCAGTGCAAATGTCGATTTTCGATCACGTGAGCACATAGAGCATGTACTCATGTACCATAAGTGGTATGAGTAGAAATGATAAATGGACGGTCGAGATAGTGTCGAATATCAAATCTGAGAAATAGGGATAAAATGATGGTCATGGAATTTGATTTTAAGTGACTAGAAGACAAAATAGTCAATAGTCATTCCTTCTTCAATTAGGCCAAACAAAACGTGGAGGCCATTTTTTTTTTATTCTGGAGTGAGCTAAATTTGAGAGCTCTTAGAGAGTGGGCTTCTCTCTAGAAAACCAGGAGGTTGGCGGCTTGGTCAAGAAGGAAACGTTCTCACAGTGAAGCGGGCTACGCGTGGACCCAGGTTTGCGAATTTTGACAACTCAAGAGTAAGTTTTCTCCCTATTTCGCGTTTTATTCCCATTTTTTAGGTTTTCGATGTTTGTTAGTTTGAGGCCGTGAGACGTTTGATGGAATCAAAACATGGGACGGGTAATGAGAATTGTTGAGATTTTTGTTAGGGCCGTGGCCCGCTCCAGTACTGGGGCTACATTTGTGTGGAAATTTGGCATTTAAAATGCATACTTGATATGAGAAAATGCCCAAGGGAATGGGTGGTTGATGGTCCCAAAACCCATGGGACCGAATTATCAAAGAATTTTAGACATTCTTAGGCAGTCCGTGGCTGTTGGGGACTTCTTAGATAAGAATGTTTATATGGTAATTTATGGAATCTCGTATGCTTGAGATGATAAAAGGTCGAGGGAATGGGCCGTATGATCGGTCCGAATATGGGGCCAAAGTGATGCAGGTTTTCTTTGAGCCAAAGGTGCGACCGTGGTATTTTTCATGAGTACATTTGGAATTGGTTTGTTTAATTTGTGTATTAAATGTTTGCTTGAAATTATGCTTTGGGCCGGGAATGGCCGTGGTGTAACGGGTTCACTAAGTGAGCCCAGGTGTTTTGTGATTTTAGGGAATAGTAAGCACACGAGGTTTCACTATTCGGGATGTTCTAAATATCTCTTTTGTGAAGAAGTGCGTTATTGGCAGTGATTTAAATTCAAGTGCTAGTGTATGATCATTAGTAAGTGAGCTAATTTTGATGTGTGATTCTACAGTTTATGTAAATATATTCATGTATATATATTTTGCATGTGATTTAGGCGGAGTAGGCGGCATACATGCATTCCATATGCCTTTGGAACATCCTAGGAATATAGGAATGAGTGCATGAGATGAGTTTAAGAGAAACAGGAGTTCGGAGGGTAGTCTAAAATATAGAGATTCCTCGGTTAGTCAAACTAAATAATATATCAGCCGTCGGGCTTATTGATTGATATTTATTCATCGGATGAATCCCTGAGCAAAATTAATATATATCAATGCGTCGGACGGCCCAATTGATATATATTCATCAGTTGCCCACTAATAAATTAATAATTCTGAGGCTTAGGCGTGTGAAAGTCGGTGAGGGCTCGGGATCGAGTTGGTCACGTAGACATTCAAGTAGGATCATGCATTTGAATGTTTTGTTTTAAATTGGAACATTGCGCACTTGGGTGGTGGTAGCCGCCAGGGGCGATTCTCCTGCCAGCTTTAGCTCACCCGTCGTGGGATCCCCCTTTTCTGGAGTACGGGGGCGTGCGAGGAAGACTCATCTAGGAGGCGTAGTTAGAAGAAAATGGGATTATTGGCTTGGCTTGCTTGATATCTACATGTATTAGAATTTTCCCAAATTTTATTATATGTTGTATAAGAGTAAAACATTTGAACTCTTGTAACTATTGGGTATATAGTTGAATTCATAGTTAGTATGTATTATGAGTATCGTTGTGGGCCCAAGTGGCCGTATTACTCATGTGATTTGATCTCTTGGATATATTGAATATATTGGGTACTTGGACGGGTTTCATGCGGGTATTTTAATTGGGTGAGCTCCCCGTGCAAGGAGATACGCAGATTTTCTAAAGTGGCGTCGGGTAACCGACCTCCACTTGTATTCCGATTGTGGTGGTCAGCGGTTGAGTTTGGGGCGTCACATTTGTTTTTCTTGATACTTTCCAAGAAACAATCACAACTGGGTTCTATAAATCGGGAATGAAATTGTTTAGTGTAAATGTGAAGCGAGGGAACAAGGGCGTGGAAGAGGTGCAATCGCACCACCTTAGCTTTCACAAAGTTGTAGATAGTACCGTTGCTTATCATGAAATCTCTCCATGACGGGGCCTTCGAGCTCTAATATTCAGGTATTGAAGACTTTTTAAACTCTTTAGTTACAATATAGTTAACTCTTTCCATTGTTCGGACTCAAAAAATCCGAGACCCTCTCATCTTTATGCCTTACATTTTGAAGTAATGATCATATGATTTAGGCATGATGGATGAGTGATAAGGTCCTTGAAACCGAGAGATATTTCTACTTGTAGTTATGTGGTGTCGGCTAACACTCCAAAATTATATAAAAAAAAAAACCTTTTATATCGCTGTTTGGCCCTTTGAAAAAAAAAAATATATATATAATGCTAACACTCAAAATTTTTCTCGTATATTATTAATATTATAATCTTGACATTCCAAATATAAAATCCACCGATGCGCCCTTTATTTTGAAAACATTACCTTTGATCGCCCATATAAATGCCTTCATAATCTATTTGTTTGGAAAACAAGTATTGAAAAAAAAAACATGAAAGCAACATTAATTTTTGTTTTTCTTGGCATGTTATAGTGGGGATCACGACATGATTACGCCAGTATGTTGGCACACTTGATGGATAAACTCATTCATTTGGCGTTGGATGATGATGATTGGAGGGCATGGTATCTAGATGGACAAGTTTACAGGTAGGTTTTAGGGTTCATGTTTATGATCACACTAAATCATTTACGTTGTGTTTTAGTTCCCAAAGTCTGAAAATGTTAAGAAAATGGTTTTATGATGTTTGGTTGTAATGAAAAGTCTTAGGTTCGTTTGAAACCGAAAAGTACTAGGAAAAGAAAAAAATGAAATGATTTTCTCACCATATTGGTTTTGTCATAGAAAATATAAAATACAAATCAAATATAATTAAAATTCAAGGAAAATTACATAAATGCTTTGACCTGTAGTCATTATGTGGTTGGTCCCTAAGGTTTTTTCCGCTCTCTGGGTATCTAGACTTTAGTGTAGTTCATTCATACCCCTATCGTCACGAGTTTATACAAATGGACAAATGGAGTTACCCACGTGGCACTCCATGTCAACAATATTTACGACAGATCTGTGCGAGTTTGTGATGACAGGGGCATAAATGAGCTACGACACTAAACATTGGGGGCACCTATGGACAAAAAAAAAAAAAAAACTCGGGCTAAATTGAACATATCCATATAAGTCAAGGGCATTTATACACCTTATCCCATCAAAATTCCTTAAAATTTTACATATTTTAAATTTCTTGAATAACATATAATAGAGAAGCAAATAAAATGAGTTGTATAAATAAAAATGTTATTAAGTTTGAATATATTTTATTTTCTCTAAAATTTATTTCCTTCCTATTTCCTTCTAATTTTCTTTCCTTAGTACTTTTCGGAGTTCTAAACAAAACTTTAGAAAATCAAATAATAATTACTTAAAAACTTACATATTCTTAAATTATTTAATCAAAAAACGATTAATAGGTGTTCTAAAACGGAAATATCTTTTATCTTCTTTATTTATTTATTTTTATTTCCAGGTATGCAGAGGATTTACACACATTAATGGGATTTCGCTCTTACACATCTGGCAAAAGTGAGAAAAACCTAGTTTCATACAAAGTTCCTAGAGTTAACTGAAAAATTAGTTTAATATATATTTCTTATACCGTGTGGGCAGGGTGCTGGTCATGTAACTGCGGCATACAAGCCCAAGCAGTATATACCATAGCTAAAGATGGTTTGCTATTACCAGCTCTGGTATCAATATGATATATATATATATATATTAAGAGATGATTCAATTACGTGTTAAGACCATCTTTTAATTTTCCTCATTAATTACGAGATATATTAGATTTGTCATTTCTTTTATCATTTCTATGAGGCAAAGTTGAAATGAAAAAAAATGAACATTAAGATAAGATTTGGAGACCCGAAAAGTATTAAGGAAGAAAAAAACATAATAAGATTATATTTGGTTCATAGAAAGTACTAATGAGAGAAAAAAATAGTGGAAGAAATGATTTTTTTTATATTTGGTTGTCTAAGGCAAAATGTTTGGAACTAGAAAATGTTGGGGAAAGGAAAAAAATGTAATGGAAAATTGTTTCTCAAGTGTGGATGAGATGGAAAATGAGGAAAAAATATGAAGGAAATTTATTCATCTCTATATTTTTCTTGAGATTTAACCTTAAGTGATTGTACCTAATTCATGTTGCCTCATCCAGCAAGTTTTTAAATCTTGGCGATATGGCGTCTACGGACAAGGAAATGTGGGATTAATCGGTCTCATAAAGGTTACCTAGGTTTTGTTATTTGAAAGTGTGAAAGCGAAAGGGTAGAGAGAGAAGGTGTAACGGAGCTTAGGAGTGGGAGTGATTAGATAAGTCTTTGTGAGAGATAGAGTTGAATTTAGGTAAACCCACCAAATTAGATCGGGTTCAGGTTGTATTTTATTTGCTGAAAAGCCAGGATTAAATTTGGTTTGACTGTTGGAGTTTGGGGTAGTATGGGCTTGACTATCGGCCAGTTACAACTAATACTTTATAGCAATTTGACTGACTTTTGCAAATTGGGTAGTTGGTTACTATATTTGTTGACCAAAAAAATTGGATCAAATTTGTTGACAGCCAACAAGGATCTCACACTTCTGAGTACTAAAATCTAGTAGAGATAGTTGGTCGAAGAAGGCATGGAAGAGACCTGTTTATTAGAGTTCAGCAGTGTTATTGGCCGATGAAGTTGGGAGAGAGATAAGTTTCTTCTTTTTAAATATTTAAAGCCTCTTCTTTTTAAATCTTTAAAGAAATTACAATGCTTTTAAAATTTATTTATTCAAATAGAGATAAAATCAAGAAAAATAATTTTAATGAATATTATTTGAATATTTAATAAAAAAGATATGATTTATGACTATTCATATATAAAGTGTTGTTAAATTTAAAATAAATATATTACAAAAATATTTTTATTTGCTTTTTATTTAACAATTAGCATGAGATAATAAATAAAAAAAACTCTGTGGTTCAATCAATATATTGATCATTATATATATATATATATATCATTTTTGGACCATGTATTGTCAAGCCATTCATCTTAACCTATATTAAGTTATGAATAGTTCTAAATAAATAGCTCCTATTATTAGTATTATCATGAATAAACTTTAACAAATACTTAAACAACTACTTAAATAATGTTGTGAGATAGTTTTATTCTTTCTTCTTTTTTTTCAATTTTTTTATTCATTTAATTTTATATAATTTTAATAAGTTATATAATTTGAAGGGTAATGCTCTGGTTTTTTTTTAGGAAGCTTCATAGATATGGATATTACTATGAAACTGGTTTATTAACTTTTTGTCGTGTCATGATGTCTTGGGTTCGATCTCTTTGTATACGGAGGGAAGATCTGCTGGCATCAATAACAGCTAATCCATATTCGAGTTAGGATGGGTAATAAGGATGAGTAAAGCTGCCAGCATCAACATATTTGTAACAGGACAGCTGGTTAGAAGTTAGGAAAGACCCAACCATCTCCTTCTATCTTTGGCATTTGATTTGTTTTATGTAATTGTGTGAAAGGATAAGACAAGAAGGAAAGATAAATCATCTATTACTTTGTAATTAATGAAATCTTGAAATTTTGATCAACTAATACTGGCCAAGAAGGTTTTATTTTCTTTTATCGGGGAAGAGATCAGGGTATTAGGGAACCTAAGAAGTTATAAAATACATTAATATTTTCTTCAATTTATAAAATAATAATTTTATATAGTTCACAACATTACAAAAATTTCATATCTTTTTCCTTTGTTTCCATGGATAACCAAACAGGGAAAAAATTTCCTTTTCTTTTTCTTTCATTCCATTTTCCTCTTATGTTTTCTTTCCCTCGTATTTTTCAGCTTCCAAATAAAGCCTTATAATTTTTTTTAAAGAAAATCAAATATAATAAGATTACAAAGATATTTACAAAATTTAAAATTATTTGTTCTTTATATTGATGAGATAAAATACATAAATTTTGTTTGAAGTAGTAAGTAAAAATAATATATGAGATATAACTTTATTTTTATTTTTCTTTATTTTTTATTTCCATTAACATTTTCAGGAACCAAACATAGCCTAATGAAAATGGAGCTCCCATATTTAGTTCACCGTGTGTTAAGATTCTCAGATCACCTAAGGAGCACCCTTACCTGATGAACATAATATACGGTCACGAGTAGCCAACAATTTTTTTTTTTTTTAAACAGATTTATG
Organism: Tetrastigma voinierianum; assembly: GCA_016808115.1. Lineage (NCBI taxonomy): Eukaryota > Viridiplantae > Streptophyta > Magnoliopsida > Vitales > Vitaceae > Tetrastigma > Tetrastigma voinierianum. The sequence goes on along the minus strand of JAEQBH010006253.1, from coordinate 121,356 downwards.
TTATATGGTTTAAAAATGAACTTATTTTTGAAAGGAGAAACTAATGCAAACAAACAATTTGATCCAACATCAAGTGAGGACATAAAATAAGTTCAAATTTTTTTATATAAAAATATGAATTCGCTTTTAAAGAGGATTTTGTTACAAATGATATTTTGATGGAATTTCTAACTGGTCCATAAATCAAATTCTTATTTTCTTAAAATATAGTTAAATTACCACGAATGAGGTTTTTCTTTTTGCAAGAGATAATTTTATTGATTCAAACTAGTAATATATTCATTAAATATAAGTCAAATTCGATTAAAAATTTAAAAGGATGGCCTTAATAATGAGTTAATAAGCATAAAATCGAACAAGACTATATATTTGATAATCCTATAATGATTAGAATGCTAAACCCATTTTGTAAAAACCAAGAGTATTTACATGATCAAAAAACAATTGTATAATAATCAAAAGGACCTAATAAATACATTACAAAATAATAACTTTATTGAATAAAGAAGCATATCAATTTTATTTGGGTAGAAAACATACATGGCATGGATCCGGAATTGTTGGCTGCCATTAGTCTCTGAAATCTGAAAGGGATGAAATAAAAGAAAGGCTAGGGTTGAAGATGAATATTTCCTTCTCCCCAAAGTGTGTTATACCAAATCCTTGTAAAATTCTAGGGCTCTATTTTCTTATATATATAGAGCACAAGGGAACAATAGGGCTTTGGTCAAATGGAGAACTACCTGCGAAAGCAGGAAAGAAGATAGAAACCATGGGCTCCTTAGCCTGTATTAAATCATCTCATAAATGACCCATAATTAACATGCACAATTATACAATTAAAATTGTAATATGATTATGCTTAGTCCATGATTGATAAATTAATTTAACATTCTCCCACTTAGATGATATAATCATAACTTAAATGCTTTTTCAATAAATTTACATAGCCATAACCAATCATATACAATTAACGCACCGAAAGGATGCATAAATCATACATAATCAGGCGCTACTAATCAAAATCATAACTCAAATGCTTAAACAAGAGACTTAAATAGCCATAACCACATATATAATTAATACACCGAGAGAATGCATAAATCGTACATAACCATACATTATTGATCTAGAAGCATTTCAATGACAAGAGTATTGATTCAATGAAAGTGAAAACATCATTATGTCATTCATTTGGTCAAAAATGAAACAAAATCATGAGATAATGACAAACATCAAAATGTGCATGTAATAGCAGAAAAACATGATTTTTACAAAATACACATGAAAGGAAAAACACCAACTAAAACAAAAGATTCTACGCTCTTAACAATCTATGTGGAGTGACGTGTTCTTGAAAGTGAATAAATTAGCCTTTGGTTAGTGAAATTTTGCCAACGCATGCTAGTCATGGGCGTGTGCTCTGATTGAAATGAGGACTCTACAACTTTCTCTTTCACAAAAAGAAACTTCACATTAATGTGCTTGGGTAGTGCTCTAATTGTTTGGAAGAATCTGATTTGTGAATTATCATAAAACAATTTAAGATTACGAAATGTTGATGATTAACCCTCAGCTGAAATGGCGTTCTGCTGACCATATTGCCGCACGACAAATGCAGCCTCATAACACGCCATATACTAAGCCTCTATAGTAGAAGAAGTTGTAAGTGTCTATTTGACATTTTTCCATGAAATAGCTTCTTCAGCCATCATAAAGATATAACTAGAAGTGGACTTTTTATCATCCACCCGCTTGCATAATCAAAATCACTAAACTGACCACTTGAGTGTCGATACACGATATATCAACGTAAATCCTTGGTACCACAGTGCTAAAACTTTCTTGAATCATTTCTAGTAAACTGGCCGAGGATCACTCAAGTACCACCTCTCAACACTAACAATAAGCAAATATCGGGGTGTGCGTGCGGCATACGTAAGGTTGCCGCGCGAAGAATAAAGGGGGCGCTTTCGCCTGATCATCGATATCATTTGATGACATTGTCCTTTGGAAAATGTCATCCTTCACAATTGGTGCCTTACTAGAAGAACATGATTTCATAAACCTATTCAAAATGTATTTTAATATACGTATGTTTGAATACAATCTCATAAATGCCACTAGGTCTATCGCGAAGTATTTGTATACTAAGACATAAGATGCTTCTGATATCCTTCATATAAAAATGACTAAACAATAACTACTTTGTCTCAACTAATAGGTCGATATCATTAAGCGGTGAGCAAATATCATCAACATATAAAACCCAGAAGCATCATGTTGCTCCCAACTTGACCTTCATATATATACATTGATCGTGATATTCATAAAACCATTGGTATTAATGACTTCATCAAACTTGAGATACCACTGCCTAGAAGCCTGCTTTAAACCATAAATGGATTTCTAGAATTTACAAACCATGTGTTCCTTACCAACTTCTTCAAAGCCAATGTGACGCCCCAAATTTTGGGGTGTCAGATTGACTCCGATCAACTGCGGAATACTTGTGTCTCATATCATGAGACATACGTAGTAAAATGGTAACGTCGACCATGCATTAATTTTCGCTGAAATACATCAACTATATTACCATGGATTCGAGAGTTAATATCACTTAATACAACATGTTTCAATTGTAATAATTCATGCACATGTTTTACAAAAATGAAATTAAAGCCACTTGTCGGCTTTCTTCTCAAAAGCGGTCTCTAATGAGTGTCGTCTTCTGAACCTCTGTACACGAAATAATGATCCCTCATGAGGTAGGCAAATGCAGTAGTAATGTCTGCAGTTACTCCCGCTAAATTGCACATGTGGCAACAAAACACATTCAAGCAAATGCATGATCCTGCCAGATAGCATCATATGAATGGATGAGAATATGACTCACCCCTTTCCCACTTCTCGAGCCCTCACGCTTGCCTAAGCCAAATGTGAGAAAAATACAGTTTTCAAAACAAAAGGTTTTTGTTCTCGAAAACATACTATCGAGTTTCGGTAAATATATTGGACAACCCTCCGAGGCGAATTTGTTGGATAACTCTCTGAAACAATTCATGGTCTCTCTAGTGAATTGGACAATCTCGATGATTCTTGGAAATCTTTCGTGAAATTCCTTTCACAACCATTTTCCTTTTTATTTTTTCTTTCATGTCATGCACTCACACCTACCAATCTAGGGTGCCCCGGTGCATATGGAATGCATTATGCCATTTCCAAACAATTCATGTTAATATATAAATCATGCATATACTAACATAAATTAACTCACATGCATCATGTCATTCAATTCATGTAAATGCCCCTTAAAATTAGCTGCGTATTCAATAAAGAAATCAAACAATTCATTTTGAATCATAAGCAACACAAAAATCACACACAAATCAACGTGATTTGAGCCAAATGATTCCATTCCTTGAATTTTCCCTGACACCATGTCCTCTATCTACGCGGTGTTCTGTTTGAACGCTTCTTTTTAATAGATGCACTTCTCAAAAAAAAAAAGATCCTCTCCTGTTCTTCCCCTTGCAACGTTCACAAAGACTCCATGATTTCCAACTGATCATGGGACCCAATATACATTTCTAGTTTTCTCCCTCCGCATGCTCTTCCTATACATTTGCTACCTAAGCTTCTTTGACCAAAGCTAAGGCATTTAGAGTGGGAAAAGATGTGCAGAAGGTTCCACCCTACCGTCATCAATCCTTTCAAAACTCCTTCCTCTCTATCTTGCCTCCTCAAAAGAAGTTTTGTTGTTAAAAGGCCCTCACCACCCCCAACAACCCTGGCCATGCGCACACACATATAGAAAACAAACGCTTTCCAACTGTCTAACAAACCTTAAGACTCCAGGTGCCCTCTCCTAGCATATTTGAGAATGTGGGGTAACTATCTTAGAAAGAATTAATTATTTGCCTAACCAGACTTATCTGATCTAATCAGTTCTTAGGTTGAATACTTCTAACATGAGGTTGGATTGGTTAAGATTGGGCATATGATTTATGTGTTTTCTAATATGTGTTTGCTTTTGGACTGGTAATGATGCTGTTGCACTCTGTGCCTCTTTTTAGTTCTCTGTTCTGCATGCTCAATATTTGGGAAATCAGCTGAAATGACTCTTCTTTTCTATCTCCTAAATGGGTCATTAACTACTGAATTTTTATTATGTAACATTTTAATCTTTATATAGTTCATTATTAATATGGGATTAAATAAACGATCATTGAAATCTTGTTTTCTTGGATATTGGATTGGGTTTCAGCCGGTTCTTGCAGTATAGAGGCCCTTTTGCCAAAAAGAAGGCATCCATTGGTGGACTCTACAGTAGTTTCAGATACTTAAAGAAGATGCCTTGAGGATGGTGTTGAATTTCAAGGTGATTTGTTAAATTTTAGGAAAGATGGATCTCCTTTGATGAACAGATTGAGGCTGACCCCGATTTATGGAGATGATGAAACGATAACTCATGTTATTGGTATCCAGTTCTTCACAGAAGCGAATCTCGATTTAGGTCCACTGCCAGGATCTGTGGCAAGTCCACACGATCATCAGATCGGCTTCGTTCTGAACCTTCCTACCCTTCTGTTTCCATCTAGGAATCAGAAATGTCTGTCACGGAGTTTGTGGAATATTGCGAATTGGTGAGGTCTTGTCTCTCAGATACTTTCCTTTGGCACCAATCGCTATTGGCTCTGTATGTAGGCGGTTTATGAAATAACAAGAACGAAGATCTTTGGAGAATGGTGCCAGAGACATGGGGAAGTGAGACTGACTCGATGTTTTAGAGGAAGTGCCGGGGGCTAAACGACTAAGTGGGGTGGGCTGGCGGGGAGCTGACAACTCTTGAAGCATCAGCATGGAGAAGGTGACCATTGGAGGTGAACCCTCCAGGTTGCAATTTCAGCGCATGTGCCGTTGGTAGTCGGGTTGTGCTCTTTGGAGGGGAAGGGTCAGCTATGCAGCCACGATGAACGACACTTTGTACTGAACCCAAATGCTAGTAACCCAGAATGGCAACATGTTCAAGTGAGCTCTCCTGGTCGATGGGTCATACTCTATCTTGTGTGAATGGATCTAATTTGGTCGTTTCGGAGGGTTGCGGAAGGCAGGGTTTACTTAATGATGTTTTTCGTTCTGGATTTAGATGCCAAACCTCCTGCTTGGCGTGAAATCTCAGTTAGCTCCTCCGCTTCCAAGATCATGGCTGGCTCCTGCCCTTGATGGCACAAAGTTGATAGTTTCTGGTGGTTGTGCGGATTCTGGTGTACTTCTTAGCGACACTTTCCTCTTAGATCTTTCGATGGAGAAACCAATATGGAGAGAGATACCTGTAGCATGGAGCCCGCCATCGCGATTAGGCCACACGCTATCCGTTTACAGTGGAAGAATACTGATGTTGGCGGTCTGGCCAAGAGCGGCCCTCTCCGGTTCCGTTCAAGCGATGTCTACACAATGGATTTGAGCGAGGACAGTCCATGTTGGAGATGCGTGACCGGGAGCGGAATGCCCGGCGCCGGTAACCCTGCGGGAATTGCTCCTCCTCCCAGGCTTGATCATGTAGCAGTGAGCCTCCCAGGAGGTAGAATCCTAATATTTGGTGGTTCTGTAGCTGGTTTTCACTCTGCTTCACAAACACCTTCTCGGCCCAACGATGAAAAACCGGCATGGAGGATACTAAACGTACCAGGCCGTCCCCCGAGATTCCTTCAGGGCCATAGCGCATGTGTCGTTGGAGGGACGAGGCGTGTTCTCGGTGGTCAAACCGGGGAGGAATGGATGCTCCAGTGAACTCCACAGACTCTCTCTGGCCGAGTTCAGTCATGGTCAGAAAAAGAAAAGAAAAAGAAAGAGCAGGCAGGAATCATATCATCAGAAGTCGTCTTCAACAACAAAACCAGAGGAATCAATCATACTGAGCAATCAGTTGATGCAAAAATATGGCCGTTCTCGGAATCTCTTGACAGATATTTGCTTTCCAGGACCTGCTCTTTATTTGGGTAACTGATTTCTTGAGAAAGTCCTGGTTCTGGTTCTGATTCTGATTCTCAGAATGAATATATATTAACCGGTTATTGTGGGTTAGTACCATAAGCAGATTAGGTATATGATACCTCCAAAAACAAAACATACCAAAAAAAGAACAAAAGAAAAGAAAATTTGTGCATGTATATATAGTGATATAACATGCTGTTTTGTATCTTGTATGTGTAATATGAAACCTTTCTGCAATTCTACCCTTTTATAACTTTTTTATTTTCGGTTTCTTGAGCTGAAATAAGTTTTGGACCAAGTTTATCGTCTTTACAGCTTCATTTTGCTGGTTTCTGTTTTGATTTGAGGATATTCACTCTGTAATTTCTGCCATTAGTTCTCTTTTTCATTCCCTTAGGTAGGATGGTGTTGCAGTTCCTTCTTCTATGGTTATGGCAGTATGAAGGTTGAGATCTCTCTTTCTATTTAACTCTGCACGTCTTGTATGTTGATGATGTTACCGTTGCAGTTGAATTTTGACATCAAATGTTTGTCCTGATAATTACAGGTTTTGAGTAATAATCACATCCTACCAAAGTCTCCATATTTTTGTTTTTGTTTAATGGATTGGTTTACTGTTGTATTCCTTGGACTTAAGGATGAGTAGGTTAGGGTTAAGAGTGGATTAATTACATGTTGGTGTCTTAATTTTTGATTTATTTTTATATTTTGGTGTCTACGATTATTTTAACATTCGTGTCTGAAATCGAACAAAGCTTATTAGGATGTCAGTCAGCAAAATCGAATCATGTTATTCTATATCATATAAAAATAATAAAATTGTTTAAATACCCTTAATTAGGATAAGTCAGCAAAAATCCTATCCACATGTTATTCTATATCATATAAAAATAATGAAATTATTTAAATAACTAATTTGATGAAGGTCAATACAATGCTGCATTAATGTTTTATTCTTGAAAGTAGGTGAGCTCTTTGGCTTGCCCCACCTGCTGGATGGTAACGAGGGCGAGGCGGAGTGTTCTTATCCCAAGCAATGCTGACTAATTTAAATTGTTTCTCATACTTTTTTCACTTAAAAAATTAAATGGGATACTTTTCTCATACTTAGGTAATATTTTTTTTTATTGTTTTTAAATTAGTTTTAATATTTATTTTTATTATATTATAATGAATACATATTATAAATAAATATTAAAAAATCAATTATTATTATTATTATTTTATATTAGGATGTAAAATAAAAAATAAAATAAATTATTTTAAAAATTTTTAATATATAAAATCAAGACAAGCGGGGTTAGCAATGCTTGAATTTGAAAAAGAGCTAATATATGGTTGAGCGTTTTTAGATGGGTGTAGAGCTTTAACAATTTTTAGAGGTTGGGTTGTCAAATTTATGACCCAAATAAAATCGGGTCAAATTGGTCCCAACTCGTTTTGGTCAGAAGTAGCCCATGGGTTTAGTCAAGTGTTAACACAGTCATTAATTTTTATTTTAATTTTTTTAAGTAACTAATTAAGTAATGAGATTTTCAGGATTTATCTATAAAATTTGATATTTATCTCTTTTGTAAAAGAGCTCAAAGGTGGTTATGGAAAAATAGCAAAATCGTAAATTTCGGTTACGAGAAATTGTAATTTTGGTTAAAAATCAAAAATTTATTCTCTAGATCTCGGATGAAAAACGGATTACACCCAGATTAAGAATCGTCTCCTTGAAATCTAGCTATACGTAAAATTTCGTTAAATTCGAGATAGTAAGTTGACACATTTTTCGAGTTATCACGGTTGGTCTAGTAAACTGATTTTGATGCGACGAAAGTCACATATAACCGCGTACTCATGTGCCATAAGTGGCATGAGTAGAGAAATGATGAAAATGGACGACCGAAATAGTGCCGAATGTCAAAACTGGGAAAAGAAGGGACATAATGATCATTTTGGAGTTTGATTTAAATGATAATAAGACAAAACACTAAATAGTGTTTGTCTTCTTCAAATAACAAAAGAGAACGTGAAAGGGAGTTAGGAGATGCGGTAGGTTCGGATTTTAAGTTACAGTGAGAGAGTCTTCCCTTCTCTCTGAAATACGGGCGTCGGCCGTGATCTTAGGACAAGAAGGAGCGCTCTACGCGAGGGCCAGCGTGGGTACGCAGATTTAGGAGTTTCCTCAAACTCCGGTGAGAGGTTTCACCCCTACCCGGTTTGTTAACTGTTTAAGTACCATGTTAATGTTTAGGTTGGACTGAGGCCTTGAGCAGTAGTTTGATCATTTCAAACCTTGGAATCAATATTAGTTTGAGACCACGAGCAGTCCGTGTCGATCTTACAGTTTAGGTTAAATGTGTGATGGTATTCAATAAATCATGTATTGGTTTGTATGGGACGGAATGGTAGAAACCGGGTTCTAAAGTGAGCCAGATGGTGTGCTGAAAGGAGCGATAGCAGGGGTTTTCTTGTTCTACTCAGCTGATGATCACAAAATAATTTTTGTGAAAATATGTGTTTGATCGAGTGATTTAAGTTGAATTGCTCGTGTTTGATCATTAGCCCAGCGAGCTAATTTTGATGTATGAAATGAGAATTTACATGACATGATTGTGTGAATTGAATGTTTTGTAAATATATCACTTGTATTTATATATTTATTGGCCGATTCGACGTATTGGAATTGGCGTACATCGTTCCATATACCTTTAGGCACACAGGATAAGGTGATGCATGAGGTAGTTTCTTAAGAGAATTGTTGGAGGTAGACTAGTAAATGTAATATATCTGAAAGGGTTTGGCTAAAAATAATAATAATGATGGAGGGTAGTCCATACTAAAAATATCCAATCGTGGGAGGCGGCCCAATTGATATACGGTGCAGATCACATATGAAGCTGTCAATCGTCGGGAGGCGACAATTGATATATCTCAGGAGAGATTGAATCCACTAAATATAACATCGAGCAGGTCCATTACTTAGATTGGAGGGTAGACCACAAATATAAACAAATAACTGTTTTAGAGCTAGTTTTCTCGCGCCGACTTGGCGGGTGTGAGAGAGTCGTGAGGCTCGGGATATGAGTTGGTAGTTAGACATTCAAGTAGGATCATCCATTTGCTTAGTGTGTGTGTTTATTGGAGTGTTGCTTGCATTTAGGTGGAGGAAGTAGCCCACTTAGGGTGATTCCACTGCGAGCAGTAACTACGCCCTGTCGAGAGTATATTACAGAATACGAGGGCGCACGAGAGACGGCTGGAATCTGAGAGTGATTTAGAAGAAAAGCCGGATTAATGGCTTTGGTTTGTGATTACATACATGTATTAGAATTCTCTAATTTTAATATATGTGTTGTATAAAGAAATTGATTAACTCTTTTGAAACTATTGGATATCAAATTGTTGTATCATGATGAGTATGATTTATTGTATTTGAAGTGGTCGTTTTACTCATGTTGTGATTATATTGGACTGCTTGGGACAGGTTTCATGCAGGTGTTGTATTAGGTAGAGCTCCCCGTACAAAGGAGACTCTGCCCAATTTTCTAAAGTGGCGTCGGGTAACCCGACGCTATACTTGCTATTCCGCTCAGTGGCGGGTGATAGAAGCAAAATCATCTTTTGATCCATTTTCTGCTTATTCATATAAAGAAATTGCTGCGAAATATGGAAAAACTCACCCATGCACATTGTGCGGGTAAAATGGAAGAAAGAAAGAAAACGGTAAAAATTGCGAGAAATAAGTGGAATAAGAGTGTCTGATTGAGCGAGCAAAAATAGAAGAAGAATGTGTTGATTCATTGATGCGGGTTCCAGTTCTGGGGTCAGTTCCCCAGGTGTGTGCAGAGAATTGAAGGAATTTGATCTGAGGTCACTCGTGAGAGCACGATCGTGTTTGGAAAGACAGCAGGAGCTAAAGAGGCAGTGTTCGCGACGGCATTCTGGTGTGTGTGGTAACCGATTGACCAGAGAACTAAGTTGTCGCAGCGTGAGATTGATGTCGCGACGCCGGGAACGGCAGATGGCGAAGGAAGTATGAGCTGCGTCACGGCGATCCGACAGCGAAGCATAGTGGCGCGAAGCCGCAAGGCGATGTGGCGACTTGAGATCGAAGTAAGCGACCGCAGGCAGCCTCGGTTGAAGGTTGAAGCTTCGCCAAAATTGAGGTCGGCGACGCGGTTGATGTGTGGCGCCGGAAGGCGAGATCAAAGAGGTAGAACCCGCAAAGAGATGTGTGACCAGTGTTGTCTTCGGCAACATGACTGACTATTAAAGCCTATGGTTCCTTGAGGCGATGGCGAAGAAGTTGATGTGCGACATCAGGCGTTGCTCGATTGAAAGGCTGGGCGACTTAGGCCGAAATCCTGATAAGAACATGGCGTCGCGACATCGGGAGAAAACAATTGGAACACACCAAGGCGTGAAGATGTGGCGGCGTGGATTGTGTCGCGACCTCGATGATGACAAAGAGCTGAGTCATGACTGACGATGACTTGGGCTGGATCTGAAATCCGGCCCGGCTACATTGGGATTGGAGGCCCCGGTGAGAACCCTAAATGGCTATCGGCTCATTAAAGTAGCTTAGCGGCCACGGGCCGAGAGGTGCGGATATTTGAAAACTCATTTCACTATTTTTCTTTTCTTTTCTTTATTTTTCTTATTTTTATTTATTCGTTTTGGAAGCAGTTATGCTCTTCGTATTTTTATTTTGATTATATTTTCACAGTCTGGATATTTATCGTTTGGCTGAAGCGAATCTGATTTCAATTTCTTTTTAAATTACTGCTGAATGTTTGAGTTGAGAAAAATTTCACCAAGGTCGTTGTTTTAGTTTCAAATTGCGGTTATTATTATGATGGAATCTTTGTATCGGTATAATTGAGTAATTGAGGAATCCGGCTTTCCATTAAGTGAGCATTCATATTAAATTTATCTTTCACTGTATTCGTTTCGTGAAGCTTGTTAATTTCGGTTAATGAATTTACTTACGGTTTTAGTTTGTGTCTTGAAGTGAATATCGATTCTTATAAAGTTAAGATTTGCGTCATTACTCTGATTTCAAGGAGGTCCTCACGAGCCACGGGAAGTATTCCGAGGTAATGTATTTATTTGAAGGTATACTAACATATTAGGGATCTTTTGAGCTTTGTAAGTTCACTTAGATAAATCCTCTTACCATGAAATCAAGAGCAGGTTGAATGATTATATTTAAATAACAGGATTCACTCAATTCAGGCCAGTGAGGCGATCAAGGTGTTAGGCGTGATCTAATCGAGAGAAAGGACTGATCTATTCTAATTTCGAGGAGCAATGCAGGAGACAGTATATCTTGCTTGACCACGATAACTTGGGAGCTAAGGTTTAGTCCATAAAATGGGTATGAAGTATTGCAAAGAAAAATACCCGGATTAAGAAGTCCACACTTTTTAAAAGTAGTTGGCATCTAATTCCACATGTCGAGAGAATCGGTCATAGAATTAGATAATGAGAAGTAATGGAGTGTGGAGAGATCCAGCACTTTTCTAGCGCCTTAGACAGTTAGAAATTTGAGATAATCAAGAATTTTATCGGAATTAACTACGAGGAATTGATGGTTCACTATAAGCGTTTTTATTGATGTGTCTTTAGGGATAACTATTCGGTATTCATTTCTTTTATTAGAAATTCATTATTCTTTATTCTTTATCTTCCAGTTTGTTGGTTAGTTCAGTTATTTTCCTTTTGTTCTTTCAATTTTCCGATATGATGTTTGGATCTGTCAATATCATTTTTGTCGTCCAAATAGTATGGAAATTGAGTAGTCGGGTGATAGTTGATTTAAAATTCTTGAGATCTACGCTGGGATGGATATACGAGACTCATCCAGTTTATTACTTGTCATTTGTGCATACGGGAATATAAGACCAAAACCAAACTTTGAAAAATGAATTACTCTAAGAGATTGGTGGTGTATATAGTATAATGTCAGCAAGTTTTTATGGGCGCCGTTCATGAGTAGTTAGACAATAATGCTTTAGTATGCGTCGCTAAATTTGTTTATGTTCTTTAGTCTGTCAGCCAAGTTTTATGGCGTGCGAAGTTAGACAATAATCCTTTGGTAATAACGTCATAAATTTGTTTATGTTCTTTGAATTACGTCAACAAGTTTTTATGGGCGCCGTTCTGCTTGGGAGATCGAAGAATTTAATAAATAATATTCGGATGAAAGAAGGAAATACTAATTTGGACATTTTTAAGAAAAGAGCAATAGCGTTTCAAGCATTGTCTGTAATATGCATTTCAAATATATGATGTTTGTGAGTGACCATCATGATCCCGAGTGTACATGATTTCGGAAGGCGACTCATCTGACCATAATGGATAAAGGATTAGGCTGATTGTGACGGGAATGTGCGTGAACCTCGAGAGCATGACATGGAGGAATTTATGGAATTCATTCATCAATAAATATTTAGCAATAGAACAGCCGACAATCAGTATTTAAATGATTTTGAATTCGAACCGGCGCGATAACCATGGTCAAAGACCAATTTCTTTGGTCATTCCACTTTGAAGAATCTGATGAACATGAATGATTTAAGGAAATTAGCAAATTCAATTAAATTGAATGGTGTGGAGCCGAGAAGTTGACCATTTCTCGATTATTCCCATTCTCTTTACGAGATATGGGTACATGACATGGTTTAACTCCCTACCATGAATACGTTAACACATGGAAAGAGCTAATGAGAGCTTTATTTGGCCAAATTCTTTACTCCATCTTTCACATTTTGAACAAGAGAAATTACTAATTCCAAACATGGGAAAGTGAGAACATGTATGTGATAGGAAAGATCTTGCTGAATACAACATTGAAGCTCATTTGAATTCGAGGAGAAATGGGAAATTTGAAGAGAAGCGAAAGAATGTAGTGGACAAATTGGCATTCGACCATAGAGGCAAATTTGAGATGCATTGATACATTAGTTGAATGAAAGGAAGTCGACTAAAAGCTAAAAGCAAGCGGAGTTGTAAGAAAAAGAATGAAAAGCGCACACGAAGGAGAATCTCTAAAAATCACATTGGAGACGGTGATATAACATGAAATTTGGAATAAAAGGGAGTCTCTCATTCCTTTCTCTATCTTTTATTTTAATTGCATGTGAGTTGAAATAATTGTTAGGATTTTATATTTGAAGTAGCATGATTGCAAGTTTGGAGGAATTTATTTTTATCTTGCATGGAAAGCAACTATTGAATAGAAATAATAGAAATTATCAACTTCTGCATGATAAAATAAATTGGTATGGTTGTTTTGAGTAACATTGAGCAGTTGTGATATTCTTTGTAATTGGATTGTTTATTGTTTGAGACATAACCGCAGATCGGAAGATTGACCAAGTTGTGAGAATAGAAGAATAATAAGTGGAAAAAGAAAGCCAAATTGATGGGGGTAGTCATAGCACGAAATAAGAACATTCTCTGTCCTTAATTCCAATTTTTTAGGTCACGACTTAGAAATCGATCTGCAATGACTTCAGTGCTAATGTCTAGACTTTATTGCCCATTAGTTAATGTATTAACTTCAAAAGGCAATGTCAAAACATTAAACCCAGTGTCTAGTTTCATTCAAGGTCCATGAAAAAAATAAAATAAAAATAATAATAAAAAAAAATAGTAATAAATAGTAATAAATACAGAAACAGAAATCCATCTTTTGATTTAATCGATACGTAGAATATTCTCGATTTCTAAAGGAAATAATCAGAGGAAAATTAAGGCATTCAAGAAAAACGTTCCAAATTCTCCAGGAAAAAGCCGGAATCTGGATTGAAAATATAAGAAGGGACATAAATCAATGAATCTCATTTTAATCTTCCCATTGAAAATTGAAGGAAATCATAAATGACTTTGTTTTTCCCAAGAGACACATCTCACTATAAAAGGGATGGAAGAACAAGGAATTAGAAACAAGCAGAAAGAATGAAGGGAAGGAAGAATGAGAGCAAAGGAAGCGTCCGAGTGGTGAAAACATTGTTTTATGGAATGAGTGGAGTCGGAAAACAAACCAGTTCCACTGTTTGTTCCATAAAACGTGGTTTCATCCAGAGAACGGTTGATGGATGGGGAATATGGATTAGTTAGAATCCATCAATCAAGAAGCTCCAAAGAAAAGGTGGGCCGACCCCCGATTTGTTGCCTGACCTTATTAATGGCGAATCCGCTCATTAGGAGCTCGGAGTGCGGAGAACCCGGAATTTTGAAGCGGGATGCAAGCTTAAAGGAGAAAGATAGGATTTTAGAGCGGGATAGACTTAGTGAAAATGTTTGTAATTGAAATAGTTGGATAATATTAGAAGTCCTTTGGATATTTGAATAAAATTCTTGTTGACTTACAGAATTGGTTTAATCATGATGTTTGAATTTTGTTTACTGTGCTAGTTTTATTTTACGTTTAGGAATCGGTGTAATTACGTTACGTTGAATTGTTCGAAGAATAGAATCATGAATAAAGCTGGAATTAGGAGTATATTACATTACATTTAGATTCAGTGTAGTTCTGAATTGAGAATTGGTTAGTGGCGATGGAGACGAAAATGCTTGAGTAAAATAATGTCTTTAGACAGTAAATAAATTCAAGTCTTGAAGGAATAATGCACATCGGTCAATAACACCGATGAAACTTTGGCTAGAATTAGGAACAATTTCCGGGAAATTCGAGTTTAGAAGTCACGATCCTAGAACTTGTTTTGATTATTGATTGAGGCGAAATCTTAGGTGAAACAACCAACAGGAAATGATCGAGGCCATCATTGGATAGTTTGAGCCATTCTAGCCATCCCTACTTATATGCTGATGCATATACCTTAGTTCCAGAAATTGAACCAACAAGCTTATCTTTCAAAAATAACCAATGGAAACCTCAACCCATTCTAAGAAATCAATCCTCCAGTAAAGAACCTATGATTACCCAAGAATCCAAGGAGGAAGTAAGAAATGAAGTTTGGGGGAGTATATATTTTCGAAGAACTCAAAAAGGGAATGAAAGAAAAGACGAAGCGAGAAAATGCAATAGAAAGAGAAACATAGGGATAAGTTTTATCTTGTGGCTAACTCTCTTGAACAATTAAGTTCTTGGGGGTGTTTCAACACCTAGTACCACTAATGTGCCATCTGGTATGGGAGCTACTAACCCAAAGTTAAGCTAGAGTGCTTTAGAAGCCTAAAAGTTAAAACATTGCACTATTATCCTTAAATAGTGACAAACAAGGAAAAATTCCCGAGTGAAATTACAAGTGAAAAATAGAGAACTCTGATTTGGAATTGAAGAGATCAAAGAGATGTCCCAAACATGAAGAGCTGAGGAGATAATTTAGAGAAACTATAAGGAAGAAAGAGTGAGGAAGAAGAGAGAAGAGATTAAGGGTAATTTACAGCACAAATTCTCCATTTATCTGCCCAATTACCTAAGCCCGATATTACAAGCTTGAAGAACCTCGTTGATTCGAAGGTTGAAGTTACCTACATTAATTGGAGATCAATAAGAAAAACAAGCGTATGGGACTTAAATAAGCAGTTTAAGAAAACTTCGAGAAAGATTTACTAAATTCCAATTACAGTTGAAGAAACTGTGACACGCACACACACAGAACAAGACTTGATAAATTGTTTAATACAATTGGTTAATCAGAAATTTTGTGATAGAAGTATACCATGCTTTGTTTTCGTGGCTTGAAATTTAAAATACTTGATTATATTTTGTAAATTCTAGACAAGAAATGGGGAATAATAAAAACTGAAAAACAAAACAGAGAAATGTCCTTAAAAATTATTTTGTTTGAGGACAAACAATTCTTTCTTTATCTTTGCTTGAGGACAAGCAGATTTTAAGTTGGGGAGTTTGATGAGCAAAGTCATCTATTTTAGTCGTTTTACGCAATTTTCATATAAAAGAATAATTACTGAAATACGAAAAGCTACCATATTTATTACTTGAGTAAAATGGAAAGAAGAAAAAGCGATAAAGAATTGCGAGAAATAAGTGGAATAGAAGTGCAATCAATTGGCGAAGCGAAATGAAAAAAGCGGCTGATTCATTGATGCGTTTGGGATTTACACGATCCGGTTACGAGTCGTGACACGAGAAATTGAAGAATTTGATGCATGTCACGGCGGTAAAGTACAGATACGTGGCGAAGGGGTAACCGAGGCTAAGAGAGCGATATGGCGGCGGCGGCAGGTCGCGACGCCAGGGAACCAGCGGATAGCCAGAAGGAGCTAAGTTGATGTCGCGGCGTGAGATTGATGCTCCAAATGACATCGGGAACCCGGCAGATGAAAGGCGAAGGAAATGAGCTTCTTTGTCACGACGAAATTTAGAATCCGCGACATCGAGAAAACCGTCAGTGAAGGCGCAAGCCATGGCGATGTCGCGGCGAGATCGAAGTCGCGACAGAACCGCTCGGTTGAAGGTTGAGCTTCCGCAAAGTGAATTGGCGACGCGGTTGTGTCGTGACGCCGAGGCGACCAGATCAAGAAGGCGAGAACCGCCCGAGATGTCGCGACAAGATATTGATATCAGCGACAACGCAGCTGGCTTGATTAAAGCCTATGGTTCCTTAAGCGATAACCATGACAGAGATTGATAATACGCGACTTATCAGAAGACATCGACGAAGACTGCTGATGACTTAAGCTGAAATCCGCGACAAGACATCAGCGTCGCGACATCGGAGAGAAAACAATTGGAACGCCAAGGCGTGAAAGATGTCAAACATGGGGACCGATATCGCGACCTCGATGATGTACGACAAAGAGGAAGCGGAGTCGCGACTTGAGCGATGACTTGGGCACAGATGCTCAAAATCCCACGGCGAGGCTACATTGGGATTGAGGCCCCGGTGAGAACCCTATAAATACGGCTATCGGCTCATTAAAGTAGCTTGGCGGCCACGGAGCGAGAGATGCGGGATGGCTGAAACTCATTTCTTTATTTTTCTTTTCTTTTCTTTTCTTTTTCTTATTTTTATTTATTCGTTTTAGAATGGATTATGCTCGTATTTTTTATTTTTCGTTGTATTTTACGAATCTGGATGTTATCGTTTGGCTGAAAGTGAATCTGATTTCAATTTCTTTTCAAATTACTACGGAATGTTTGAAGTTCGAAAAATTTCTGGAATTAGGTGTTTTATTTCAAATTCGCGGGTTATTATTATGATCGGAGGAATCTTGTATCGTGAATTCGATGGTGAGAATCCAGCTTCCATTAAATTGAGCGTATAGTCGAGAATTTTATCTTTCTGTAATTAGTTTCCGGTGACTTGTTAATTTGGAGTTAATGAATTTACTTAGTTTTAGTGGGTTTTGTGTCTTGGGATCCCGAATATCAGTTTCTTATACGGGTGGAATTTGCGTCATTACTCCCGATTTCAGGAGGTCTCAGGTGACCACGGGGAGGCATTTACGAGTAATGTACATTTCTTTGAAGGTATACTAACACTGCTATTAGGAATCTTTTGAGCTTTATTAAAGTTCACTTAGATAAATCCTCTTCTCACTTGAAATCAGAGCGAGTTGAATAGGTTATCTATTTTAATAAGCAAAGAAGTTCACCTCGGTCGAATAGTGAGGCCAATCAGTGTTAATTTGTGATCTAATCAAGGAAGGTTGATCTATTCTAATTTGAGGAGAACAATCTGGAAGTTGTATATCCTTGTGACCGATAACTTAGGGCTAAGGTTCTGATCCATAAAATGGGTGAAGTAGTGAGAAAATGCCAGTTAAGGAAGTCCTTTTTAAAAGTAGTTATCTAATTCCTGTATTCGAGAGAATCGGGTCATAAGATAGATAATGAAATGTGGAGTGTGGAGAGATCCAGAAAGCGCACTACAGCATGTGGACAGATTTAGAAATTTGAGATAATCAAGAAATTTTATCAGAATTAACTACAGGAATTGATAGTTCACTATAACTGTTTTTATTGATGTGTCTTTGAGGATAACTATTCAGTATTCATTTCTTTTATTAGAAATTCATTATTCTTTATTCTTTATCTTCCAGTTTGTTGGTTAGTTCAGTTATTTTCCTTTTGTTCTTTCAATTTTCCGACGTCCCGAATCTTGGATCCTCAATATCATTTTTGTCGTCCAAATGGTATGGAAATTGAGTAGTCGAGGTAGTTGATTTAAAGTGCCCGAGATCTGGGATCGATATACGGACTTAAATCCGTTTATTACTTCGATATGACTTTGCGAGGAATGTAAGACAAAACCAAACTTTGAAAAATGAATTACTCTAAGAGATTGGTGGTGTATATAGTATAATGTCAGCAAGTTTTATGGCGCCGTTGCCGGGGATTAGACAATAATCCTTTGGTAATAACGTCATAAATTTGTTTATGTTCTTTGGTCTGTCAACAAGTTTTATGGCGCCGTTGCCGGGGATTAGACAATAATCCTTTGGTAATAACGTCATAAATTTGTTTATGTTCTTTGGTCTGTCAACAACGGGTAGTCAACGGACCCCCGGGTTTGGGGCGTCACAGCTTGGTATCAGAGTAGGGAAGAGATTGTATGCGTACAGTTCAACGCGTGTTGTGGCGCTGACTTAGGCACGGAGTGGGGTGTCAAGCGAGGGTGTCACACTTCGGAATTGGGACTCTTTAACCTTTTCTTTCAGTGACACTTGTACTGTTTTCTCATTCCTTATGCACAATTTACGTAATAATAAAAAAAAATTCTTTTACATATGTATACATACCACCATAATTATTCATCATTTTATACAGGTCCATTACTTCTCAATAAACAAAGTTTATACCTATTCAAAAATACGAGGGTGCGGAGCGATGTGGTGAGCACATATCTGAGTTGGCTGCTACATTGATGTAGGATGTCTGTCCTTTATCCTTGTCTTGCTTTCTGCGCTTAGTGGAAACATATACGAGGGACGTTGATCGTCTCAACAAATACACTTATCTTATGTTTCATATAAGCGTACTTCTATCATGTGACGACATATAACCTTTCATATCATTTATTTCTTATTAGTACTTATCATTTGATCTATTCTCTTTCTAATGGTTCATATTATATCCTATTCTGTATGTCATATTCGTATACATATATTACTTTCATGTAGTTATATACTATACCGGTTGTTATGTTCTATTTTTCATGTATCTTGTCTGTCATGTCTTTGTTATCATATCTTGTATTCATGTCTTTGTTTCATGTCTTGTTCATGTACTATTTTCATATATTGTTTTCTGGTATACTTTTCATATTACTTTCCTTTCTTATATTGTGCTTGTTCATATACTTTTAAGTGTCTTGTACTTTGTACTCTATACGTATTCATATTAACTTTTAGATTATTTTACATTCTTATACATTTTTATATATCATGTCAGATTGTATAATCTCATGTTACAGAACTTATCATCACATAGCAGTGCTATGCTTCTCAGATCATATAATATCTTTTCACATGTCATATGCAAATCATTTGTTTTATGTTTCATGTTTCATGTCTGTCATGTAGAAGTGGATAAAAGGAAGCTATAAGGGCGAAGTATTGTACTCAACGTGCGAAAGCAGTGGTCTATAAGGACAGAAGAAGCTGTTATCATTGTGCGAGACAATGACCATCTATAAGGAGCCAAAATGTTATTATCGTGTGGGCAATGACCATCTATAAGGAGCCCAGTGTAATGACAACGGGGCAATTGATCGGTATGTTGCGAGACTTAGTTTCCCTAATAGGCATGCCAATCTATCCTACACGGGTTCTAGCGAGATAATCCATTTATTACATTTGTACATATCATCTATGAATAACTATTGTTATCATGTATCTTGATGAATATACCGTATTATTTATTTAGATCTGTAATACCTTCACATATTTCTTAGCTTATTGTTTTCTCATATTTATTTACAATACCTATATTCATATCTTTTTCTATCATTTAGTTTTGTCTTAGTATCATATATGTAATCTATCATATATCATGAATGCATCTATGCACTCTTATATTCATATATTCATATATATATCTTTATCTATTCATATCCCTTTATATCATTTATATCATATCCTTTATGCGTTCTATCAGCAGTTTGCGCTATTCATGTACTTTCTATATTTCTATCATGTATGCTTTTACTTATTCATGTGTTCCTATCATGTTCCATCTATTCGTTTATGTATGACAATCATATATTCATATCATATACTCTTATATTCATCATGTCTCTAGTTTCTTCATCTCATATATCTTGACAACTTATATCTTCCTCCTTTTTACTGGACTATCATATCTTATGACTTATACCTATACATTCCTATACTTGTATGTTTTTCTTAATTCTTTATCAGTTGTCCTATCTCAGTAGGAGTGCGAGCAGAGATAACCCTTTGATACCTG
Source organism: Tetrastigma voinierianum (assembly GCA_016808115.1). Lineage (NCBI taxonomy): Eukaryota > Viridiplantae > Streptophyta > Magnoliopsida > Vitales > Vitaceae > Tetrastigma > Tetrastigma voinierianum. Next base: position 100,961 of record JAEQBH010006253.1, on the reverse strand, counting down.
TGGGTACTTTTCTTATCTATACTCCTTTACATATCAAATCCATATATTGCTATTTCTTGTTCATATCTACATCCTTTCTTACCATGTATTAGTGCTTTAACTGGCTTGATTAGTACACTCAGAGCAACAATTCAATTTTCAGGCAAGATGTAGGCACAAATGCCATTAAATAGCATATGGTTAGATTCTAGATTTCGATGAGCTCCATCGAGATCAAGAATACCCGCATAACGAGTCCCTAACGAATGAGTTATGCAAATTGCAAGCCGTGAAAATCAGCAACTTGCAGCACCTGCAGTATTGCAGCAACAACTGTATTTTGTCATTTCAGGTGTATTATAAGCTCAATAGTGTATCAAGATATATGGATGGATTCTAGACTCAAAGGGCTTTCCATAGGTCAAAGACACCCAAAAGCGAGTCCTAACTGAAGGAGTTATACAATTTTTAAATACAGAAAATCAGCAACTGTAGTAGCAACAGCAGCCACTGTCTTTGTCATTTTCGGACTTATTAAAAGCTCAAGATTGCATATCAAACTCTATATGGATGATTCTAGACTCAATGGGCTCCATAGAGTCCAAGAACACCCAAACGGAGTGCGAAGGAGTTATGCACGTACAAGTCGAGAAGAAAAAATCAACAACTTGCAGCAACTGCGGTAGCAGCAACAGCCAATGTCTTTTGTCATTTTTGGACTTCTTGTAAGCTCAATATCAAACTATATATGGATGGATTCTAGACTCAATGGGCTTTTCCATAGAGTCTAGAACACCAAGCAGTCCTAACGAAGGAGTTATGCAAATTGTAAGCCATGAAGAAAATCAGCAGCACCTGCGAAACAACAGCAGCTATTGTCTTTTGTCATTTTCAGGTGTATTATAAGCTCAATATTGTATCAATCTATATATGGATGGATTCTAGACTCAAAGGGCTTTCCATAGAGTCCTAGAACACCCAAAGCAGCTCTAACGAAGGAGTTATGCAAGTTGCAAGCGAGTGAAGAGATCGGCAACTGCGGCACCTACAATACTTGACAACTATTGTCTTTTGTCATTTTCGAACTTATTATAAGCTCAAGATTGTATCAAACATGCCAAACACACATCATAAAACCATCCTACAATCAATCCCCAAATCACTACATATTAAGATAAACCAAACTTCCATATCATATAAATTCTACAATCCATCCTCAAGGAAGATTCCATACTCCTAACAAGTAATTTCACTCTCTAACACCTCAGTATAAGCAATGAAGGATTTCATATAAGAGTATCACAAATTCACACTAACCCATATAATCCTTACAAACCATACATAAATTCTTAATTTCCATAATCAGAAACCCTTACTAAACTCTAACAAAGTCCATACAAAGCTATACCAAGTTCATACACAAAACCAAACCACAAATCAAAGGGAAGAACCTATACCAAAATTTCAAATCCTATAAATCACATATTCTACTATCATAAATAAGGATCATACAAATTCAACACAGAATCATGCAAACCAAAGATCATATAAGTTCTACTTATCACGTGCAATGTTCATGTTCATGTTTCATGCCTATTCCATATGGCATTTCATATGCCTGCGGTATATGATATCTGTTTTTCACATCATTCTATATATTGTATTTTCCTTTATGAATCTACTTTACTCAGAAATTGGGAATCATTCCAATTGAAGCATCCAAACTAAAGTCATGACATTTTCATGTCAACTAGTCGGTTTACCGATTTTACCCGAAGGACAGTTTGTAATATTCATTTTCCAGTGCCTAGTCTCCATATTTGACACTGGTTCTTTGTACTCCTTTAAAGCTAAGGTTCTAAGGGTTCTCCTCCAACTGAATCCCACTGACCCAGACACGAAACTCAAATTCGTCACGAAACAACCGGACTCTCTATGATCCATGACAAGGCTTGGCTTGCACATGGCTCCACTTTGAGTGAATTTACGGCCCACTTAGAGGCATAATTTTAAGAGTACCTATTTGAGGATGTTTGGTTCTACTTGAAGTTTATTTTAATCAAACTGAATCCTCAAATCGGATAAGTAAAGATTATGGCTAAATACAAAAGCGGGTGAGCAAAAAACGAGGGCACTATGTATGCCAATACATGTGCTCAATTTTGCCCGAGAATGTGGGCTTTTCTGCACTTTACCATATTTTTTCTTACAATTCAACTCTATACTTCATATACATAAAACATTACACTATTATCTTGTCTCTTTTCTCTCAAATCTCTCACTACTTATCTTATTTCAAAACTACATCATGAATTACTCTCAAACCCACTATAATATGGATCTAACCTATACATAACCTAGCATTTGTGAATTAGTTGGACATTCTAAACCTAACTCAATTACTTGCCAATGAACTGTAGGCATCCTCAAGGAGGATTTGTATGCTTCTTGTTCTCTTAAGGTTTTGCTCACCTTGCTTTCCATAATTATTGGTTTTTGGGATAAAATCCTAGCAAACCCTAGGTTTTGGCAGATAATAATCATACAAATTCCAGTCCATACTAAATTCCTTTCAGTTGATTCACTTTGAGTCTAGGCAAAATGGAATCCATACTTTTTCCAAAAAATCATAGAAATCCATACCATAAATCCATACCTTTTTGCTCCTCATCTTAACCTCTTCTCTTCTTCTTCTCTTCACTCTTCCTCTTCTTCTTCTTCTACCTATCTTCTACCCTACGGTTTGTTTCCACTAAATGAGACCAATTTTGGTCTTAAATCTCATGTTTTGTTAAGGCCATGTTTGGCCAAGTCAAAAACCCATTTTTTGCTTTTAACTTTTCATTTTTGCATTTTGGTCCTCCCATTTCTCTCTTATTTCTATTCCAACTTTCTCTATTTGCCTTTAATACATATTTACCCTTGGCTTTATTATTAATTCAGGTCTCGTTTATTTCGAAAATTCTATTAACTTTTAATATACCCTAAACAAGTCAGAAAAATGTAGCGTTCTTCCGGGGATGTTACATGTATTGTGACTAGGCAAGGGACATGGGCAGTGTTGTATTGCAATACAGCCGCTGCGGCGGCGGCCACAGCGCGACGGCTGAGCAGGCGCGAGGGCGCGCCGGGAACCTTTGCTGGCGGGCGCGGCGCTGCAGCTGCGCTCAGGCGCCTGTGGCCACGATCCTTTAGGCGGCGACTTGGGCAGCGGACTAACCGAGGCTGTGCACTTAGTACACTCGGCTGTTTAGTGGTTTGACTCGATCTTGTTCTGGTCACTAAATGAACACTGTTCATTACAAAATATTTTGAAAAAAAATAATAATAATATTTATTAAATTAAATAAAAATAAAATAAAATAAACTAAAATTAGACAAAATTTTCGAAAAATAAAATTTTCAAAAATGAAAATTTCGAAAATAAAATTTTTATTTGAAAACAATGTTTTAAATGCAAAATTGATTGCCTTGCACTACCTGTAAATGTAAGGATAATGTGTATACACTGATTTATGTGTATGAAGAGTGTCTCGGGGCGGTGTTTATGCCTTGGAGATCCTGAATTGAAATTGAACGTGCCATTGAACTATTATGATGGCTAGACGAGGACGAGGACGTAGAGTCCACGGTGCTAGTCGAACTTTATGGTGGCGTCCAGCGGACCTTTCTTGAGGTTGTAGGTGTTGCGGCACAGCTGTATCGCCGCAGAGGCTAGCATAGCAGGTAGTCAGGGAGGACCTAGTAACCTCCAGAGATTTAGAGTGCACCACCCTCTGACATTCACAGGGGGAGGAGACCCGATGGTGGCAGACAATTGGTTTATGCAGATCGAGAACGTACTGGAGGCTATGGAGATCACCTCCGATACGGCCAGGATCAGGTTAGCTGCATTCCAGCTAGAGGGCGAGGCCCGAGTATGGTGGAGATGGGCTAGGACTTCTAGAGACTTAAAGGTTGCTGACATGGGCGAGTTTAGGAATTCATGGGTAAGTACTTTATCCGAGAGGCTGAGGGCATGCTAAGGCTCGGGTTCCTAGAGCTTAAGGGGCGGCAGCGTGATGGACTCGTGGTTAGATTCCACGAGTTAGCCCGGTTTCTGGCTGATGATTACGTGTTACGGACATGGCCAAAGTCAGGAGGTTTGAGAATGGGCTGAAGTTGTCCATTCGGGGTAGGATTGGCAGGACTTTGCTGAGATATGGACTCCACCATGGTTGGGACGACCCGACCATAGAGATAGTTGGGCAAGGTCCAGGACCCAAAGCCATTGTGCAGGTTCTCCCTAGGATTAGGCGAGAATATGTGATGATATGTCGAGGTTCTTGGCCCGGGATCTGGGGGACTCTACTTACGATTGGACTGAGGATCATGGATTATGTCGGGAGTTCGTTCCCGTCATCTTGGGGATGGATTGGGCGACGACTACGGTCGTTATACGATTGTGAAGCGTGGGAGTTACCGCCTACACGCGGGCTGAATTGCTATTGTGGTGTTTCAAGGGATAAGCATGACATTTTATACGGTATATAGTCCAGGAGTGTCGGGACCAGGTTAGCGGGTTGGCTAGTAGGCCTTACCCTGGAGGATGAGGAGAGACCAGGCCCAAGATCTACCTCGAGTAGTATGCGAGGTATGTGGATGTTTTTCCCGGATAGGCTACTGGACTACCTCCACACGGAGGGTAGTAGACTTTGGTAGCCGAGTTACACCACAGTACTTCACTATCTCTATGACTCACGTAGGATGACCTTTAGTTGAGTTACAGGAACTCAGAGTCCAGTTACAGGAGCTACTGGACAAGGGGTTCATTAGACAGAGTACTTCACCATGGGGCGCTCCGGTTCTGTTTGTGAAGAAGAAGGACAAAACCGTTCGGTTGTGCATTGACTACAGACAGTTGAACATGGTTACGATCAAGAATCGGTACCCATTACCGAGGATTGACGATTTATTTGATCAGTTAAGAGGAGCGCGAGTCTACTCCAAGATAGACCTTCGCACTGGTTACCATCAACTGAGAGTTAGGCATACAGATATACCTAAGACAGCATTTAGGACGCGTTATGGGAACTTTGAGTTTACGGTGATGCCCTTGGATTGGCGAATCTGCGGCTGACATTCTCATGGATCTCATGCATAGGATATTCCAACCCTATTTAGATCAATTTGTCATTAGTCTTCGTGGATGACATCTTGATCTACTCCCATTCAGAGTGGGAGCATGAGTATCACTTGAGGATCGTATTACAGTTGTTGAGACCATGGTGTGCCTTGAGTTCGATAGTCTGCGAGTTCGAAGCTGCGGGTGAGATTTTGGGACACGTGGTGCGACGTGAGTGTCGGTCGACCCAAGAAGGTCGGCGGTGATGAGTTGGGAGAGGCGAAGTCGGTCTTGAGAATCGTAGTTTCTTGGGATTGTTGGGTATTACAGGGAGATTCATTGGTTTCTCGGGATAGCGTAGCGCATGACTGGGTTGATGACCGGAAGGAGGAGTCGAAGTTTGATTGGGATGTGCGATGCAAGGAGGCATTCCAGGAGTTGAAGAGGAGCTTACTTCAACTCCCATCTTGATAGTCCGGACGAGTGACGAGAGTACCACAGTGTATTGTGATGCCTCGAGTAGGATTAGGATGTGTTTGATGCCGATCCCGGGAGGGTAGTAGCTTATGGTTCTGTGGTTGAAGATCGACGAGGCCTCATGAGCGATATGGGTTAGCGTAGTAGTCTTCGCCAGCGAAGATTTGGCTCCACTACTTATATGGCGAGGGATTCGAGGTGTATTGATTATTAAAAGTCGAAGTATATTTTCCTGTGACCGGACCTCGAAATATGAGGTAACGCCTTATGGATGAAGTTCTAGGATTATGACTTCACTTTACGTACCATCACAGTAAAGCAAATGTGGTCATTTGATACACTCGGTCGGAAGTGCAAGGGCGTTAGCTGATATAGCTTCGGGAGTGGACTCTTCAGGCGTAGGACGATTTATTCTAATGCGGTGGCTTGGACTCGAGGTACCTTAAGGGAGATTTAGTGGCTGCCAGTCTGCGTTGAAGGCGAGTGATTGAGTCCCGATGGCGGGACCCGTAGAATAATTAATCCATCGGGGGGCCAGTCTGATCGGAGTACGGTGGCAAATTTGGACCCGTTCACACGGATGGTAGTCTTGATATAGGGGGCCGGGTAGTAGTTCCCCGATTGATGTCGATTTGAAGGAGATTCTCGAGGAGTTTCCGCGCTCTCGATTTGCAGTGCATCAGTGTACGAAGATGTACGGGATCTTCGTCGCCGATGCGTGGAGTGGGATGAAGAGACGCATTAGGGGACTTTGTTCGTGATGTCTCACGTGTCGGCCCGAGTTAAAGGCAGGCACGGGAAGCCCGGCGAGGGCTACGCCGACCATTAGGGTGGGCGAGTGGAGTGGGAGCGCGCCACGATGGACTTTGTGACCCCGCGCAGCGGCGCGGCGAAGCACATGGCGGTATGGGTGATGGTGGACCCGACTCACAAGGTATTTTATTTTCAGCGTGCGGATGACCTTCGCGCCCAGAGGTCTGGCGGTTATCCATTCGAGATGGTCGACTGCATGGGTACGGTATCCATAGTGTCGGATAGGGGCCCGGGTTCTGGCACACTTTGAAGAGGATTTCAAAGACTATGGGCTTCCACGGTGACGATGAGTACAGCGTTCCACCTCAGAACCGGATGGTCGATGAGAGAGGCTTATCTGGAGTATTAGAAGGGCGTACTACGAGCATGCGTCACGGATCATAAGAGGCGGTTGGAGGGCATTTTCCCATAGTGGAGTCGCCTACAATAACGATTATCGGGGCGGAGTATCACGAGATGGCACCGTATGAGGCAGCGTATGGGAGGCCATCTGAGGTCACCGTTGTGTTGGACGAGGTGGGAGAGAGCTCCGTGCGGTCTGATCTTATTAGAGACACCTCTAGAGGTGGGGCTTGATGCGGCAGGCGATCTTCTCACGGCTCCCGGGGCGGCGAAGGAAGAATTTATGCGGATGTGCGACCGTGCGACCCTTAGAGTTCGAGGTTGGGGATCACGCGTCTTCTTGAAGGTGATGCTGGGGAGTGGTTAGGTTCGACGAGCGTGGGAAGCTATCGTCGAGTTCATTGGACGCTTCCGGATCTCGAAGTAGAAAGGCACCGTTCGCGTCTGGGTTGGCGTTCTTGCCCGACGTATCGGTGTCCACGAGGTGTTTCACGTCTCCATGCTCCGAAAATATACTCCAGATCCAGCTCATGTGGTGGATTGGGGACAGATTGAGGTTGACACGGATGGGACCTTCGAGGAGGGACCAGTGTGCATTGTAGATAGTCGTGATCAGGTTTTGCGACGCAAGACCGTGAGGCTAGTGTTGGTGTTATGGCGTCACTATGGAGTGGAGGAGTCTACGTGGGAGCGACGGGGACACGATCTGGGGCCACTATCCCTTCTTGTTTGGGATGAAGTGCGTATAGTTTAGTCGTTTAAACATTTAGAAATGTGCTAGATTACATGCATAGATAGAGTGCGCGTTTATATCATGTGAGTGATTGTGATTGTCAATTTCGGGACAAAATTCCTTTTAAGAGGGAGAATGTGAGCCGAGGGTTAGTTGAAATAGTTGCAGTTGAGATCCTCTTTGAAATCTGGCTATGCGTAAATTTAGTCGAATTTCAAGGCCGGTCGGAATTTACCCACGTTTTCGAGGCATCGCGTTTAGGTCTTGAAGTAAAACGATTTTCGATGCGACGAAAGTCACATTTAACACGCACTCATGTGCCATGAGTGGTATGAGTAGAGAAATGATGTAAATGGACGGCCAAGATAGTGCCGAATGTCAAAACTGGGAAATGAAGGGACATAATGGTCATTTTGGAATTTGATTTAAGTTACAAAATGCCAAAATAGTCAATAGTGACCATCTCCTTCATTAAACCAAGACAAAAAAACGTGAAAGGAGGAGGAAAACTTACAGTGGAGTTACGGTTGAGTTTTAGAGAGAGATTGTGACTTCCTCTCTAGAAATCGGGCGTCAGGCCAGTCAATGATCTTCGGGACAAGAAGAGGCTACTCTCTGCGGAGGGGCTTCCGCGTGGGTCTGGTTTGGGGAGGTTTCCTCAAACTCAGTGAGAGTTTCTCCTACGCCCCGGGTTTATTCTTCGTTTAAAGTACCATGTTAATGTTTCGGTTGGTTGAGGCCTTGAGCAGTAGTTTGATCGATTCCAAACCTTGGAGTCGAATGCTTGATTTGAGACCCACGAGCAGTCCGTGTCAGTCTCTGAGTTGTTTGGGTTAAATATGTGATGATTGTTCAATAAATCATGTATTGGTTTTGTATGAGACCGAATCGGTCGAAACTGGAGTTCGCAGTGAGCCCAGATGGTGTACTTTGAGGAACGTGTAGGGGTTTCTTGTTCCCGAGCAATGATCACAAAGTAATTTTGTGAAAATATGTGTTTTAATTCGAGTAATTTAAGTTGAATTGCTCGTGTTTGATCATTAGCCAGTGAGCTAATTTTGATGTATGAAATGAAATTACATGACATGATTATGTGAATTGAATGTTTTGTAAATATATTCATGTTGTATATATATTTACATGTGAATTGAACTATATTGGGCTTGGCATACATGCATCCATATCTGTGGAACACCACTAGGACTATAGGAGTGAGTGCGTGAGATGATACGAAAATGGATTGGAGAAGTTGTTTAAAAATGTGGAGTATCGAGTTGTCTAAAACTAAAAATATCAATACGTCGGAGGCATTAATTAAATATATCGAAGGGTAATCCATAAATAATATCAATCGTCGGAGACAACCCAATTGATATCTACACATCGGATGGTTGTCCACTAACAAACAAATAAATATAAGAATTCTCATACGAGGCTTAGGCGAGTGTGAGGGTCGGTGAGTTTTCAGTGCGAGGAGAATGAGTTAGACGATCCGTAGGATCATGCATTTGCTTGAATGTGTATTTGTTTGAACATTGCGCTACACTTAGGTGGAGAGTAGCCCACTTAGGCGATTCCACTCTTGAGCATTAACTCGCCTGTCGAGGGATATTATTTTGCGGTGCGGGGGTGATGAGGAGAGGCTGGCTCGTCCTAGAGATTGAGGATTAGAAGAAAGTCGGGTTGTGGCTTGGTTTATGATGGATACATGTATTGAAACTTCTAATTTTAGTAGATTACTATTAATATAGGTAAAAATATTTGAAGATATGCAACTATTGGATATAGTTGGATTCATAGTGGGTATGTATGATGGTATTGTTTATGGGCCCAAGTAGCCGTTCTACTCATGTTGGGATTATATTACCTTGTTTAGGATAGGTATGTACGGGTATTGTACTTGGGTAGAGCTCTTGATCTGAGACTCTGCAGATTTTACAGTGGCGTCGGGTAACCGGACATCCACTTGTATTCCATGGAGTTGTGGGTGATCGACGGACCCCCGGGTTTGGGGCGTCACAGCTAAATGCAAGGCAATTAATTATACATTGATTTATGTGTATGGGCGTGTCACAGGGCATGCTTTATGCCTTAGAATGTGTATTGTTAACTACCATTGGAAATTATGATTCTTGCGATTGTTGTAGGAAATTATATGCATGGTGTCATCATTATAGGAAAAGGGTGAATCACTAAGGTTAGGAACTATGACCTTAGGAGATTTGGATAATGAAATGAACAAGCTTGGAATTTTATTGAAATAAATGAAGCGAGTGGTTGAATTTAAGCAACTTAGGAAATGAGCGGGTCGATTCATGGTTATTAAGTCATTAGTAATTGGCATGTGCATTGCTAGTTAGGCAGAAATGAAATTAAATGATTTATGTTGCCATTGGAAATACGTAGATGGCTGGTCAGTGCGAACATAGAGGGCGTCCATAGAATGCGGTCGAGGCACCGCGATGTTGATAAGCAAGCCTTTGTTGAAATTTGTAGGTATTGTGGCGGTACGCTATCGCACGGGCTAGCATAGCAGGTGGTCGGAGAGGTCTTGAAACTAACCTCCAGGAAGTTTAGGGCGCAACATCCTCGGAGCATTCTGGGGAGGGAGTCGTTAGTACTATAGTAGTTCATACGATTAGGGTGTTAGAGGTTATGGAAATTACTTTTGACACTACCAGGATTAGACTAGCTGTGTTCCAACTAGAGAGTGAGGCCCAAATATGGTGGAAATGGGCAAGGACCTCTAGAGACAGAGGGACAGCTTTGTATGTGTAGGTTCTCCCTAGGGATTAGAGGCAGGAATAGGTGATATGTCGAGGTTGCGAGGTTGGAATCTCGAGGACTCTACTCATAGTGGACTTAGAGGATCATGGACATGTCGGAAGTTCGATGTCATCACGGGGATGGATTGAGTGGCGGCTTACGAAGTCGTTGCCGATTGTGGCGTTGGAGGGTTGCCGCCATGAGGGCGAGTACTCGTGTGTTATTTTAGGGAACCCGAGCATGACATTTGCCCCCGGGCGGTATAAAGTCAGGTATGAGGGCCGATTAAGCGGGTTGGCTAGCGAGGAGCCTTACCCTGAAGGACAAGGAGAGACGGACTTAGATCTACCTCGAGTAGTGTGCGTGTATGTGGATGTTTTTCCAGATGAGCTACCTGGACTACCTCCATAGAGGGTCGTAGACTTAGGTGTCAGTTACACCTGGTATACGCCCCATCTACATGACTCATAGGATGACACCGGTTGAGTTGCGGAACTCAGTCGATTCACGGGAGCTATTGGACAAGGGGTTTATCGGGTAGAACACTTCACCGTAGGTGCTCGGTTGCGTTTGCGAAGAAGAAGGACCAAGACCGCCGTGCATTGATTGCGATGGTTGAACGGGGGTTCTGATCGAGAATCGGTACCCGTTACAGGGGATTGATGATTTGTTGATCGGTTGAGAGGGCGCGAGTCTGCTCAAGATAGACCTTCTCCTTTGGTTACCATCGGTGAGAGTTAGGGAGACGGATATCCCTAAGGCGGCGTTTAGGGCGGCGTTATGGGCACTTTGAGGTTCTGGTGATGCCCTTGGTGTGGTCATGGCTGACATTCATGGATCTCATGCATAGGTGTTTAACCTTATCTAGATCGAGTTTGCCATTAGTCTTCGTGGATGACATTTTGATACTCCGGTCAGTGGGGCATTAGTATCACTTGAGGATCGTTTCTGATTGTTGAGAGACCATCATTTGTGCATCCAGGATTCGATAAATGCGAGTTCGGGCTTGCGAGGTGAGATTTTTAAGGACACGTGTTTGTGACATTAGAGTGTCGGTCGACCGAGGAGAAGGTCGATCTTTGTAATGAGTTGGAGAGACCGAATGTCAATCTTTGAGATCATTAGTTTCTTGGGATTGTTTGGTGTCTGAGGAGATTCGAGAATGGGATGAAGTTGTCCATTCGGGGCAGGATGTAGGATTTCGCCTACGGGACATGGACTCCATGGTTAGGACGGCTCTGACCATAGAGAGAGAGATTGAGGATGCTCGGAGCACTTGGGATGCGGGTGTTGGTAGCAAGAGGGAGGATCAGCCTTCTTCTGGAGTTCGGAGGGGCGAAGACTACGGCTACTGGTTCAGACTAGGGCTGGGTTGAGCATGTGGCGGGGATTTCCCCCGAGAGACAGGGATCCCAGACTTTGGGACAATCTGATCCCAGAGTTAAGCCGTAGGACGGGAGGGATTATCTGATTCATTCCTCCCACACCCTAGTGCGGGTCGGAGGAACCGAGTTTGGGTTCAGGGTGCTATCTAGCACTTCCAACAACATAGATAGGCGAAGGAATTTGAGGTGTGGAGTCGAAGTCGAGACGGTCGAGGTTGCGGCGGACGTGGTGGACCATAGAGTGGTAGACCTATTGGTTGTTGATGTCGGGCTTGACATGGATGAGTTGGCGACCATCGGGTTGTCGACAATTGGGACATGGCCAGGGTTATCATACCCGGCCTGACCTTGGATTTGGGCTTAGAGGTTAAGAGCTTCAGAAGCTAAGTATGGATGTTCTTCCCTAGGGTGTAGGGTGAGTTGACACGATAGGTCGGGATTATGAAGTGGGGAGTCCAGATTACGCCATGGTAGACCCCGGGATTGGGTGTCGCAGTATGGCATTACTGCGTTTGCGTGCACGGTAACATCCCGTCGAGTCGGTGTAGGTGCAGTCGGTCATTCACGCTCTTGGTGAGTGGGGTTGAGTTTGCCGTCGCCAGGACTACGTCCAATGAGGGACTCATAGTTCGATTCAAGAAATATGGGAAGCAGTGTAAGCCCGAAGGTTATGTTGTCGAGATGAAAACACGGTGGGTTATCACGTGAACTTAGAGTTGGTGATAGAGGTCGAGAGTGACTTCGAGAATTGGATACCCATACAGCAGTGCATTGGGTGTTGGTAAACAGGGCTCGGTATATGGATGTCATTCATGACATGGACTAGGTTGGCCGGTCCATTGGATTGTGTGATTAACTGATGCTGGGAGGTCGACAATTACACCTTTAAGTAAGGGTTGTGAGGGTTTGCGTTGTGTGGATTATATACGAGGTGTTGAAGGACATCGCTGCGAGCATCGTCTGGTCATAGGGTAGAGGAACAATTGCCCTTAGTGGAGTTAAGCCTACAACAATAGTTATCGAGGCGAGTATACAAATGCTTTCATATGAAGGGCATTGTATGGGAGCCGTGTATGTGCAGTTATGAGTTGGATAGGGATGGAAGAGGCTCCATCAGGGTCTACGATGCGGTTAAATACCTCAGGAAGGTGAGCTTGATGACAACGTCTTCTCACGACTCCAGGTGGCCCGGAAGAGTTGTCACGGGATGTACGACGTCGACCCTTAGAGTTCGAGGTTGGGGATCATGTCTTCTTGAAGGTGATGCAAGAGGTGGTCGAGGTTTAGCGACGTGGGAAGCTATCGCTAGGAGTTCATTGGGCCTTTGAGATACTCGGAGGGTGGAAGAAGCCTTTATTGCGTACCGATTGGCGTTACCGCCCAGCATGTCAGGTGTCCACGAGGTATTTCACGTCTCCATGCTCAGAAAGTATACTCCAGATCCAGCTCATGTGGTGGATTGGGGACAGATAGAGGTTGACACGGATGGGACCTTCGAGGAGGGACCAGTGTGCATTTTAGATAGTCGTGATCAGGTTTTGCGACGCAAGACCGTGAGGCTAGTGAGGATACTATGGAGGCACTATGGAGTAGAGGAGTCCACGTGGGAGAGCGAGGACGCGATGCGGGCCACCTATCCCTTCTTGTTTAGGGATGAAGGTACGTGGTTTAGTCGTTTAACATTTAAATGGCTAGTTTACATGCATGATAGAGTGCGCGTTGCACATGCATGTGAGTGATTGTGATTGTCCTGAATTTCGGGATGAAATTCCTTTTAAGGAGGGGAGAATGTAAGAACCGAGAAATTCCAATTTATGGAAAAAGGATAAAATCGTAATTTCGGTTACGAAATTGTAATTTCGGTTAAAAATTCAAAAATTTATTCTCTAGATCTCGGTTGTGGCTTGGTTACGCTGTTGGAATCGTCTGCAAAATCCTAGCCGGCACGTAATTTCGTTAAATTAGAGATATTCGGAGTTGATACGTTGAACTTTGTCGCGGTTCGAATGTAGTAAAGAAGCCCCGACTCTTTGATCTGTGAAAGTCACATATAACACGTACTCATGTGCCATAAGTGGTATGAGTAGAGAAATGATGAAAATGGACGGCCGAAATAGTGCCAAATGTCAAAACTGGGAAAAGAAGGGACATAATGGTCATTTTGGAGTTTGATTTAAATGATAATAAGACAAAACACTAAATAGTGTTTGTCTTCTTCAAATAACAATAGAGAAAACGTGAAAGGGGATGGAGATACGGTAGGTTCGGATTTTAAGTTCTGAGTGAGAGAGAGTCTTCCTTCTCTCTGATGAGACCTTGATCAGGCCGTCGGAGTCTTCGGGATAAGAAGGAGGCACCTACCCAGAGAGGGCCGTGTGGGTGCAGTTTAGGGAGTTTCCTCAAACTCTGAGAGGTAGGGGTTTCTCTCTACTTCGGTTTTATTCTTCGTTTAAGTACCATGTTAATGTTTCGGTTGGTTGAGGCCTTGAACGGCCCGGGTTTGGTCGAGTTCCAAACCTTGGAATTTGAATACTTAGATTTGAGACCCACGAACAGTCCGTATCAGTCCTACGGACTGTTTGGGTTAAATGTGTGATGGATGGTTCCATAAATCATGTATTGGTTGTATGAGGCCCGAATCGTAGAGAAGCCGGAGTTCCTCGTGAGCCGATATTTGTGCTTTGAAAGACATTAACGAGGTTTTTTTCTTTGTTCCCAAAGCGATGATCTAAATGTGTTTTGTGAAATATGTGTTTGGTCGAGGAGTGATTTAAGTTAATTGATTGTGTTTGATCGTGCTTGTGTTTAATTTTGATGTATGAAATGAGGAATTTACGACATGGTGTGTGAATTGAATGTTTTGTAAATATATACATGTTTATATATTTACATGTGAATTAGGCGTATTGGAAATTGGCGTGCATTCCATATACCTTTGCTGGAGCACCCAGAGATAGGGTGAGTGCACAGGTAGTTTCTTAAGAAGCTGTTTCGGAGGGTAGACTAGTAAAATGTAATATATCTCGGAGGTTGGCTAAAAATAATAATAATGATGGGTAGTCCATACTAAAAATATCGATCGTCGGAGGCATTAGGTGTTATACGTCGGAGGGTAGTCCACATATAAAATATCAATCGTCGAGGCTGACCCAGTGTCTATCTCGGAGAGGTAGTCCACTAAATATAACATCGGAGGCAGTCCATTACTTAGATGGAGGTAGACCACAAATATAAACAAATAACTTTGTTTGAAACTAGTTTTTCTCATACATGGCTTAGGCGGGTGTGAGAGGGAGTCGGTGAACTGGGGATATGAGTTGAAGCGGGTTAGACATTCAAGTAGAATCATGCATGTACTTGAATGTGTGTTTATTTAGTGCTGCCTTTGCACTTGGGTGGAAGTAGCCCTTAGGGTGATTCCACTGCAGTAGCTCACCTGTCGAGGAACATATTTTCCAGAGTACGGGGCGCACGCGAGGAGACGACTCGTCTTAATTTGGGATTTAGAAGAAAAGCGGGATTGTGGCTTTGGTTTCGTGATGTATACATGTATTAAATTTTAAATTTTTAATATATGTGTTGCTATAAAGAGAATTGATTAACTCTTTTGAAACTAACTGAATATAGTTGTTGTATTATGGTGAGTATTGTTTATGGAGCCCCAGTATTTGTTTTACTCATGTTGTGATTACTGTGGCTGCTTAGGACGGGTTTTAAATGCAGTGTTGTATTTAGGTGAAACTCAGTACAAGGAGACTGCGCACGATTTACTACAGTGGCGTCGGGTAACCGGCATCCCATGTATTCCGTAGGTTGGCCAGATAGTTACGGACCCCGGGTTTGGGGCGTCACACTTTTGTAGCATATGGGTTTCAAAAATAATAATAATTATAATATATTTATTAATATATTAAACTTTGTTGTTTAATTATTTTATTTTCAATTTCTAAATGTATATTTTAATATAATTTTATATGATAATTTAATATTTAAAAAATATAGTATGAAAATTTAGAATTAAATATTTCTGATTTAATATTAAATTTATTTTTATTATCTCATTAATCTATTTTAAATGACTATAATTCACTTTTCTTTATCCTTTAAATTTTGTTCAATCATATATGTTTTTATAAAAATAAAGTTGTACTAGTTTATAAATTAAATTAGAATTTAAACAACTAAATTATTAGTATATTTTAAATAATTTTATTACTTAAACTATTGTTAATAACAAAATAATACTATTTTGAAATAATTAACAAAATTATATACTAATTTATTTCCTAATATAATTATATCTTGTAGCAATATGATTTTCAAACAAATATGATATTTCATTATTATACGGTTGAGATATATTTTTTAGAATTTTTTTCAAACATAAATGAATTTTATATTGTTAACATTCTAATTAATTAATAGATGATGATGAATTCAACCACTATAGGATATACATCTTTCGATGTGGAATCATATCCTATTAGATATAATGAGGATGGAGATTAGGGCATATGAGATTTTTATTTGATATTTTGGGTTGTTTTTACGGATATGTTATTAAGTTGTTATTTTATTGTTTTGGTACTATTTAGTTAGTTAGTTTGATACTTTTGTTATAACATTGTTATAGCATTATTTATTTATTTAAGTTTGTTTACTATTATTATATTGTTTAGACTCAATTATTTTATATATTAATTATTATTATATATATTTGTATATTGTTTATTTTTATTTGAAGAATGATAAATTTGTAAAATTAATTTATTTAACATTTTTTAAAGTTTTAACTCGTTTTGGACCGCAACCCATATTGGTTGGTAAAAAACTAACCCGAATAGAAATGAGTCAAATTAGCCTAACCCGTTTTGGCTCACAGCCCAAATGGGCTAGCTCGAAATGGATTGGGTTGGTCCGTTTACCAGCTCTAAATTTGACCTATCCTATCAAAAACATCGATTTCATAAATCTAATACATGGCAGATTATCTGATCGTCACTTGTCTCATTAGGGATGAGGTGGGAACCCTAAAAAATTTATCCGGTTGTCATCCCTAGTCTCTCTAAATAAAGGGGTTACGTTCTTTTAGAGAGAAGGCCTCGGGAGGTCCCATTCATGTTAATGTAAATCCTTAAGTAGTCTCTCTTTTGTTATCCTACCCTCAGAGCAACCTACTTCACTTGAGTGAGTCATGGAGGACCATGTTTGATGAGGAGGTTTGGAACCTCTCCATTCTTCTTGCATGTGCCTCCCAAGGCTTAACTTTTTTCTTAAGAAAAAAAATATTACATTGAAAAAAAAAACTACTTAATTTTTTGAAAAAATAGTATCCTTAAATAATTAAAAATAAAACAATGAAAATTAAAATTATTTTAAAATAATTAAAGTAATTATTTTTTATCTCAATTTAATAATAACTAATTGTTGGGTATGCATTCAAAGTCTTAAAATATATCACATCAGTTGGAAATGGAAATACTTATGAATATATAAGCATGGATAACATCCAATTTGTATGAGACCTTTCGAGAGAGAAGTCTAAAAACAAAACCATGAGGACTTAAATTCAAAGTGGATAATATCATATCAAGATGGATATGAAAGGGTTTATGAGGTTTCCAAACAATGGTATTAGAGTCGGTTTCAAGCTTAATTGGTTGAGTGGATGCTAAACCAAGTGGTGTGTTGAGAGGTGAGCTCCTGACAGGTTGTGCATCATGTAAGACGTGTTGGGACTTTGGTATCCACAAATTTGGTATCCACAAATTACATAAATGAATGAAAAGATGTGTCCCTCATCGAGGCAAACGTATGCATTCGATGAGACACTACAGGTTGTTATACTCTGTTTTTCCCATTTTTTTAAATTATAACAGAAAACTATTCTTCTCACTTCATCATCAATTTTGGTGCGATTGTTCTGCAAGTTGAGTTCGCCGGGGTCCTCCGATCTGTACCACTTGGGAGGAACGAGATCAGTTCTATCATGGGAGACGATTGTCCATTGTCCTCGGTACAAGTTGAGGGCCCAAATTCGTCTTAAGGACACAACATTATCGTTGGGCTCGGATCTGCTTCCTAATCATTTGTTTGCATTGCAGGTTTGCTTCGCTATGTTTTTATTTACGGTTTTAAGCGAACACGGGAATAACATTTTTTAAAGCGAATTTGTTTTTAGTGTTCGTTTCTGGAAACTACATTGAATTACAAATTTTTTTTTCCGTTCAATTTGGTTCATCGTTTACCGATTTTTTTCATTTTTGTTTACGCTATAGTCATTCTTTCTGGCGAAATTGGCTGATTTGTTTCTTGTCTTAGGTTTTTAATAAATATATATATTGGTTGTATTTTTTTTCCCAGTTTACATTTCTGCTTTGTAAGTCAAATTTCTTTACGACGAGGGTGACTAAGACTTGTTTCTGTCTTTGCGAGTTTTAATAAATATATATATTGGTTGTATTTTTTTAATTTGTCTCTTACGTAAGTGAAGAATTTTTCGATCAAATTTATTGAAACCGATGTTGCGTATCTTGATGCATAAACTAAGTGTTTACATTTTTTTTCATTATGTATTCTGATCTGATTCATTAATTCTCTTTGTTCACATCTTGAGTTTTGGCGTTCAAATTGCACATCTCGTTTGAATTTATTTACTCCTCTATTTGAATTTCGCTTCTATTCGGTATTAAAAAAAAATATTCCCAGTTTCCGTTTTACGCAACCTTCGTTTTATTAGAGACAAAATTTGGCTTCGAACATTGAAATTTGACTCAAATATTTAGTCACATGTACACTACGATTCTTATTATTTTAAATTTTATGTTTACTTTGCCTTTGTAAAGCATTGATTCGGTTTTAACATTTTTGTTGCTCAGGTCGTTACGAGTTTGTTTTTATTATTACATTCGTTTCGTACAATAATTATCTTTTAATTTTCAGTTTCTATTGTATTCAAATTTTTGAATACTCTGATTTCTTTTTGTTGTATTAAAATATATGTTTACATATTCCAAATATTTCATTTATGTCTCTTCTTGGTTACAATTTCAAACTATTTGTTGCATATTTATATTCAAATATTTATTCTACAGTAGCTTTGCCTTCGGCCTAGGTTAACTCTATTCGAATCACGGAGAAAAGCCAGAAAGGTTCAATGGTACCGATTTCAGAGATGGCAGCAAAAGATGTTGTTCTATCTCCATGACCTTAGACACGGCAAGATTCCTCAATGAGGATGGTCCTAAATTGGACGTTGGAGGCAGATGAAGTTGGTTGTTGTGGATGCATGGAATCACTCGACTTCTACGTGTCGCAACTATGTCCTCAACGGTCACGGAAAATACTCTACCTTAGTGCATGTAGTCCGTTTGAAAATGACTGGGGTTATGGGATAGTATGGACAAAATACACAGAAAACCGAATCTTGATTTGTGAAGAAATTCATTGTCGGTAAATTTACGGACTTCAAGATGGTTGATTCAGGCCGAGTCTTAAGTCGGGTTCAAAACTTCAAGTGGTTTGTGCATGTGATATTCATCTTTGAAGGAATGACTCTAGTGAGACATTTCAAGTGGGCATTTATTGAAAAATTGCCACCATCTGGAGGATTTCAAAATTATCTCAAACACAAGAGAAAGGGTTATCTTGAAGACTTGATTTTTCGGTTGAGAGTTGAGGAGGCTAAACAATTTAATCGAGGGAAGAAAGTTAGGAAGAATCTAGAAGTTTCAAGTGTGAGACCCCGGAAAATCCAGATTTCCTAAGGAATGATAAAATGATAATTTCGGTCAAAATCCGGAATTTTTCTAGATCTCGAATGACAAAGCGGAATGACACTTAGTTGGAATCTTCTAGTGAGGAATTTAGCTATCACGTCGAGTTCGTTGGATTAAGGTTGTGCAGATCTCACGTTTGTCGGCGTGGGGTGTCGGATGACACCTTGGCAGGTGAGGGGGATCTTAGAGTGGCGGGATTAGAGGGCTGCCACGTGGAGGACCAAATGCGACCATTTGCATGTCCTCATGAGGACACACATGGCGCAAGAGAATCCATGGCTCACATTGAGCCACATGTAAAGTGGGTTGGAGAAAGTCAATAATGAGGGCAAACTTGTAATTTTAAGGAAGACATCATCTTCTCCTTGGTTCTTTGCTTGGCGGGGTGGTTTGACGAGGCGTGGCTGGAGATGGGGGTTTTAGAGAGGGAAAGTCGGCTTCTCTCTAAGATCTCTGACGTCGGACCCAGTCGGCTCGGCTTGTGAAGGCGAGTTAGTCCCACGTCGGGGCTACGTGTGAGTACCCGGTTGGGAGTTCGACAAACTCAGAGAATGTAGGGGTTTTCTCCTACTTGTTTACTTTTGTCTAAAGACCTTGTAATGGATTAAGGATTTGTTGAGGCTGGATGGCCATGGTTTCGGTTAAGATTTGGGCCAAGTGAATAATCCCATGAATGGTTTGGACGAGTCCACGATTTGTGTGATTTGTGCGATGTGTGTTGTTGCCATGGTGAATAACATGTTGATTGTGAAATTGTGGGAACATTCCCAGGCGAGCCGCCGGATTGTGCCAACTATAGCCCATGTGAGCTAGGTTATGTTATTATTATGGCCCGAATAAATGATGTATGGATTAAATTTTGTTAATACTGCATGGTGATATATTCATGTGTTGAATGTTATTATTGCCATTGCATTGCATAGGGTGGGATAACAGTAGGAGATTCTACTCTTTGGGCTTTGCTCACCAGTCGTGGGAATATATTTTTGGTCTTTTAGAGACATACGTGGGGGATGGGACGCGCTCCAGGGACATGGGGCGAAAGAAATGGCCAAATCGGCCCTTATCTTGTATTTTCTGTTTTTCTTTGTAAAAATTCTGGGCAAAAGACCCAGTTTTGTATAAATTGTAATTAAATACAATTGTAATAAAGCAATTTTTGTATAAAATGTACATTTTTATGAGTAGGATGTGTGGGCCCAAGTGGCCATTTGTACATGGGTGCCTCATGACGAAGTTTGCGTGAATTTCAGCAGCGAGGTTATTTGGTAGTCAAGCGGACCCGGAGTTTTGGGGGGCGTCACATCAGGGCTGGCGTTGTTGAAGGATCTAAACCCGACAGAAGAGGAAAATGCACAGCAGAATGCGGAGATGGATTCAACCAAGGCCTAAAGAAGTTCGTTGGCAAGTACTTCAAGCGTAGCAAGTCACGGACATCGAGTCAAAGGCTTTATGAGCCCAGAAACGAGGAAAACCCACAGGCTATAATATGGTGGAAAAGATCTCCAATGGTGTTGATGATATCTGTCCCATTTGCTATGATATCAGTGTAATATGGCGGGAAACCCCAAGGAGTGGTGGATTGATACTGGAGCAACTCGTCACATCTGTGCCAAGCGGATGGATGTTTTTAAATCTACACACAGCGAGTGGGGGTGATGAAAACTTTATATGGGTAATTCATCAATGGCCTCTAGGTTGAAGGTGTGGAAGATTGCTCTAAAGATGACATGCGGAAGAGTTGTGACACTAATTAATATTACTTGTGCTGGATGTACTTAAGGAATTTAGTGTCGGGCTCTCTCATAGCAAGAATCGCTTTAAGTTGGTTTTGTATCGACAAGTTTGTACTCTCAAAAAATGAGATGTATGTAGAAGGGTTATCGAGTGATGGTTTGTTTCAAAAATTAAATGTAATTTATTGTAACTGAGGATGATTTGAATAAAGTTGCTTAATTTCTTATGTGCCAGGTCTTCTAACATTTGGCATGCTAGACTAGGACACGTTAACTATAAGTCAATAAAGAAATTAATGAATATGGGACTGTTGCCGAAGTTTGAATGTCCAAATGAGAAATGCCAAGTGTGTGTTTAATCTAAATTTTCTAAGCCCCCTTTCCACTGCATGGAATAATGACTTTGAACCTTTGAATTTAATACACACGGATATAGACTATGAAATCAATAATTCGAGGTGGTAATAAGTATTTGTGCTTTTATAGATGATTATTTCATGGTATTATTATGTTTTACTTGCTTAGTAGCAAAGATGAGGCTGTGAATGCTTACGTCTTATAAAAATTGCAGTTGGCTTCGATTGAACAAGAAATTAAAATCATAAGAGTGACGAGGACGTGAATATGAATTTCCATTTGAGGAAATTTATGCTGGTTGCATTATCGTTCTGCAAATGGCCCGCTCCTTATACACCACAATCTAATGGAGTGGCGGAAAGGAAAAACCGGTCTTTAAAGGAAACAATGAATGCATTGTTGAATAGTTCCGGTTTACCACAGAATTTGTGGGGGGAAGCTGTTTTAACGGCAAATTTTATTTTAAATAGAGTACCCCATAGAAAGACACAACAAACTCCCTATGAGAAATGGAAAGGCAGAATGCCTAACTTGAATTATCTCAAAGTGTGGGGGTGTTTGGCTAAGGTTGCGGTTCTAAGCCTAAAAAAGGTAAGTAGGACCAAAGACTATTGACTATGTTTTATCGGATATGCTGGAATAGCGTGCATATCGTTTTCTTGTTCTAAGTCGAGAAGTCCCGGATAACACATGTCAATACGATCATTGAATCAAGAGACGCTTCGTTCTTTGAAAATATATTTCCATATAACATAGTATATGAGGCAATTGATAATAATAAGAGGTCTCAAGATATTATATCTAGAAGTGATCAATGGATGAACCTAGACGTAGTAAAAGACAAGGACTTCCACGTCTTTTGGACTGATTTCTTAGCGTATCGTTGGAAAATGAGCCTCGGGCATTCAAGAAAATTTGTAACCGCCGAAGCCGTTCTAGAAAGAAGCTATCAATAGTAAAAGTTGAATCCATCTTTTGTCAAATCCTTACGCAGAGTGGTTGACCTTCCTCACAGTAATAAACATTTACAATGTAAGTAGTTTTAAAGAGAAAATGAAAGCAGATGGTGCTATTGATAAATATAAGGCTAAACATAGTAAAGTACAAGCAGCGAGAAGGTCTTGACTATTTTGATAACTTATTCTACATTACTAGAATTACATCTATAAGGATACTAATTTCTATAGCAGCGGTGTATAAGCTTGAGATCCATCAAATGGATGTGAAAACGACCTTCTTAAATGGAGATTTGGAAGAAGAAATATATTTGGAACAACTCGAAGGGTTCATTGTTCCGGGACAAGAGCAGAAAGTATGTCGGCTTATCAAGTCACTCTATGGATTGAAACAAGCACCAAAACAATGGCATGCTAAATTCGACAAAGTCATGTTGTCGAATGGTTTCAAGATTAATGAGTGAGATAAATGTGTATATGTTAAGCAAAATGTCGAATTGCTTTGCCATTTTATGTCTATATGTAGACGATATGCTTATAACGACCATTGATGGTGAGACTATTAAGAAAATCAAATGCTTGCAGTAAATTTGAAATGAAAGATATGAAATTATTGATGTTAGTTTAGGAGTTAAAATCCATAAAACGCACGGAGGATTGGCTACATCACAATCATTATATTGAAGCGATTCTTGTAAAATGCAAGAATCTAGATATTATACCGATGGGCTCTCCTATAGATGTTAATTGTCTTTACAGAATCTTGGTGAAAATAAAGCTCAAAATGAGTATGCTGAAGTATACTATTCGAGTTTAATGTATGTCATGAAGCTGTCTTGAAGTAGAACATAGCTTGTGCGATTAGCAAGCTAAGTCGATTCTGATTAGTCAAATGAAAATCATTGGAAGCTATGAAAGCGTTTATTAGGCTACTTAAAGCATACTCGAGATTATGCTTTGCATTACGAAATATCGGCGATGCTTGAAGGATCTTGTGATGCAAATTGGATAACCGTGATAAAATTTAAATCAACAAGTGGATATGTATTCACACTTGGTGGGGCGGCAGTGTCTTGGAAATCATCCAAACAAACTTGTATTGCTAGATCCACTATGGAATCAAAATTTATTGCTTTGGATAAAGTCGATTCGAAGTGGTAACTGAAATTTCTTGGAAGATATTACAATTGGCTTTAAACCGATTGCCCATTTGTATGTATGCGTGTGATAGTCAGCGGCAATCGGAAGGGATAAGGAATGTGTGTATAGTAGAGATCGACACATCGTCGAAGACATGACAAATAAGATAACTTCTTTCTAGTGGAATTATCCTTTATGTGTTATGTGAAGTCAAAAGATAATATTGGGATCAGCTAACAAAGGCCCTAACTAGAGATGATTTTTAAAAACATCAAGGGGGAATGGGTTCAAGGCCTCCTAAGCAGTCATCATAGCGGACACCCTACCTAGTGAATTTGGAGATCCGGATCTAGGTTCAAAGGGACAACTAAGTTATGAAGACGGTGTAAGAGTCTTTGTCCTAATTTGTTTGCATTCTGGGATAAAGGAAACGATATTAATATGTGAAGGTTAAGCAAAAGATTTTGTGATTAGCTGAAACTATATGTTCATAAATCACCTAGCATGAGTGTGAAGTGAGGGTAAAACTATTGAAATTGCAAGGCCGAATTCTCTAAAACTGCACTCATAAGACCGGCGGTGTTCATGGCCAAAGCTTGAACACAACGGTGAGAACCAATTTTGTTCGAAATAATTTATGTGATTTCTATTGTCTAGGCTTGAAGGTCGAAGTTTCAAAGACATCAAGTCTACTTGATTGACAGTAAATTAGATGAGAACTAGCTAAGGAAAGTTCAAGTCTAAGGCTACTTATCTGATGCAACGTTTTCTCATGGAATAATCGCACTTTGCATCATGCATACGGGAGTATTGATATCAGAACTTTTCATTCATGGGGATTGTTGGGACTGGTATCCACAAATTCAGATATCCATAATTACATAAATGAATGAAAGATGTGTCACTCATCGAGCAGGCATTACCTTACACAAATTTGAGACACTTCACCAGGTTATTTATACTCTGATTTTCCCACATTTTAAATTATAACAGAAAATATTCTTCTCTTCATCATCATTTTTTGGTGCGATTGTTGAAACAAGTTGATTTGTAGGGGTCCTCAGTCCAGTACCACTTCGGAGGCAGATTAGATTCTATCTGGGGCGGTGTCCATTGTCCTCGAATCTGAGTTGAGGGCCCAAATTCGTCTTAAGGACACAACATTATCGTTGGGCTCGGATCTGCTTCCTAATCATTTGTTTGCACTGCAGGTTTGCTTCCTTTATGTTTTTTGTTTCTGGTTTTAAACGAACACGGGAATAACAAGACGTGTGTCTAAATATGAAAACGAAAATCTTGATTTGAGAAAAGACTCGATAAAACTTTGTTCAAGGAAATGATTATTGATTGTATACCTAAAGTCCTATAATGTCCTACATCATATAAGAATGTGAAGACTTATAAACATTAACAACATCTAATTAATCTATAGCTTTTTGAGTGAAAAGTTCAAAAATAAAATCATAAAAGCTTAAATTCAAAATGAATAATGATATCTGAATATAAATAGAAATGGTTGATAAGGTTTTCCAAACACTATTTTTGCATCGTTCACGTCACCATTTTCATATATATATATATATATATATATATATAATTTTTTCCTTACCTTGTGTAGATCAATGTCGGTGAGGGTCTTGGTTTCGCGTCCGATCCGGTGGCCGTTTTTCGGGCGCCATTATTGGGTAAATGTAGCCGTTTGGCGCGTTTTGAGACAAAGTCGTTTAATAAGGAGAATAAATCCTTGTGGCCCAGTTGCTTGATTATCATTATCGGCTTATTTGAATATGGCGAAATTCTCTTTAAGATGTTGCATATCACGTGATTTGAACGCTGTGAAATTGATATCGATGAATGTCAATTGTTGACCTTAATACGGAAATTAACATAATGTTGGTCATCAATTCAACTCATATCGATAATAAAATAAAATAATAATAAAATAAAAACATATAGATTACATCTTAGTTTGAAGAATACCTGACCATGAGAATTCCGCTTGATTTATAGATCTTAAATCCTTGATCTCTTTCCTTCGGTTTATAGATCTTAAATCAACGATGTAACCTCGTATCAAACTTTTGTCATGAGAATTGTTTTACGCCAATTGATGAAGAATCTTTCTAAGCGTATGAAGGGTTTATATATAAACATTGATTGGAGAAGATGGCGAAAATGCGATTTAAAAATATCCACAAATATAAGTAATCTTATTTTTTATATAATATAATTATTCTGACATTCATTTATAATAAATTATATATGTATATATATATGCATATATATATATATATATATATATATATATATATATATATATATATATATATATATATATATTTAGCTAAAAATATGAATTTTGAGTTGATTGGATGAATAATGGAGTAACTGAACTAATTCAGATTACATTTTTCCTACTGCATTTTTACCCTACAGGTATAAATAAAATGTCTAAATCAAGAAAGTGGGTTGTAATTATTTAGAGAAGGACATCTATTTTGTCTTGACACATTAAAGATTCACATCTTTACAGCCCTCCCAATAATTGTCCTCCTATAATTGGCTGGCTACCTCCCAATACTTGTCCTCCTATAATTGGCCAGCCAGCTGATCATTATCTTAATTTAGTGGTTGCCTTCCTTAAATCCTGGATTTTTTTATTTTTATTTTTTTATGGTGCCTTATCTTTCTGGCATTCATTTCCAGATGGCCTGTTTCTTGTGACACCCACCTTCATCATCTTTAGACTACTTTGGCTAATCTTATTTGATAGAAATATAATTGACCCATGAATTAGATTGAAAAATTGGGTATGGATTGAATAATTATGATCGATGTTTTAAAAAGCGGAATTGAGATGATTGATCGAGACCATCATTTGTGCTTCTTAGTCGGTTTGATAGGCAAAACCCTTGCGTTAGTAATTAAATTGGTGTTGAGACAGTTAAGCTGGGCGGTTAGACCGATGCTTGAGAAGGGCCAAATGTAGTGGTTTGTGATCCCCCTTGAGGTATTTTTGCCCAACTTATACCTGGCTCTCACAGAAATTGTGAAGCCGAGAGCTGCTGCCAGGCAAAGCGGGTAAGTAGGTAGAGAGGATGATGAAGAATTTTTATTTATTTTTTATTTAATGAAGACTACAAATAAGAAATTCTATAAATACCATGAAAAAGAAGTTATAATAATCTTTAAAAAGTAATAGAACGTATAGATGAGATAATTTGTGGTGCTTTTAGCTTACAATCGGTGGTATCGAGTTTGAGTCTTAGGAATATAAATATGTTTCGTGATAATGTTTTATCGTTTTTATGGTCTTTCTCGATTCGTATAAAGATTAGTCTGAATGTGGTATAAATTAAAGATGTCTTTCGTATGTATCTGTTCGGCAAGACGTTTATCTTGCTACAAAAAAAAAAAAAAAAAAACTTTAAAGGCAAATTTGATAACATCTCTAAGAAAATCCAACCACCAAATAACCGAATTATTATTGTAAATATTTTTCTTGGCTAAACAATATGTTGTTTTTCTGATGTAGGACAAAGAACAAAGGGTCTCGACCTGCTTCCTCTTAAATAAGTAACAAGAAATTTTTTGTATATACTTATATCAAGAAATATAATTATAACTATTATTATAGATGATGTTATTTGTTTTATTTTCAATAAAATTTTTATATTTGAATATTGCACTTGATACATAGAATTAAAAAAAAACAATACATTTATATAAAATGAATAAATAATATTATAATATTAAATTAAATATATTAAAAATTAAAATAAATTTTAATAAAATATTAAAATTAAATATATTAAAATTAATTTTAATTTTAATAAAATATTAAATATATATATTTATGATATCATTTCGTTATTATTGTTCGGCCGAACCAGTTCGTCGATAGCCAATAAATCGATAATTTTTAATTTATTTATCGATCATTTTTAAAACATTAGTTCTGATTAATGACTCATTTCTTGATCGACTATTTTTTTTTTCTTTTAAATACATTATAGTTTCAATATAATAAATTATTCAAATTAAAAATCGAACCGAAATCCTTATGTCCCTTCCTATGTCCTTATATTTACTTTAACGATGAATATTTTATCACATGAACTAGGTTGGATAGGCTTGGGACCAGCCTTATATTTGCTATCACTTAAGTTTGTCATTGACATGGTGGGTGAGAAAGGCCCCACCGATCATGTGGTTTTTGTCATTTTTTCCATAAAGGTGAAGGAAGTTTGGTGGATGAATTAATGAACGATGTATCAGCATGCAATAATATCACGGACATGTTATTTGTACTTACCAATAAAAAAAAAGAAAAATAGAAACTGTATTATGCCCATAAAAATAAGAAGAATTCAAATTTCACAAAACCAATTCTCAAACAACTCTCTATCTGACAAGAAAGAAATAAATATGATTAGAAAGGAAGAAAAAAACACTTTACAGCCTCAACACACAAAACTGACAGATTGAAAGAAAAAAAGGGAAAAAACTGACAAAGGGTCTAACACCAGGACACACTGTTGACAAAACTCCTGATGTAGGAATTGATTGATGAAAGAAAGCTATGATTGTTGATGGTATCGATGAAAGACAATATGGGGAGTGGGAAGAAATAGTTAGGGCTTATGTAAAACCCTCTTTGATAGCTGTTGAAAAGTTCAATGGTGAATCTATAGCAATGAGCCCTAGGTTTACATGACAGTTGAGCCAAGCTCTAATTTGCGGAGTTTTATTTTTGGGAGAAGTATGCTTCAGGCTGTTTATTTGAACATAAAAGGAAAATAGGTACAAAAAATTGTAATTGGATCAGTCAGTACATTTTACCAAAAAATAATTGCCTTTAAGGAACCAAAAGAATAATTTATCAAATAATACCAAAACTACTCCTCTAAACAATCCAACTATTAACCTCATGTATTCGTTAGTACAGTAGGTACCATTTGTTAATATGTTTGTGTAATGTTCAAATCCCTACAATCTTATTTATTAAGTAAGTCTTGTCTGATAATCTGTAGGTCTTACATGAATATGCGTGGGGTACTGTTAATAGTCTCCAAGTACTACCTTAATGGGAGGGTCTTTAAACCCATTTTTATCATTTTTCCTGATCAATACTAAGTTCTCATCCTTTTTTTACTTCATAAAGTACATGAATTATAGTTGCATCCCTGGATGTAGAATGAAATGAAACATATATTTGAAAGTTAGGGAATCTTACTTTATGCTAAGATTAGGTCCTTGTGGAGAATTGATGAATTTATTATTTGTAATCACTTTCGAATTTGTGCGGAAGGGTCGCAAACCCACATTTACCACGTTTTGCTGTCCAAAAACTCAATTTTTATCCCATTTATATTTCATGAAATGCATAAATTATATTTGGACTCCTCAATGGAGAACCAAAGTAAGTATGTATGTGAAATATTTGGGAATTCACACTTCGAGTGAGTATGAGGTCCTTAGCTAGGGGAAAAAGTTGTAACCAGGTTATCTGTAGTAATGTTTAGGTAAAAATAAACTCAAACCCTTTTCCCTATGACTCAAGTGCACATGTACTACTTTAATATATTTCAAGTACTACTTTAATGTAATCACAATCTTCACCTTCTGAAATATGAATTATTACCTTAATAGAAAATTACTAAACACACTTATTCTACGTTTTCTTTGTCCAAAGCTTCGATTTTCATCCCATTGATATTTCATGAAATGCATGGATTATATTTGGACTCCTCGATGGAGAACCAAAGTAAGTATGTACGTGAAATGTTTGGAAATTCACACTTCGAGTGAGCATGCGGTCCTTAGCTAAGGGAAAAAGTTGTAACTAGGTTATCTGTAGTAATGTTTAGGTAAAAATAAACTCAAACCCTTTTCCTTATGACTCAAGTGCACATGTACTACTTTAATATATTTCAAGTACTACTTTAATGTAATGCAGGTTGAAGGATCCCGACCCGGATTAACCTCATGAGCAGGAATGTCGTAGCTCACGATGGATATAGAAACTTGGCCAAAAGCAGTCGATAAAATCCATGGAGGCGAACCCCTTTTCAATCGGCAACATATCTTTAGAAAATATCACGAGCGAAGTGATAAAATATTTTTTATTATTATTTTTTTCTTTCTTTTTCAAAACACTTGGATTTTTCGGAAAGATTGGCGGAGTATCCTCTGTTTCGGACTTTCCCAAATTTACAAAACCTGAAACATTTAAAAACACTTCTATTCTTTGTTCCTCAAACTTACCCGACTTAAAGTTTTAGGTTTCTCTCGTCCACAACCCAATCAAACACAATATATACACATAACATTTATTCATTTCAAATCATCAAAACATTCAAACTTCTTTAATTCCATGCATTTATTTTTTCCGGTGGGGCTTGAGCCGGACTTAAGCCGACCGCCTAAGTGGTTCCTTTTCAAAATATATCCATATATGCATATATACATGACAAAGTATTCGACATATAAAATATGCAAACTATTTATACAATGCAGTTCACATGCATCTTCTCTTCAATGGCTCAACTCACTGCATAGGAGGGTACTCTACCGGCGCACCTGTCTCGGGTCCTGAAAATGTTTTTGAAACATACGGAAAAGAATGAGCTAAAGACCCGGTGGTGTACACATTTTCATTAAGATAACATTTTCAGTATATATCAAAGTAATACATACTTATACATTTAAAAATCCAATTATGCCTTAAGATAACATTTTCAGTATATATCAAAGTAATACATACTTATACATTTAAAAATCCATTTATGCCTTAAACATTATATAAACCTTCTTTCTTTCTTTATAATAAATACTTATACATTTCAAATCAATTTATCACCTTAAGCATTTATGCCTCAAACTTTCTTTTATTTCCTTCTTTACGATGGAACCAGAGGGAATAAACACAGAACGATTCCAGTCTTGACGGTGAGAGACTGTGATCCCCCATTCAGTATTCGTAACCCTTCTGTTTCTTGGGCTTCAGCGCTTTGCATAGAGGTTCGATCCTTGTACTTTATCGCGTGTAAGGATATTACTCTAGACACCTAATATTTCCCTCCCTCGGTTAGTAACCTATAACTTTACCTCTAAATCCTTGCGCTTAAAGTACCTCGGCGATATCGTCTGCAGTCATAGGGAGTTTGGGTAACCATCAGTAAAACATTTCTTCAAAAATACACTTATAAATCGTTTAAATCGTTCTTTATCATTTAAAACACATATGCATTAACTACACATTTTAAACTTTCATAATACCTTAACATATGCATACATATTTCATATACATATAATATATATTGTGCAAGATAAAACATTTTCATATGCCTTAGCATTTACATAAACATCCATTAAACTTTCAGTTTAACATTAAATCATTCACTTTTTAAAAACTCATTGCCAAAATATCATTTCCTCCTGAGTTCCTTATTCAATCATTTTCTTTAAAGTCGAATTAGTTTAAAGTCAGATGAGTCATTCGCATATTTTCAAAGAAAACCGCAGCTATACCATTAATCACCTTCATTTGTCTTCATACACATTCATTTAAAATGGAAATGAACAAATTGCCTTAAGCACTAAAAACCCATTCATTTGGCCAACCTTTTTTCCAACAATACTCTATAGACTTTTTGACCCCAAAAATTATTCAAAAGGTCTTCAAAAATTATGAAACTCTCCAGATCAGTCCTTTATATATCCAATAACATCTCTTTAATTTTCCAATTTAAAATTCATTCTCTAAGGCCCTCAACCACATAACACAAGTTATTACATCTAAATGACTCAACTTGTGAGAACAGAATCTGCACATGGCAAAGCGACAAATTTTAGGCGCTTTATGGTTACAATTTTCTGAACTTCCTTCAGATAAAGTGTTCCCCCTAGAAGTATATTTTAACCAAACTTGAATCACTCCAAATCGGATCTACAAGTAGACGAGTTATGAATTGAAATACGAAAAATTAAGTTGAAACGAAACGAAGGCGTTCATGTCTGGGAATTTCTGCAGAAAATGGCCCAGAATGTGTTCTCTTAAGCTTTTTATTCTATGATAAGTCTGATCGTATGCCCATTTGACATATCACACACAATTCGCTATCCAAATCCTAACGAATTCACATAAGCTGCTAACAAGCTGTCGGGTTTCCCCATTACCGATTGATATCGAAATCGGCAATTAAGCCTTAAATCTGCTTGATTTAACATCCATGCAGAAAATTCAAGACATTAGACATGAAAAACATCAAACCCTAACTTTTCCCACCATTAAAAACTTACTTGTTCTTGGTTTCCTTTGGCTCCTCTCACTTTCTACTTAGACCTTGGAAAGCTTGAAGGAGAAAAAAATCACATCTCCACCTTTCCACCATTTTCTTACTTCTATCTTCTTTCTTTCTTTTCTCTCCTTTCTCCACTTTTCCTTTCTCCCTACGGGTTTTGCTAGAGCGAACTTTTGAGACAAATGACTTTAGCTTTTATTTTCCTATTATTATATTTTAACCTTTCAATATATTGCAAATAGCCCTCAACACTTTAATTTTGCAGTAGTAACTTATTATTGTATTGTGACCCATCTCACAACTTGATTATGATTTATTATCTTTTGTATGACCATTATACCCTTATGCTCCATACCATAAATTATGTTTCTTATTTTAGTCTCAAAATCACTAACATGTGACATTTAGTGCTCTTATACACCTGCAGTGTCGTATGCGTACACTCTCTCAGGACGGGGTGTTACCACAGTACACCTACCTTACATGTATCAAATCTTGCCTTAATAGAAGTCTCTAGCCCCTATTTGTTGCGTCCAACTCAATTTCATCCCATTGATATTTCATGAAATGCATGAATTATATTTGGACTCTCGATGGAACAAAGTAAGTATGTATATGACATGTTGGAATTCACACTTGAGTGAGCATGCGATCCTTAGCTGAGGAAAAGTTGTAACCGGGTTATGCGCCAGTAATGTTTAGGTAGAAATAAACTCAAATCCTTTTTCCTTATGACCCAGTACACATATGCTACTTTTAATATATTTGAAATCACTAAGCAATGTATGCGATACTACTTCTGAGAACTTTATGCCGAGTTTGAGTAAAAACTTCGATTCTGGGTTAAAGCCCGAGCTAGTCCCATTAAGGGTGGGACGGGAGCCCTGAAATAACTTTGTCAGGTTATCATCCACCTCATTACCCAATATTAAAACAAACAGCAATATTTAATGATAACAACTATTCAACATTAAACTCAAAAAACGTTATGTGGGTGTTAAGATAAAAAAAACGAGCACACTTCATATTATTTTGTGCTATACTTTTATTAGTTTTAAATAATATTCTTGAACCCCCTCACCTTTAAATTTACAAATAAAATATTATTTTCCAAATATCAAACTTAAACTTCTTCTCTTCCAAAATGACATTTTTTTATTTATTTTCAATTTTCAAAATTCCATTTTTAACCTAATTTCAAAACTCAAATACACAATATAACTACATAATTCCAATAAATGTAACTTTGTGGAGTTGACTCCAAACTAAATGAGCCTTAGTGGGGATTTTAGCGTCCCATATATGCTTTCAATAAATAATTTGGCACTTGATATATATGCCCGATTTTAATTTAAGTATAAATGTTTCTATGTATGTTATTGCACAGACTTTATTTTCTATTGATAACACTTTTGATTCAACACCAAGGTACAAACTCTTATCTCATTTGACTTTACAGTTTTTTATTACGTTTAATGTGCTCCGGTGTCATAATTGCTGTTTCGATGTAATTTGATTGATTTAATTAGTTGTCATATCTATCTTAATTTAATTATTAGAGATTCAAACTGGAGCTTAAAGGGATGCTACGACTTGTCCGTCTGGCCTAGATAAGTAACTTGACCCTCAGTCCTTCGGTTTCTGACGAAGTCACATTTAGGGTTTTATTTTATTTTCCTTAAAAAAATAACTAAAATAAGTAAGCGGGCTCCAAAGCGTTTTCAAATGATTTTCAAAAACAAAGCAGTCTCACCTTTTAGTGGGAAGCGTAAACCGCCAAATCTGGTGTCTGGTCAAAAATCAATAAATATGTTTTAATTTGAAAAAAATTAAAAAATGAAATATAAATATCGGGAAATTATCTTAATGAATATAAAATATATCCATATAATATAAATGGTTCAATAATTAAAATTCATAAAATATTTTAAACACTTAAAATTTGATAAAATTAAGAACAATAAACAAATCAAAATATTTTATAAATGTAATTAAGACAGGTATGATTATGTTAAATGTAATTATATGATATACATATCAAATTCTTAATATGTTTTATTTATTTATTTTAAAATTTTAAAAGCATTTTTATTTAAAGTGTTTTATATACTAAATAGAATTTTAATTATTTTTAATATTTGATTTCAATAATTTTTACTCATACAATAAACTTTCCCCGATATTTCATTTAATTTGTTAAATAATTAAAATTATTAATTTGAATACAAGCATGTGTTTGGTGAGTGAGTGTTAGTAGCTCAATACGCCATTGAACCCTATTAGTTTAACTTTATTTGTTCAGTACAATATAACCTACTTGAAATACTATCTTTACAAAATTGTAAATATTAATCATACATCAGTGTAGTACACATAATGAATAGTAAATAGCCTTTTCGCTCTTACATGCATGACCACTAAGTAATTCTTATTTCATTTTTAGGTAATAAATTATAAACTATTATACCCCACGTGCAGTAGACCATATTAAATCATAGGGAAATTTCAAGGATTCATTTGAGCTTAGGTACCAGCTTATGCTTAGTACTACCTTAATGGAACTATTGATACTACCTTGATGGGTCTAAATTTTATATTTATAATGCCAATTATCATTTGTATCCCTTTATAAAATATTTTTATATGTATTTTTGTTAATTTGATCAAGTTTTAAGTATTTAAAATATTTTTTTATCAATGAGACATAAGCTTAAGTGATT
The DNA here is from genome assembly GCA_016808115.1 of Tetrastigma voinierianum. Classification (NCBI taxonomy): domain Eukaryota; kingdom Viridiplantae; phylum Streptophyta; class Magnoliopsida; order Vitales; family Vitaceae; genus Tetrastigma; species Tetrastigma voinierianum. Next base: position 66,369 of record JAEQBH010006253.1, on the reverse strand, counting down.
AAGGGTTACGTGAACATAACGAGGAAGGGATAGAGTTTTGTCCCAATGAAGGTGGTGTGTACTTTAAATAAAAAATATTTAAAAATATTTTTATGAATTTTGATTTTTGAACCATTTATTTTATGGATATTTTGTTAAAATATCCATTGAGATATTCTAATATTTTTTTATATTTCAATTTTTTATATTTATGTGAAATCAAAAATATTATTCTGATATTTGATTCTTGTTTAAATTAATTTGATTGATGTGGTAGAGTGAAGGTAACGAGCGGCGAAATGAACTTTGAACATTCGAGCTAGGCTTACAGTAATTTATAAACGACTCGAGGCAGAGCCGAGCTTTTGTGAAACTTAAATCGGGCTCAAGCTTGGCAGTTTAAAAAAAAGCAGCGGGCTCGTGCGTTTGTTTTCATATGGAGCAGCTCGAGCTTAACCTCGAGCTCAAGCCAATCCAGAGCCTATACAAGTTTGTATTGTAATCAATCCTCAAACTCAGTCCATATACTTTTTAACTTTTGCTTAATCAATGCGATAACAAATACATCAATTAAGAAATAATTTTCTATGGGATTTGTTTTACCTTAGTTGATTTAGCAATTTATGCTAAAGTACATTAAAGCCACCTCCTTGACATTTATTTCCCTTTACGGATTAACGAATTACACGTTTGGCATTTACTGTGAAAAATTATGAAATAGAATTAAAACAAGTAGAAATTGCAGTGAAGAAATAAAATGCACAGGAGTATTGAATAAAACATGATTGGTTCATCATTATCTAAATAAAGAAATAATATAATATAGATTTGCCTTCAGCAAACTCATTAGTAACAAATGAAACTATTTGGCAATATGTCTGCGCATGGTTGAGATTGGCCCACCTCACCCTCCTAACTACCAAGGCTGCGCATGATTAATTTCAAGACCCTTAGCTTCACCAGCTATAGGATGGAGATCAATCTTGCCCACCATGTAGAAGCAGGTTGGCCCAATTTTCATACCAATGGTGGCGGTAGCACTCCCAGTTAAATGCAGATGCAGCGATCCGAATCTTGGCTCCTTGTTTCCTCTGTAAGAGCCCACCCCACGATCACCTTGATGCCTTTACCATACCCACGCCTAGATCGTTGGGTTAAGTCTGAGCCACCACGGTATCAAGGGGCCCAATGCCCGAGTTTGAGATTGGATCCTTGTTCGTGAGTTTAGGTGGTGATGTCGGTGGAATAACGTGCATATGCGCCCTCGATGCTACTGGGTAGTGACGCTTGTCTGGCTCATGGCTGCCGGCCTCTACATAGTTCCACGAGGAGCCCCCGATACCCTCATATTTTGCAATCCAGTTCTTGTCTGGATGACCGATCATTGATGGTGTCCTCTGACATCATATCCTTCCCGGCGTCCCCTTCTTGTGCGACTGCTTCACACTATCCTGAATATATCATTAAATGACATATCTCGTGCTGTTCATTTCGCTACCAAGCATATGCGGAATCTGGAGTACAGTCCCGCAGCGACGGCAGGATTCGCTCGGCTCGACCCGTCTTAGTCGTCGCGCCTCATGCGACACATTGATTTGCGCATTTGCCATCATATCATTGGATCTAGAAGCTTGAGGATCCATTACATGATGTCAGACCACCATATCACAGGCATTCGCTCTTGGCCTTTGAGTCGGGATTACATAGGTGAAGACCAGGATCCTGTCTGTGGGAGATGATGGCGAAGCCTGGTTCCCCAGCTCTGGATGGGTCAGGCTGACGGCGAACTTTTATGGCGGGCCGGGCGAGCAGATTTATCGGCTTCAGTCTGAGATTTCCATTCAATTAGTTTAACCTGGTGACACAGTAGAACTTTTCAAGCGGAACGGCGGGCCAGGTGGCAACAGTTGCAGCCTAGATGTGAGGATGTCGTTTAACAAATAAACTGATTAAATTATGATTTTGTTTGATTCAATAATATCTTAAGACTTATTATATTACGTATTTATTTAATTTTATATTTTATCCTTTCATTTGCTTTAATTTTGAATATTTTATTTAAAATATTAAAGACATAAATTTTATTTTAAATATAAATAAAATTATTTTGATAATATAAATTGCTGACATAATTTTCTAATAATTTTAATTATTCAAAATAAATTAAAGTAAATATAAAAGGTTATTTTATGAATAACAAAATTTTGGAGCACCAACTAATATTTGACTCCAATTGATTTAAAGGGATCGGGTTAGAAATAGCAAAATATATTACTAAATCGTTGTTATTTCAAGTGAATAGTTCAAAAAAATTTTAGACACCAAATATTAAAAATAATTAATTTTTTTTAAAGGTAATAAGACACTTTTTAATTCCAACGAATATTTTTTAATATTTTTAAAATAGACACCAAATATTAAAATAATTAATATTTTTAAAGTGTACAAGACACTTTTAACAAAAACTCCATTTTAAATTTTAAAATAAATGTAATTTTATAAGATAAAAAATCTCTTGGAAATGCGCATCCACTTCACCCTTATCGGTCATGTTCTTGTAAAGGATCAGAGCATAGGGGTATTTTGTAACTTCATCCTCCATCAATCATTTTTACACAAAGCATAAATATTTTTCGACACACTACTTTGAGCAATTGATTTTGAATTCTTTATACTCGGCTTTACGTTTATTTTCAAATGGCCTCCCGAAACATACCTTCTACATTTATTTTATATGACTATAAAACATACAAAACATTTAATGAACCACTTTCATAGCGGCGAGTTTATTTTCCAAGAATGCCACAGTAAAATGATCGATCTCGGATCGATATAAAATATAGGACACACTTTTGATCTTTTTTAAGCATTCTTGTAATCTTAAAAGCTGGCATTTACAAAATCAAGACATCGATCCGGGATCAGTGACCTTGACGTAGTCCATGTCAGAAATGGTCCCCAAAATCGTGTCAGGGCTTGTTAAAAATAATCTTGAAAATTAATTCGAGCCTATCTGACGGTCCTAAAATTATTTCGGATTGTTTTAAAACAGTCCAAATTCTAAGAAATTCCCCTTTCAATCGAAAATTTGGAATTGAAATTCTGACCTCTCATGGCTCTAAAATACATTAGTTAAATGATCTTATGATAGAAATAAGCTAAAATAGGAAAATTAAGCTATCTCGTGAGTTTAATGGCTTCAATGGATGCAAATGCATATAGCTCTCCGATCGTGGAGGTGGGTTGCTTTTCTTTGATAAGCCTTATGTCAAAATTCCTTAGATCTTGAAGGGGCGTCTGAAAAAAAAAAAAATCTCTCTTCTCGCTATCCCTCTCTCCCGTCTTTTCTTCTCCTTCCCTTTTGGACTTTTTTATTTTTATTTTTTATCCTCTTTTCCTTTTTTTTTCTTAATTTTTTTTTAAATTTATCTTTCTGGGTATTATACACTGTTTAAAATCTTGGTTTAATATAAGTCATTCGTATTATAAGTACGTGCCATAATAATATCTGTATCTAAATAGATATAGATATCACCGAAAAATATAAAATTTTAATTATCTTAGAATCCAATGAAATTTAACGGAATAACTAGATTTATTAAAATGAATTAATTAGAAAAAATCGTTTCGTTATTCAAAATTTAAAAAAATTTCGATTCTTAATCAAAATTATCGTTTTACTTTTAAAAAAAAAAAAGTTGAATCTTTTATTACATTTTATCAATTGAGTTAGATATAGGCTTCGGACCTGCCTTATAGTCGCTATCACTTAAGTTTGTCATTGACATCATGGGTGAGAAAGGCTCCACCTATCATGTGGTTTTTGTCGTTTTTTCCATAAAGAGGAAGGAAGTTTGGTGGATGAATTAATGAACGATGTACCAGCATGCAATAATATCATGGACATGTTATTTGTACTTACCAATAAAAAAAAAAAGAAAAATAGAAACTGTATTACTACCCATAAAAATAAAGAAGGAATTCAAATTTCACAAAACCAATTCACTCAAACAACTCTCTATGTGACAGAGAAGAAATAAATATATGATTAGAAAGGAAGAAAAAACACTTTACAGCCTCATCACTGAAACTGACAGATTAAAAGAAGAAAAAAAAGGAAAAAAACTGACAAAAAGGGGTCTAAGAGCATCTCCAACCGTCGTCTAAAAATTAAAGCATTTAAAATTATATTTTTATTTTCAAAAGTTATTTTTTAAAATTTAACTAAAGTTTTAGTTAAAACATCTCCAATAATGAGTATCTAAAGTTTTATCTATTTTAAATCTATTCCAATTTTACTATTTCTCTTCCTTAATAATTACATCATATACCCTTCATTCATTTATATCATTCAATTTTGTTATTGAGGACAAAATGAAATTTTCCATCCTTTAAACACTTATTACTAGTGAATAGTTTCTAATAATATTTGGACAAATATTATTAAAATTATTCACTAGCAATACTTTTGTTTTCATTATCACTCCATTGTTGAAGCTGATTTTTTTTAATTTAACATATATGTTGGCTTTTTATTCAAGATGCTCCTAACATAGGACACACTGTTGACAAAACTCCTGATGTAGAATTGATTGATGAAAGCTATGATTGTTGATGGTATCGATGAAGACAATATAGGGAGTGGGAAGAAATAGTTAGGGTTTTATGTAAAACCTCTTTGATAGCTGTTGAAAAGCTCAATGGTGAATCTATAGCAATGAGCCTAAGTTTGTGACAATTGAACCCTCTATAGCTTAGTTTTATTTTATATGTGACTATAAAAATTATACAACAACATTTAATTAATTCCCTTGGCTATAAAAGCTTGTTGAAAACTAAACTTCATTGCACAATTATAAAAATACATATTATATCTCCGATGCTTAACTTAAAATGTTGAATCATGATATACAACAGTGAGGCAACAATGTATATAAAAAGAATCTAACATTAGCTAGCTAATATCCTAAGGGCCAGATTGGTAGTGTTTCTTAAAAGTGGTTTTAGGCCTAAAAACATTTTTTAGTGTTTTTAAGAAAAAAAATATGTTTGATAATATTTTGAAACCTTAGTGTTTTTTTTGAGAAACACTTGAAAGGTGTTTTCTTTAAACAAAAAAACACTTCAATTTTTTTTAGATATACCTAAAATACATATTTATTTATCCTTAAATATCTATTATTTTTCTTTAAAATATCCATTTATTTTATTTCAAAAAATTTGAATAATATGATATACTTTTAAAAATTCAAATCATTCAAATATTTTTATAATCATACAAATTTTATTTTAGAGTTCTTATTTATACAAATGTTTTATATGTTCATTTATTAATTCAAATATTTTGTAAACATCTTTAAAAATGTTTATAATAATAAAAATAATTATTTTATGTTTTATTAATACAAATGTTATATATGTTTTATTCATTAATTCAAATATTTTTATGAAATATTTTAAATTTTTATAATCATAAAATAGTTATTTTAGGTTTTATTAATATAAAGTTTTATACGTATTTATATATTTTGTAATAAAATATTTTTTTATTATGATATCATATTTTTGTAATCGAATTAGACGTCCTTTTATGTAATTTTAATGTTATAAAAGTGTTTTAATACCCATGTGACATGTTATAAAAAACGCTATGAGAATAACTTTTTGAGATTCTTATAAAAACATTTTTGATAGAAGATTCTCAAAAAATTTGAGAGAAATGTTAAGTGAAAGAAAGTAGAGGGAAAAGAAGAAAAAATGAAGAAAAACAAAAATAGAATTAAATTCAATATCATAGTTTATTTACTATTTTAAATTTATTTTATCTTATAAATATAAAAAATAATCAATTTAAAAATGTACAAGTTTCTAAGAAATTTATTTTATATTTGATTTTCCTTTTAAGATTTTTCATTAGACATTCAAACATAAGAAATCATTTAATATCTTTTTTTTTTTTTTTTTATCTTTTCTTACAACTTTTCAAGAACCAAACACAACCTTAATATTTTAAATTACAAATGAACAAGCAAGACCACCTCAAATAGCAAGTTATTCAAATATCTAAGTTGACCCATAAAGACAAAAAAAGGAAAAATGTTTTAAAAATTGGATCATACCAGATCCACTAATCCGACCCGTTATCAATATGAAAATTAGGTCGGTGAGTAGATCGGAAACGGCGTTGAACGGACAAACAGACCGATTTTTGGTGTAGTATGGGCAAGGGAAGCAACTCATCACATGTCTACAACTCTATCACATTTATGTATGTCCTTCCTTATAACATGTGTTCGAAAAACTTTCTTTTGTCTTTTTTAAAGACAAACTTTATTTATTTATTTATTATTATTATTATTAAAGATTTAGATCTTGTATGTTGTTGATTTGTCTGTTATTTGAAAATGAAAAAAAGAGAAGTTTGAATGGTAGTAGGGAGTGATGTCCCAAAACAATCTTCAAAAAAAAAGAAAAACCAAAGTAGTGCATGTTTCCGAATAATATCTAAACTAGTAACTATTTATCATGTCATCAAAAGCATAGTCTCCATTATGATTTAAAAATTTTTAAAATAGCTAAAACCATAGCCACCAACTATGGTTTTAGGTTTGAAGTAAAACCGTAGTTGATGACTATAAATTTAATCAATTACAAAAAGTTTCAAAATCATAATCATCAATTACAGTTTTAACTTTAAGCCTAAAACCTTAATTAGTGATTATGTTTTAATCATTACCAAAATTTAAAACCATGGGTTAACAATTATTAAATTATAGTCGTAATACTTGATTCGATCAGTGTTTTAAAACTTAGATCGAATCGGCCTATTTGATCGATTGGACCGATGATTGATGACCTTTCCTCTCTCGGGTTAATCCAATTTAACAGCGATTCGACAATCGATTCGAACTTTTTCGGTTCAATCCTTAGTCCAATTTTAAAATATTGGTTTTGATGACATGACAAAAAAGGTTATAGTTTAACCATTATTTTGATTCCTTGAAATATGTATTATTTTGAGAATTTATTTAAAAATATATATATATTTTAGCAAAAAGCTCTAATATTAAATATCAGATGGCATCAAATTTGAGGGGAAAGGCACTGAGCCGGATAAGACTGGGCCCATACTTTGAAACATATTTTAAACAGCAAGAAAATATTTCAAAAATTTCACTTCACCCAAAAAAAAGAAAGTCTAAAGCCACCGGAAAAAGGATCGTCCTACAGCCACAAACACAATCCTCCTAGCTTTCTTCTTTGATTTTCCGATCAACTTCTTCATTGAAGCCAGTTGTTTTCAGTTCTTCATTGAATCTCCAATCAACTTAATTCCTGCATTTCCAACTGTAAAATAACTTCGTTGTTCTGCAACTTCATCAACCACATACATAAAAGTCTTAATTTCTTCATTACCATGGAAGAAGCAGCCCGATTTCTTCTTCTTCTTCTTCTTCTTCTTTTGATTTCTTCATCAGGAGTCTCTACAGCAAGCTCAGTCATCAGAACCCTACCTGGGTTTCCTAGGGACCTTCCTTTCTACCTAGAAACTGGGTTAGTTCTTTAGTTTTCATTTTGATATAGAACCAGTTTTTTTGGTGCTTTGATGAAAAAACCTTTTCAAAACCTATTTTGAAAATTAGACGCTTCATTGATTTTTGGATTAGTTATGACAAAAATGCTTTTCTTGTAAAAATAATTACTTCTTTTAAGATAATGTAAATGCATGAATTGAAAAAGGGTATTTTTGTCTAAAATAAGTTATTTTTTAAGAAAAAAAACATGGGAAGTGTTGGATCGATAGATTCAAGGTTAACCGAAGTCTTTTAACCAAATATATATATATATATATATATATATATATATATATTTTTTTTTTTTTGTATGCAGATATGTGGGTGTGGGTGAAAATGAAGAAGTGCAGCTATTCTACTATTTTGTCAAGTCCCAAAGGAATCCAGCATTGGATCCTCTTCTTCTTTGGCTCAGTGGAGGCCCTGGTTGCTCCTCACTCACTGCATTCTTCTACGAGGATGGTACGTTTAATCTTTGGACTATTTTTAACATTATACATAAATGCATTATTTTTGCAATGTGCCATTCTTGCAAATATTTTGTGGAGGCCCTGGTTGCTCTGGATTCTTTACATTCTCCTATAATATGGGTGGGTCTAATTCCTTTAAATTTTCCTAATTTGATTCAATTTCTCAATTCATATCAAAGTTTATACTTAGATAGTTGGGTTTATTACATCTTGGCGATGATCTCGAGTTTGAACACAAGTATATATTTGGGTTATGTCTTCAGAAACACTATCGTGCTTGTGTGGTCTCTCAGCTTACGTGAGGATTAGTTTGGATCAAGCATGACTTAAAAACGTCTTTTACAAGTACAAGATGTAACACTTCACATCCGACAAAAAAATAATTTATTCTTAGATAAGAGTACTCAAAATAAGATGATTCGTTTAAAAGAACTTTTGGAAACTCAATTTTAAAATTTGATCCTATCAATATTTTTTTTCCTAATTCTTACAAAAATGCTCTTATTTTTTTTGTAAAAATGATAGCTTCAATTTTTTTAAGAAAAAATGTAAATATATAAAATAGAGAAATATATTTTTGTCCTAAACGGATTATTTAAAAAAAAAAAACATAGTAAAAGTTAGATTCACAAATTTAAGATTATTTGAGATATTTTAGCCAAATATTTCATGAGAATAACGCCATTATCTTGCCTGGAACTATTTATGTAGGTAGTGGCTTGCTTGTCTCCAAAATTTTAGGTCGTGTTTGCTTTTATAGGTAAAAAAGGAAAGAAAAAGAAATATTTGGTTAAATAACCTCAATTAATTCAACAGTTTGTAAATTTGACTTTTTTTTTTCTTAAAAATAACCTCTTTTGGATAAAAATATCTTTTATCATTTTATTTATTTACATGTATTTTGGATAAGAAAGTTATTTTTAGAAGAGATGACCATGTGTTTTATATAAGAAAGTTATTTTTAGCAAATGATCATGGTATTTTTGTCAAAATGATGTTAAAATTTGATGAAGTGTAAGATTTTCAAAATTTGGTTTTGAAAGGGTCTTTTAATCAAACAATTCAAGAAAAAAAATGTTATAGGAAAATAATTTTTTCATGTTTAATTGTCTAATAAAAATTTCAAAGAATATCAAATATGAATAGAATTACTTAAAAAATTACATATTTTTAAATTATTTAACTTTTATATTAATGAGTTAAAAATAAATGTAAAATTGGATTTTGGACTAGCAAATAAAAAAATATTATGTCGAATTTACCCCCACTTGTTTTTCTTCATTTTTTCTTTCATTCCTTCTTCCTTAAATTTGGAAACCAAACATAACCTGTGTGGAAATTTTCTGAGTTGATTAACCAATTTTTATATTAGAATTATAGTATATGTAAGTGGTTCCCCACCCCTACCAATTCCGAGGGACGAGGCTGTCCCACTCACAAAGTTATCCCCCTAGCTCACGTGTGGGCTTCGGGCTCCGCGCTCGAACCCCGACCGAGCCAGATACCCATCTGGCGTAGCCCCACTACCAACTGAGCCCGCTCACTCCGACGTCCCACCACAGTTAGGGCAGGTTCTTGTTGCTCACTAGAGCCGGGAATCAGAATAAAGGACATATTGAGGGAAACACTCACCAACCCGCCACTATGTATGGGGAGGCAGCTCATTTACCAAGCTAACAGCAGTTGATAACTCTGTCTTGGCATCTGTGATCAACAGTGAATACGGTATATTTGTTGGACTCCGCAGTTTCAATATGGGACGGTTATTAATCTTGGTTTTGTTAATGCCCCATTTTGTCATGTGCTTAATCTAAGTATTCAGAAAATGAGAGCTTATTGTGTGATCTGTGATGCATGCCAAATGGAAATATTTAGGTATATATTTGGTTTACTAAAAGCCTCAAATAACTGAAATTTGTAAATTTAATTCTTTTATATATTTTTCTTGAAAAATAACTATTTTAGATAAAATAAAAAAAAAAGCGCTTACCATGTTCCATATTTACATGTATTTTTCTTTTAAAGAAATGATTATTTTCTAGAAAATAATAAGGGTATTTTGTTGAAATGGGATCAAAAATTGACGAAGGATTAGATTTATGATATTAAGTTTTCTAGATTTTCATATTTATTTAGCATTGAATTTGAGAAATCCATATGAGAATCCTAATGGGCCATGTATAGTCACAAATGAAATAAACCTTATCTTATGAATATCCTACATCTTCACAAAATAAATAAATAAAATAAATGACTCAGAAAATACAGTTCTTTTTGTTAAAGTAAATAATTTTCAAGTCTAAATTTTTTAATTGAATTAAATTCAAAATTGAAGACCTGTTTCTTTACGAAATCTTTGTTGTTATTTTTATTATTAACATTTTTAACCAAGCTTGAAATATTTTCTGTTTTTGTTCGATAGGTGTATGGAATCCTTATCTAAGTTTGTTGTGTCAATAAAAGTTTTGATGGAAGTAATTTTGGTTACCCAGAACATAAAGACAACATAATTCTAACAAAAGATATGTAACATTTTAATGCGGTTAAATGTAATAATAGGAAAATCAATCAATTATATACCCAAAGAGAATATTATAAATGACAAAATAAAATATAACCATTGAGTTCATGAAGCATTTTATATTTTCTCTACATTTTCGTCGAGACCTAACCTGTATTGGGTGTGGTAAAAATAGAGTTGACAATTCGGATGGATGATCTCGGTGGCAGACGCTGGTGAGCCAAGGGTAAAATTAGGTCGAATTGGATATGACCTAATTTATATTGGGTTGCCATTTTGTTGGCTTAGCCTAGCCATATCTTGGACCATGTTCAATCAATATTGTACAAAAAAAAAGCTGCATAGGACTATGTTTGCAATTTAGAATAGACACCAAGAAGAAAAGAAAGGAGAACAAGTGCACATTTGTGTGTGTGGACCTTTTGGGTCTTTTTTTCATTATGGACGAAGCGTAGCATTTAGCTTAGGTGGGGGGGGAGGGTGTTTTTTCTTGGCGGTGCTAATTGACTTGACAAGCCAATCGGTCGGATCAATAAAGTGGGGCCTGGCTCGGTCTAATTTTGGGTTGATCGGTGAATCCCGGACTAGGCTTAAATTGCTGGCTGGCTCAAGAGTCCACATTGATGATTAAAAATAGGGAAAATTATGAGTTGATTAACATGAACAATATTCAATTAGTATAGATCTTTTGAGAAAAGCCAAAAAACAAAACCATTACTCATGAGGGCCTTAAGATCAAAGTGGACAATATCATATAATGGAGGATAGTCCTGGGTTTCCTAAAAAAAGTGAACTATTACAACCAAGTTCAAGTTTAATTGTGTGGGTGGATGCTAAGCACATTATGTTGAGCCATTGATAAAATGGGTGCTTCACGAAGGCATGTGCTTAAGCGTGGTAAAAGACAAGAAAATCCTGGTTGAGGAGACTCGGTGGAGCTTTGCTTGAGGGGATTATCGGTGTGCACCCAAAGTCACACGCTCGATTAAAAACTATGAGTTGATAAGCATGGATAACATCAAATTGGTGCCAGATATTTTGAAGCCAAAAAACAAAACCTTGAGGTTTTGAACCTAAAGTCTAATATCATACCAATGTGAAGGATAAGGTCATAAGGTTTCCCTATAGAACCCTGAAGCCCCTCATTGGCCACTGAGGCGTGTAGACAGAAATTCCAATTTACGGAATAAAGAACAAAAATCGTGTGATTACCAAATGTAATTTAGGTTAAAAATCGAATTTAATTCTCTCTAGATCTCAGATGATGAAGCAGTTGCACCGTCGAATCATCTCTGCAAATCTAGTTATGCGTGCAGTATAATTTTCAGAATGATGAGTCGACCTGCGGTGCCCGAGGCATGTCGTTATTGGTCTTGATAGCCAGATTTACCGATGCGACGAAAACCTGAGATGCATGTACTCATGTATAAGAAGTATGTGATAGAAATAATGAAAATGGACCGGCCAAGAGATAGTCACCAGAATATCAAATCGTAGTAAAAAGAGGGACATAATGATTATTATGAGATTTGATTTTAAGTCACTAAATGACAAAATTGTCAATGCTTCATCTCTTCATTAAATATGCAAAGAAACGTGGGAGGCCAGTTTTGGGATGCGTGGCTTTGGTTGAAGGAGCTTTTAGAGAGAGAGAGTGCTTCTCTCTGAGATGTCGGAAGATCAGCCGTCGGTCTTCGGGGCGAAAGGAAATGTTCTCGCGGAGACGGAGATGCGCGTGGTTCAGGAGATCGGGGATTTCTTCAAACCCTTGAGAGTAGGATTTCCTACTCCCTGCAGGTTCTCCCCATTTTAAATGTTTTACTAATGTTTCGGTTGAATGTAAGTGCGTGAGGGCCGTTGGATGCGTCTGAGAACGTGGGACCGGTGTCAGAGGTAGAAACTTTGGGAGAGGCCGTTCTGTATAATAAAGATACGTGAGAGCTGTTTGGGTTTATTATGTGTTGATTTATGTATTAATTGGTGCTTGGTAGCCATTGGTAGGAATAGTAGTTCTTGCTGATTCACTAAGTGTGAGCAGGTGTTTTGTGTTTTCCGGGAATAGTAAACGAACATTCACGTTTTGTGAAAATATCGTTGGTCAGTGATTTAATTAAATTGCTCGTATTTGATCATTAGCCCAAGTGAGCTAATTTTGATGTGATGAAAATGTATAGTGCATAACATGATTGTGTATTTATGTGAATATATATTCGTGTGATATATTTGCATGTGATTAAACTGGTGGAACTGACATACATGCATTCCTGTACCTTTGGAACATCCTAGGAGTATAGAGTTAGTGCATGAGGCAGGGTATAGAGAACAAGGTTCGAAGGGTAGTCTAAAATGTTAATTATCGGGTAGTCAAAGTAAATAATATGTATCAGTCGGACGGCTTGATTGATATATATATCACCCGGAGGTAGTCCACAAACTAAATAATATATCAAGTCGGAGCGGCCCAGTTGATATATATATATTCATCGGTAGTCCTGAACAAATAATATATATCAATCGTCGGACTATTGATTGATATATTCGCCCGGAGGGTTGCCTTACAAATAAGCAGACCATTCTCGCGCATACAAGGCTTAGGCGAGTGTAGAGAGAGTCGGGGACTCGGGATACGAGTTGAGTCATGTAATTCAAGTAGGATCATGCATTTGCTTGAATGTGTGTTCTGGAACATTGCGACATTGCAGGTGGTGGTAGCCCACTTAGAGCGATTCTCCTGCGGCTTTAGCTCACCGTCGTGGGACCCCTTTATTTTACGAGGTGCAGGGAGGCGGCGTGCGAGGGCGGCTGTCGGTTGGAGATCTTGAAGCGGGTGTGGCACTGATGATTAATACGTGTGACGCCCGAGCAGGGGGTCAGATTGACTACAGTCGACCAGGAATACTAGTGAATGGGGTGACGAGCATTTTCTGCATGGGGCGATCTCCTTCCATATCAAATCACGGCCACTTGGGCCCATCAATGTACTCAACACAATATATTCAAACTATATCAATAGTTAAGGTTAATATTTTACTCTTTAATACATATATTAAGATTGGAAAAATTCTATACATGTACAACCACAGCCACATCCCGGCTCTTCACAATAAATCTCTGGGGCGAGTGGGTCACCTCTCATGTACACAACGCTCATGCTGTAAAATAAAGAAGTACAATGGTGAGCTAGCTACGTGAGGCGCCTAAGTGGGCCTCACCACCTAAGTGCGGAGTGCAATGTTCCCAAGTGTAAACATACATTCAAGCAAATGCATGATCCTACTTGAATGTCACTTTCGGATCCGAGTCCTCGCAGGCTACCTGTCACACTACTTCAAGCCTCGTGTAGAATTATCATTTTATTGATGGGCAACCCTCCGATGAATATGTAATTGGGTAGCTCCGACTGATTGATATATATTAGTGGACTACCCTCATTGAATAAATATCATATTGGGCAGCTGTGGTGATATAATATTTAGTTTGGACTACTCTCAGATGGTACATTTTTAGACCTCAGAACCTTGTTTCTACTCTAGACTCATCTCATGCACTAACTCCTGTTCTAGGATGTTCCAGTGCATATGGAACATGCCGATTTGTTCAGTCCTAATCATGCAAATATATAAACATGAATATATTTACAAAACAACCAATTCACACAATCATATCATGTAAATTAATTAATTCACACATTAAAATTAGCTCACTTGGGCTAATGATCATATCTGATACAATTTAAATCACTCCCACCAACATGTATTTTCCACAAAAATATATTTTTTAAGAACACTATTCGGAATAGTGAAACCTCGTTTATAAAATCTGAACAGGTTCTTAGTGAACAAAATCCACATTCCTGAGCCTTTAAAGCATACCAAGCAACGTTTAACACACAAATTAAACCAAGCACACCCAAGCGACCAGCAGAGAAGGAAACTGTTTTTGTAGCTTGAAAAACGTTCGTCCATATTTGGGGACCAGTCGTGAAGCATTCGAGCTATCCAAATCCATTCAACACATGTTTAACACCAAGAACACACAAATTCATACCCACATCCGCCATGGGGCAGTCACGGACTGCTCCATTCATTCTCAAAATTTTCTATTAATTAGATTAATGTTTGGGACAAATGTTTCTACACAATAGCTCCATCAAGCACGAACATTTGAAAGAGGCAAAAATGGGGCTAAAACCCAAGTGAGGAGAAAATCTACACTCTGGTGAAGAAAACTCCCAGATCCTGGTACAGCGTCCCATGTCTCTCCTTCTTGCCAGAAGCATGAAGCCGATCGGATCGTATTTTGAGAGGATTTCTCTGGGAAAACACAAAGTAGCTCTTGGACGCCCCATTTCTGCATTTCACGTTTTTTGTTCTTCTTTTAACATTGGAAAGCTTAACGTAGCGGGTTTTTCGTCATTTAGTGAACGCTAACGAAACCGTGTGGCGTTCTGTCGCCTTTCAGGATTTGATGTGATTTTACCTCGATCCATTTTCATCGTTTCTCTACTCATACCACTTATGGAACATGAGTACTTGTTATATGTGTCTTTCGTTGCATAGTAATCATTTCTGGCGAAATACGATGTCTCATATGCCAACTTCATTGTCTAGGAATATTACAAATTTTATGTTGCCCAACTAGACGATTCAACGGTACAATCCGTTTTGTGAGATCTAGAGAGCAGTCACAGTTTTTAGGCTGAAAATAACAATTTTGTATGATACGATTTTGCCATTTTCCAAAATTTATGTTCTCGGGTCTTATTCTCCCACTCCTTAAAAGATTTCGATCTAGAAATTCAGGATCTATCACTCACATGCATATGCAACGTGCGCTCTACCATGCATGTAACTAGCCATTTAAATCTCAAGCGACTAAACCACGTACCTTCATCCTAAACAAGAGGGATGGTAGCCATCGTGTCTCGCGCTCCCACGTTGACGCTGCTCCAACTCCCACCGGTCACAGCCATAGCACTCTCGCTGTACCTCACGGTCTTAACGTGTAAGACTTGATCATAGTTATCAACAATGTACACTGGTCCCTCCTCGAAGGTCCCATCCGTGTTAACCTCAATCGGCTCCCCCAATCCACCACACATGAGCTGGTCTGGGTATATATCGGGAGCATGGAGACGATGCAACGCACCTCGTGGACACGACATCTTTGGCGATGCGGCTAACCGTGCGCGGTGTCTGCTCTCGCGGGCAGAAGGATCCAGTCACCTCCGGCGTGGCTTCTCATGCCGGGCCTGACCACTCCTCTCTTAGATCACATTCAAAGGGAAACGTGATCACTAACCTCGAGGAACCCTAAGAGATTCGACGTCGTACATCACTTCTTAGCCATCATTTTGATGGTGAGAGGCAGCTATCATCAAGCACCTTCCCGGAGGTGTCTCTAATCAAAGTCAAGAGGCCAGTGATGGAGCTCTCTCCACCTCGGTTCAACATAACGGTGACCTGTGGCCTCCCATATATAATTCTCATATGGTGCCAAATACGCTGCTAAACGATAAGCGTGTGAGCGGAGTCCGCTAAGGGCAATTAATCCTCTACCCTTGAGTCGGGACACATGTTACTTGCATGCCCTCAACACACCGTGTATGCCAATCCATACACACCGTATTACACACAACCTTTGCTTGGTGTGTGCGTAGCACCTCTCCAGATCACAATCAGCGGCAATCGATGGATGTCAGCTCAATCCATGCCATGCCTGACATCCCACGAGCCTTATCGGCGCAAGCATAATTTCAAAGGGTATCAAGCCTCGAGTCACTTCGACTCCTATCATTCAACTTTAAGTCTACCATGATAACTTGTCCGTGTGTTTTCTCTCGAAGTCACTCCCGACTCCTATCTCAACTCTAAGTCTGTGATAATTATGAGTGTGTTTTCATATCGACGTTTCAGCAGCCGACACACTTGAGTACATTTCTAATTCAACACGAGAACTTCTTTGGATAGTAGTCCTAGGAACTCTTTCAACCCACACTCACAAGAGTGGTGAATATTACCGTGCACCCACACCGTCGATGCCGATGTTATTGTGCCGTTGCACGACAGCGATGTCATATTGACAACCCGATCGGCTCGCCGCGGGGCAGAATCACCAGTCTCCACTCACAATCCGAGCCTATCGGTCAACTCTGCCTACACCCTGGGAACATCTATACTTGGCTTCTCTAAAGGCCTTAACGCCAAGCCCCGATCAAGAGGCCGTGTGGGTGTAATGGCTGGTAGGTCCCGGTGTCAGTAGATGTGGTTGATCGTATCCATCGGCACATTGACTCGACAACCAACTGGTCTACCACTTTTACAAGGTCCATACAGCTTCCGATGCACAACTTCGATGTCACGCCCGATCCACTGGCCCCTACGGCCTATCTATGTTCTTGGAAGTGCTTGTATAGCACCCAGTGAAACTGGTTCCTCACAACCCTTACTGGGGTGTGGAGAATGGCTAGCTATACTCTCACGTCCCTACGGCGATTGAATGCATTGTCCCCACGAAAATCTTGATCCACAATCACTGAAATCCGAACTCATGCTCCAATCGACCCTAGTCTGAAACTGAGTCTGAAGCGAAGCCTTGCCTCTTCGAACTAGGAGAAAGTGATCCTCTCTCTTGTTACCAACACGTATCAAGTGCTCCAAGTATCCTCGATTTCTCTCTCTATGGTCAGGGTTGTCCCAACCATGGGTCATATCGGTAAGGCGAAGTCTACGATCACGTCTGAATGGAAAACTTTGGCCCATTCACCGTGTCTCCTGTATCCGTGCCAATCGAGAGACTCGTATCTCGAGGATGACATTGATCTCTCAATTTCATCATTGCCTCGGCCTTCTCTGGAGTCGTGACACTCCACGGGTGCCTGCACCACGTGTCTACCCAAAATCTCACCTCAGTAAGCCAAAACTTGTACTTATTGAACTTAGCGTAAAACAATCCTCAAGTGATGCTCATACTCCCGCTCACATTTGGGAATTGGAGATCGAAAATATCAAATCCTCGGGTCACTATGACAAACTGATCTAGATAAGGTTGGAACACCTTGCATGAGTCCATGAATGCATTTGGCGCCACCGTCAATCAAAGGGCATCCTGCCAGTGAACTTCTCGAGTGCCGCCTTAACACGTCACAAGCGCTATCTTAGGGATATCGTCTCCTAACCTCGAGGTGAGGGAGTAGTCTGTGAGAAATCCCATCTTGGAGCAGACCTCGCACTCCTCTGTGATCAAATAAATCATTAATCCTCGATAATGGAGTACCGATTCTTGATCGTAACCCTTGTCCAATATCACATGGTGGACTACGAGTTCTGCCTGTCAACCGGTGCCATCCTGTGCGAAGTCATAGAGATGGGTGAAATACAGGGTGTAACTCATGCAGAAGTGTATCCGCATCTGCGGGGAGGAGGTGATGCAGGTAGCTCATTTGGAAAAATGTTCGGCGTGCTCACAAACCGCTCCGAGGTAGATCTGAAGTGCAGATTCACTGGAGTCCTCTGAGTAAGGCTGCAAGCTAGCTAACCCGTAGTTGTCCCACCTAACGCTTGGACTCATATGCGTAAGAATGAAATCGGTGCCCCCTTTGTTCTGACACGAGTGCGAGTCTACTGGCGCGTGTGGGGCGGTGGCCTCTCACACGCTCCTGATCGATAGATCCACGTAGCTATCAACTAATCCATCCCAGGATGACATCGAACTACGACATGTTCATAATCCTCAAGTCCTTTGTGAGTAGAGTCACAGGACCTCTAACTCACAGCCTGCGTATATCGTACCCATTCTCACCATCCACCCCAGGGAGAATTCATCTGGCAACTCCTCTGCAGGTCTCAGAGGTCCTCGCCCATTCCACCTGGCCCCGGGCCCTCATTTTCACAACTAAGGCCTGCTTCTGGTACAGTCAGCGTCGAGGAGGTAATCTCATAGCCTCTAGCACTTTCGTTACAGTGCAGACAGTGAATTACACCACCTGAAGTCGGATCCTAACTACCACAGTGTCCATGCAAGCTCTCTCAGGGGTGCTAGGATCTTCTGTCTACATGCCTTATGGCCCCGTGCTATAGCATTGACGTAATACCTACCGCCTGCGGCAAAGTCATTGATTAAGCGCGATTGTGCGACCCGGTGCCGTGGGCCGTTCTCGTCGCCCTCTGCTAGCCATCTACATTGGTCGAATGGCAACCGCGTTCATGTAATTTCCATTTAGGTCACAACTTCTTAGCAATGCGGATCTTGATTACTAATAGACTTGACAACCATGAACTGACCCATTCATTTTCTAAGTGGTGCTAAATTCAACCACTTAATTCATTTCTACTATAAAATTCTAGGCTCTTGTTCATTTCGGCACCCAAATCACAAGGTCATAATTCCCGACCTTAGCATTCACCGATTTTCACATCATCACACCATGCATATAATTTTAAATTGCACAACCACCGCGCGATCACCATTTCAAATGGTAGTTAAATCCATCTACAGTATCTCTAAGGCATAACCGGCCCGAGACACTAATCATACACACATAACTGTTGTATCGCATAATCAATTCGCGATTTAAAATATTGTTTTCAACAAAATTTTATTTTCAAAAATTTTATTTTTCGAAAATTTTATCAAAATTTTATTTGATTTTGTTGAATTTAATAATTTTTTTCGAAAAAATTTTATTTACAATGAGCAGGTAATTGTTGACTGAGAGCGAGTCAAAACGGATGTCGTGAGTGCCCAGAGTGCCTTGCCCGAAGCAAACCAGGCGCGAGCCGCAACGCCCCTTGGCCATCCAGCCGCACATACCGTGCGCCCGGCCCCTTCCTATATGGCAGCGCTGCGCCTATCTACAAGCTGCGCAGCTACCCTTGTATCATTCGCCCGGCGCCACGTCGCGCTGCCGCTTCGCTATGGCGGCGCCCAGCACTGCCCACCGCCAGTAGCGTCGCCACTTTACTTGGCCCAGCGCGTCCGTGCCGCGCCGTAGCGCGGCGCTGCGCGCCTGACGCCCGGCGCCAGCCGCGGCCAGCGCCCGACCTGTAGCGCGCTGTGCCCCAGCGCTCTTTGTCTGCGCGATATAACCAGCGCCTTGTCTTTGCCAGCGTTCCTAAATCTGGTCTCGCGATACCACAAATCGTGGCGTACCAACAATTTCCCGAACCAATTTTTAAGTTTTCATTATAATTAAATTTTTTTTTCCAATTGTTTCCAGCAATGGAAAAATCACTAAAATCTCTAAAAATCATTTTTTTTTTCATTTTCCATAATACTCAAATAAATTTGTAAATATTTATTTTTTTTTCTCCATTTCCTTCAATTTTTTTTTTCAATTTGTAAAATCTTAGGAAATTATTTTCTCACCTCATAACCAAACAATTTTAAAAAATTTGTTGTTTCTTTAAGTTTTGTGCTGCTTTACGTGCGACTCAAAACATTTTCACTTCTAAACTCATCCATGTGCTAATCACCAAGCACACAACATTATAGCACATTACAAACCATGTTATACACACAATCATCAAATATTCATCAAACCACACAAAACACATCAACACACGTGCACGTAGTGTCCTAGTTTTGTCCTGTGATTTTCCTAGGTAATCTCATACCTAACTCAACATCAAACCACACCTAGTGGTGATGTTTTTACATTTCCATGGCCTAAGCCCAAATTTTCTATTCATAGGTTCCCATGAAGCCTATACTCCACACCATACCACCTTGTGGTGATGGATACCGCCTTAGAGCTCCCTAGGTGTGTTCGTATGCCTAGCTCGATACCAGGCGCGACGCCCAAAACCGGGGTCCGGTGACTACCCGTCAACCGGAATACTCGTGAATGGGTGACCCGAGCATTTTCACACGAAATCGAGAGCGAGTCTCCTTTGTATGCGGGAGCTCTACCCCGATACAAAGCACAGTAAACTGTCCCAATCAACAATATATGCAATATATATATCCAATACGGCCACTTGGGCCCATCAACTGTACTCAACACAATATATTCAAACTATATCCAATAGTTTCAAGAGTTAATATTTTTACTCTTTAACAATACATATATTAAGATTGGAAAAATTCTAATACATGTACAACCACCAAAGCCACATCCCGGCTTTCTTCACAATAAATCTCTAGGACGAGCAGTCCTCTGCCGCTCCACATGCTGTGTAAAATGGGGATCCCACGACCAGAGTGAGCCTTCAAAAGAAAGCTCGATAGGAGATTCGTGCTAAGTGAAGCTCTCTTCAGCTGCTAAGTGCGGTCTCGATGTTCAAGTCAAACATACATTCAAGCAAATGCATGATCCTACTTGAATGTCTACATGACCAACTCGGATCCAGGAGTCCTCATAGGCTTCTGTCACACTCGCCTAAGCCTCGTATGAGAATTATCATTTATTAGTGGGCAACCCTCAGATGAATATATATATATCAATTGGGCCGCTTTCAGACGATTGATATATATTAATTCATTAATGGACTACCTCGATGAATATAAATATCAGCGGGCGCTCGTGGTTGATATAATATTTAGTTTGGTTACACTCTCCGATAATTTGATAGCAACTACCCTCCGAACTAACCTTTGTTTCTCTAGACTCATCTGTGCACTAGCTCCCCATTTTCTGGATGTTTCGGTGCCATGAATCCACATGTCGATTCAGTCGATCCCAATCACATGCAAATATATAAACATGAATATGTTACAAAACAACCAATTCACACAATCTATCATGTAAATTATTCAATTACACATTAAAATTAGCTCACTTGGGCTATGATCATATCACGATAATTTAATTTAAATCGCTCCTGTATGTATTTTCACAAAAATATATTTTTTAGAACTTACTATTAAGAATAGTATGAAACCTCATTCGAGAAAATCACGAAAACAGGTTCACTTAGTGAACCCGTCACCATTCACAGGCCCCAAAAGCATACCAAAACAAGCGTTTGTAACACTGCAAATTGAAGCCAAGCACACCCCAACGGCCATATGAGGGACGGCTGCTGCCAGTGAAAAGCCTTGCATCGGTCGGTCCATATTTGGGACGATCGTCTAACCATTCCCTCATTCAACACATGTTTAACACCAGAACACACAAATTCATGCCCACATCCATGTGGGAGGCCGATCACGGATTTGCTCCATTCGACCTCTCAAAATTTTCTATTAAGTCGATCCCAATGTTTGGGACCGTCGAACCACCTGAGCCTCATCAGCTCAAACATTTTGAAAAGTACTAAAAATGGGAGATAAAACCTTAGGTAAGGAAAATCCCTGCCTCGAGGAGTTTGAAGAAACTCCAGATCCGGGTCCACGCGTGGCACAATCCAGCGTGTTAGAACTTTCTCCTTCTTGCCCAGAAGGCTGGCCCAGACGGTTAGATCGCGCGTATTTTAGAGAAGTTTCTCTCTAGGAAAAAACACAAATAGCTCTTACGGGCGCCCCATTTCTGCATTTCACGTTTTTATTTCTTCTTTTAACATTGGAGAAAAATAGCATGCTTGATTTTTAAATCATTTAGTGACTTAATAACTTCGTGTGGCGTTTACGTCCCTCTTCCCAGTTTGATATTGGCTTCCTCGATTAGATCCATTTTCATAGTTTCTCTACTCACCACTTATGGAACATGAGTACTTGATACCGTTGCATCGAAAATCGTTTCGACACCGTCACGATGTCGTAAGCGATGATGCAATCCGGCCATGCCGGAATATTACAATTGCTTACATGTGCTAACTGGAGTTGCGAGCGATTAAGCGGTACAATCCGTTTTGTCATCCGAGATCTGAAGAATAAATTACGGATTTTTAGCTGAAATAACAATTTTGCCTTAACGAGTCGATTACCATTTTCCAAAATTTGGAATTTCTCGGGGTCTTCGTACATGTATTAAAAACTCTTTAAGTTTAATATATGTATTGTTTAAGAAATAAAAATATTAACTCTTGTAACTGTGGGTATAGTTGGTTTCATAGTTGGCATGCATTAGTCTTTGTTTGTGGGCCCAGTGGCGCGTATTGGATAATATATATTGTGTGTATATATTGGGCATTTGGAGACCTATATCTGTGAATGCTTGTTTTTAGGTAGAGCTCCCGTGCAAGCTGCACTTTAGATTTTCTAAAGTGGCGTCGGAGTGGCCGATCATGATGGTGTCAACGGACCGGGTTATGGGGCGTCACAAGGCGTGTGCTTTAATGCAGTGAAAAACAAAGAAATCCTGATTTGAGGAGATATTCTGTGGAACTTTGTTTAAGGGGAGGATTGTTGGAACAGGCCAAAGTCCCATCAATTAAATTAGGAAGATAATGAATTAATAGTAACAGACATCGAGATTGGTATGAGGCCTTTGGGAAAACCTAAAAAATCATGAGGTCCTTAGACCCAAAGTGGACAATATACAATGTGGAGGGATGAGTCCATAAGGTTTCCCTCTGAGCCACAAGCCCCCTCACTCCTTGGCATGTGCTTTGAATGTAAGTGAAGACCAGGAAATCACGATTTGAGGAGGGTCGGTGGTACTGTTTGAGGAAGGAAACATTGGGTATGCCTTGATAGGCTCGAAATGTTTGCTATGTAAAAAATCTTGCTCACACCCTAATATTAACCATACACTAAATCGCCTCAATAATAATGAAATATGAGTATGTCGTCTGAGGATTAGGTTACTAGTGCGTAGAATAGTCTAACTTTATTTGAGATTAACCACAAGGTGAGTTGAAATGAAGCAAACTAAAATTAAAGAAATCCTAAACAAAGTCTCTCATAAGCAAAAGAAAATGTAATTACAAGAAAGCCTAGGGTTCATCTAATAAATTCCTATGAGATTCAAAATGGTCCCAATGATGCCTAAATTATATTAATGGCAAAATTCACCTAAGTATACTAGTATTCTTTTTCAAACAATAACAATCTACCACTGGAAAAAGTTATAATATATCTCTACCTCAAACCATCATAATCAAGGATGAACCAAGCAATTGAAATCAACAAGCCACATGTAACCCCTGAAATATCTCTATTCTATATGGTGAAACATGACATTCTATTCATGTTCTAACCTAATTGTTTCTCAACCTCAAAATTATGTCACAAATCATGTGTGGTGATAATTCATCAATAAGTATTAAAAAAACGAATAGAACATTTAATATATAGAAAATCAAACATTAAAGATTACATATCCAAGCTAAACACCATAGTTCATTGTTAAACTACATAAAGCAAGAAAATGAGATTGCTCTGGAGGGGAGAAATGCAAAAACCATAATAAATGAGAAAAATATAGGAAAGAGAAGAAGAAATAAGCATATTTGGATTGAAGCCTTCTTCTCTTCAAATCTTCTCTCCTTCAAGATCTTCTTTCTAAAAGAGATTTTCCCTAAGTGTTTCCACCAGAGGAACCCTCCCTGCCTGTGAACTCTCCTTCCTAAAAGCCTAATTTCCTTTTCTTATAAAGCCCGAAACCAAGAGAGCCTCGAGCATCCCACGTGTGGCGTGACAGATCGGCTTATTACCAGTAATGATGGTTTAACACTACTAAGGTTGTCTGGAGCTAAATGGTGCGGCGTGAAATTGCCGCATTGCGGTGAGAGTGCTTTCACGTTGCGTGGAACTCTTCGCTTGACGTGATAATTTCACGCTGCACCATGATTTTCAATCTCTTTTTGATGATTTTCTGAGAAACAAGTCGATCGCTTGAGAAACCGGTTGACCTTTTGAGCAACAGGTCGATCGATTGATCTTTCTTTTGCTTCCTAACTTTCCGAAGCCGTAACTTCTTCATTCGAACTCTGAATTGTGAAATCTTAGTGTCTACGGAAAGCTCTTGAAGTCTAGAATGCATCCTTACTAACAAGGGAGCCATGGGAAGACATCATGTAGACAAAAAGATGACATATTTTCTACAGCTGCATGATGACTTTGTTGAATTTTGCGATGGTTGGCTGTCACAAAATTGAGAAAAATAAAGCATTAGGATACTTATTTATTTCATAAAACCACTAAAACCTAAAGAAAAACATGGGGATAAATGGTATTTAGGAATGCTCATCATATCTTGAAGTCCTATCGATTAGAAATAGGGGAAGATTATGAGTTGATAAGCATAAACAGCATCCAGTACTATGAGGCTAATTTGGAAAAACCAAAAACAAAATCATAAAAAACCTTAGACCGAAGTAAAGACAATATCGTCTTGGGGTGTAAAAGGGATGTGTCCATAAGATTTCCTAATAGAACCACAAGCCTCTGACTGTACCAAATGTCTCTTGTTCTCCTCTCACATCTCTATCCATTTCATATAGTTTCCATGAACTCATTCGATCTTATTACCTTTTCTTCTCATAACATAAAATATTTATAAAGATACTTTTAATAACTTTTCATTTTATACAAGGAAATGTAATATTATTATCAATAAACAGATATTCTTTATAAAGAAAAAATTTGGCTTCTAAAGTTGGGCCACTGGCCCAATTTGTTTGATTTTGAACTTTTGACAACTTGAGGAATATTATATATATATATATATATAATGTAAACATTAATAAAAATATAAGAAAAACCATAATGATATCTGAAGTAGCTTGATTCTACTTACTTTCCCGCAGTCTGTTTCATTAATTTAAAAATTCTGATGAGCTACCAACACTTGAATTGAATGAATAATACTCTTTGATAAAAGTATAGAGTCTTCTCCATTCATACTAATCTTTTAACCAAATTCATTGCTAATTACGAATTAATTCTATTTCTTTAGATTTGATATTGGAAGGTGGCTATATATATATATATATGTTACTTTGAACAGACAATCAATATGATATTTATAGATGCACCGGTTGGTGCTGGATTCTCTTACTCAACAACTCAAGAAAGTTACTTTATGGATGACCACAATCTTGCTATTCAATGAATTTATGAAGAAGGTATGTAAAAATATCTATTTACCTATAATACATGGATCGAATTTACCTTATTTAGAATTATGTCGA
The DNA here is from genome assembly GCA_016808115.1 of Tetrastigma voinierianum. Lineage (NCBI taxonomy): Eukaryota > Viridiplantae > Streptophyta > Magnoliopsida > Vitales > Vitaceae > Tetrastigma > Tetrastigma voinierianum. The sequence goes on along the minus strand of JAEQBH010006253.1, from coordinate 40,811 downwards.
CATTATAATAGACTAATAATAGTATACAAGATATTTTATTTTAATTGTCCAACATTATAAGGTTTTTTTTTTTTTTTTTTGGTTTTTTTGGTGTGTACCCCTGCTCTTATAGATCCGCCCTTCTATTTGTAATAAGGGTTAATAACATGTATAAAAGTTATAATTGGTTGTGGTTAGGAGCGACAACATTATACATTGGATTACTCTATCTCATTCTCATCCCTGATTACATTATTATGTCTAGTCTCGGGCTCAAACCCGTGTTAGAACGGGGTCATTTTTTCTGATTCCCGTTAACAAAACTTAAGTACTCAAGTTAACCAAATTAACACAAACATGATATGAATAATAATGATTAGGTAAAGCATATAAATTTTCGACGACTCTGACTGGTATTGTAGGAATTGGTAGAAATGAATATTGATTCTGATATTTTCCATTGAATAACTTGAGATATAAAAAATATAAATTGAAGCAAGAAATGAAAGAATGAATTGGTAACTAAATCTAGACTAGGCATATTTGTACTTAGAATCAATCTAAATCTAAATATTAGATATTTTGTTGAGTTCTAAATCTAAATCATATTTAGAATCTAATTGTCCAATATGCCCCCATAGAGTTGGAGCTTGAAGGAAGACCAATCTTGAGTAATGTGATAATGTATGCGGGAGTAGGGTTTGGTGAAGCATCTGCAATCTAATGCAGGAGGCAACATGTGTAACCACGAAGATCACCGTTACGAGCTTCGTTCGTGAAGAGTGGTTGGTAGGCGAAAATGTGTGCTATAAAATGTATATGCCTAAGTGCACAGTGCACGCGTCATCTCAAATAATAAAGTGAAGAAATAAGTATTGTCCCACGAGGATAAGGTTACTAATTACCGAAATTAGAATAATCATAACTTTATTTGGATAACATAAAGGGGAAGTGATTAAAATAGAAAACAAACTAAACTAAAGAAATCCGAAACTAAAGTCTCTAACATACAAAGAGAAAAAGTAATCATAAGCCTAGGGTTTTGATTTCATCTAACAAATTCCTATGGTGAGATTAGAAATGGTCCCAATGATGCTAAATTATATATTAATGGGGATTTTACCAAAGCATGTTATTCTTTCTCAAGCAATAACAATCTACCATAAAGTTAATGTATCCTGCCTCCCGACTACCATAGCTTGAGAATGCCAGGCATTAGAAACCCACAAAGCCACATGTAACCCACAAATATCTCTATTATATGGAGAAACATGACATTTTATCAACCTCAAATTAGGTCACTAATCATGTTAATGGTGATCAATCATCAACAATCATAAGAAATTTAATAGAACATTTAATATATATAAATCGAAGAGCATCGAGATTACAAATCAAGAGTTTAACACCATAGTTCATTGTTTGTTAATGACGAGAGTACTCGCGCCCCGGTGCACGACCTTGCGGGTACTAACGGATCGAGACACGGTCCTCTCTTTTAATCCACGATACAATTCCTTTTCTCAATAAAACACATTTCAAATGTCTCATTTGTAAAGGATAATTATCTTTATGAAAATATATACATATCTATCCTGCGTTAACTTAAAGGGCCCCATCATTTTGTTCTCAATACATTTTTCATTCAATATGGCATTATATGCCCATTGCTCAATTTCTCACATTTATATGGATCTCGATGTGGACACGATAGTGTAATCTTCGGGTTACTTTCGAAATCCACAAGAGCCGTGGTGGGACGGGTTGTCAGACCCCCGAGTTATGGGGCGTCCTTGACTTGAATATCGAGGAGCATCTAGGTAAACAATTACCTACCGGGAGCTCGAGGTGTGGTATCCACACATAAGTATGGTCGATACGGCACAACGGTATTAGAGCTTGGAGTGTGATTACCTAGGCTGTGGGCATGCATCACGATGCCAGCTTCGCGACTTGATGTTAGCCAGAGCTTTGTAGGTATCACGATACCCCTGGGGCTCATTGGGCGTAGATTGCAGAACATGCGGGGAGTTGTGAGTCTGAGCTATAGTATGTGGATGCTTGGAGCTCAATGTTTGGTACAAGCATCACAACAGCATAGCTTAATTATTAGGTTTAGGTTTATGATTCCACCTGAGTGTTGCTCGGTGTCGTGTAGCATAAAACAGCGGTATTACCTGCAAGGTCACAGGTAAGGTGATTAGCAAGATTTATGGGATGGGTTTAGACCAATGCATACATCGTGTGTTCCATGTTGTACTCGATGTGTGCTACATGATGTTGCATGTTTGTGATTGTGTGATTGTGTGTTACAAATTGTGTGAAATATATATATAGGGTATGATGTATATAGGAAAAGGTGAACACTAGGTTAGAGAACATAACCTTAGGGGTTCGGGAAATAAAGGAACATGATGGTTCAGGAACTAATGTTTTCTAGCGTTTGGCATTATGCACCACTAACGAAATAAGAAAATAAGATCTCAATTTGCTATTTGACATGTGTAGATGGAAAGTGAGGAGGCGAGAGTGTGCAGAGGTGTCACATAAGGCAATATGACCGGCCTTTTGTTTTTACCGGCGGGGCAACAATAAGGTCATGCGGTGCATGCATCAAGGTCGAGTGATACCATTCTCCGCGAAAGCCAATAGAAAAAAATTGCATGCATAACCCCTTAGAGCTCTTGAATTAAACAAATAACATGCACTTAAATGGCTCTAAACACTAGTGTATGCCCACCCCTACCATGGAAATGAGCATTGCCCTCCATGCATCGAAGGATACACACCACATTGAGACTATAGAGAGGAAGGGCCCATCTGGTTACATAAGAGATTAGGACTCCTTTATGAAAAACACAAAATAAAACAACTAAATGAATAAGCGAAAAGAAATGCAAGAAAAGGAAAGAAAAGCTATATACAAGGGTAAGGCAGTGCGGTGAAAGACACCTGATATAGCGGATCTACGGTTCGCTGTCTCGCGGTTGATTCTCGAAATGGCTTTAGCGTGACCATTGACTTTAAAAAGTTTTCATTTTCGGTTCTCAATCTCAACGCTAGCATGGGTGGCGAACTACCTTGGCGATGAAGGTCGGTCCATCCGACGAGGTTTGCCCGGAAAGATGTGCAGCGAGAAACTCTGGCGGTACCTTTTTGGTGAGTCGAGGTCTTCCGCTGCAATGTTCTTACGTCGCGACCGGCCTCTCACTGTAAATTCTCGGCTATCATCAGTTCACGCCTCAATTCATTATCATTCATACTGCGACATCGTTTACCTTAGCGAATGAAATTTAGAGTTTTAATGGCCCGATATGCTCACGTGCTCCATTCCATTACGGGATGTGACATGCCTTTCCATGAATTAACCTATAGGAGGTATATAAGAATAGTTTTAAAGCGGTACGGTAGGCCCAAATAACTGCCGTTATTGGCGATCCGATTGGGGTGTCGTCTTTCAAATATGTATGATCTCCACATTGGCCGGTCGGCAATGCGTGGGTGGTAGTACATTAGGCTTATGTGTGTGACTCCATAATTTTTTAACATATTTTCAAAAGGTCGATTACAAAAATGGAGCCCACCATCACTAATGATTGCACAAGGCATTCCAAAGTGAGAAAAAATATGTTCTTTCAAAAATTTCAAAACAACCTTGTGGTCATTAGTTCTCGTTGGAATGGCCTCCACCCACTTAGAAGCATAATCAACTGCTAATAAAATGTAAAGGTACCCACAGGAGGGGGGGGAGGGGGGGAAGCAGAGTCTAAGCCCGACAAGCGAAAATCTCAATAATTAAAATAGGGGTAAGAAGTCATGTTCTATTTTTGTGATCCTCTCTAATTGTTGGCGAGCCACGAGGTTTTGCAAAGTCAAGCAATCTTTAAAAGAGTGGGCCAATAAAAGCACTTGTAGGATTTTGTCGTATTTCTTGGCGAGAAATGCCCTCCACAAGCTTGAATGTGAGGAAGGTGAGTACCCCAACTTAATCGTCTTTGGATACACACCTTCTCATCAGTGATCAAAACCGATGATATTTAAACAAGTATGGATCGTAAAATGGTACATTTTTTTATGTCCACCAAAAATTTCCTCTTACGTTGAGGAGGTCCATTGGGATGAAATACGTCGCATATAGTTTGCTGTCCGCATACCATGGGCAGTGGACAAGAGAAAAAAGTTGCTCATCGGGGAAAGTGTCGCCTATGGGCAGACCTTCAGAAATTGTCTCCGAAACTAAATGAGAAAGGTGGTCAGCTACCACATTCTCGACTCCCTTCTTGTCCTTAATGGTCAGATTAAATTCTTGATAAAGTAAAATCCACTTGGTGGGGCGGTGGTATCTACGCTTAGAGAGCGAAGTACTTTAAGCATTGCGTAGTGAAAATATTAGAGGACTACCTGATGGACTAAACTTTTCTAGGGCAAAGACTACAACCAAGAACTCTTTTTCCATAGTTGTATAATTGAGGAGCGAGTCCTAAAAGTCTTGGCATAATAGATCACAAATGCTTTTTATCTTCCCACTTTGCCACTAATACAACCCTTATGACATAATCACTAGCGTCACACATGATCTCAAAGGAGGTCACGATTAGGCGGATCATGATGGGGTGACACTAACACACATAGTTATTTGTTTAATAAGGCACGCCGCCCCTCACATGCACAGGACCATTCAAAGTGACATCCTTGGCAAGCAAATTGCACAAGGACGTGCTATGGCACTAAAATCTCTTATGAACCTCCTATAAAATCCTGCATGACCTAAGAATGACCGTATATCCTTGACACACCCAGAATTGGGTAAGAGTTGGAGATCAACTCAACTGCATCTACCTTTATTCCTTCTCTTGACACGTGTCTAGCATATAATCCCCTTGTGTGTGAAATGACACTTCTCCCGAGTTCGGCACTAAATTCTTCTCGACACCTTTAAGTACTCTCGCCCAAATTTTCGGACATCCCTCATATGAATCTCTCAAAAGAAAGAAATCGTCCATGAAAATCTGGAATGTTCTATCATATCACTAAAAATCCCATCATGCTGTTTGCGGAAGGTCCTTGGTGCATTACCACATATTGAAATCCGAAGGGCATTTTTCTAAAGGCAAATGTACCGAAAGGGCAAGTGGTTTTTCTCTTGATGCTTCTAGAGTATCTCAATTTGATTATACCACAGTACCCATCTAGAAAACAATAAAATTCATGCCCTTGAATCTCTCCATTTGATCACAAAAGGTTGAGGAAAATGATCTTTCCTCGTGCTAGCGCGTTAAGTTTCCTATAGTGCATGCACACCCTCTAACTGTGTGCAGCCAGTGTGAATTAGCTCATTGTGTTGCTACTGATGACCCCATATTTTTTTGGAACTACTTGGGTTGGATTAACCCACTTGCTATCTGCGATGGGGTAAATAACACCTACATCCAGCAATTTTAAGACCTCTTTCTTGACTTCTTAGCTAGGTTTTAGCCTTATTTGTGATCGTCTAAGTGACATCCTCTTCCAAATGTGAATCTGTGTGTGCAAATGAAGGCTAATTCCCTTAATATGCGCAATGGTCCATCCTACGACCGGTTTTTATTGGAGTTCTCGATATCTCTAAGTATATTCTCTTATTTGGCTCTAAAGAGGAGGATATGAGTCACCAGGGAAAATCTTCTACCCACAGGAATACATATGAGATCTGATATTAAGGGTTTCAACTCAAGCTTATGTGGTTTCTCTTTCGAAGGTAATACTCTGTCCTCAATTGGTGGCAATTTTCAAATCTTGGTGCCACCCCATTCGCCTCCATTACCTCATTGTGCTCAATTATGGGTGCGAAGCTCAATAGGATGTGTACCTCCTCATTGGCAACACAGCAGGCTTGAGACAAGGTGAGAGGGCCATCATATGAAACATGATCTACATAGTTACGCACAATAGATTCTATCATGTTGCATAGGCGTCCTCATCATCCCTATCTCCTTATTAACATTGAAGATATTGATTAACGATCATGTTACCAAAGAATAACGTCATTAGTCCTCCTATAGTGTATTATGGCATTGATGTGAGGGCCTGCAAGAATCGCTGGAAACTAAGTCCCTTATTCTGCCATAGGTGAGTGTCAAGGAACAACAAAATCCACAGGAAGAAGTAGAACTTGTCTACTTGCACCATCGTCTTTCAGCATACCTCTGGAATTTTCACTATGGTCGACTAGGCTGAAGGGTGATGTGGTCGATTCTACTCTCACAACCTAGCTCAGCAGCATATCTCACAGAGTATGGCAACAAATTAACACGCCTCCCAAGTCCACTAGGCATGTCCCAATTTTGAGATTTCCATACTATGGAAATAGTGGGGCTTCACTGGATCTTTGTATTTTGGGGAAGCAGAGTTGTCTTTAATCAAAGGGTGATTGTTCGGTCATAAATGCATCTTTGTTGACACCTAACTTTCTTTTCACATTACACAAGTCTTTCAAGAACTTGACATATGTGGGAGTACTTTATAACAAAGGAATATTTACCTTAACTTGTTTGAACAACTCATAATTTCAAAATGATTGTTCAATTTCTTGGGGAAGCTCCCAACCTATGAGGTATGGAGCAAGAGGGACAAGGAGCCAGCTTTATCTTTTTGGCTCGACATCAGCATATCCTAGGGTTATACTTGTCAGACACATCCCTCTTTGGTGGTTCATTTTGAAAATCTTTGTTGCCTTTGGAAAACTCTTTGTATTTGAGATGATTTTATCAATTGTTTTTCACTTTGAAGAGTGGTGGCTTGACCTTACAATGTTCAAGTTACATTGTTTGGACTTGAGATTCAACACTATTTTAGAGGGGTTTTGGATGGTCGACAAGGGTTTCCTTTTTCTTGATGAAAATTGACCATAGAAAGATGTTAACAGCAGGATCTCATCATTTAAGGTTGTTTGAGAATATTAGGTGTGAGGTAGTTGTTGAGCTTGGTGCGTGTCCACCAAACTTCTCTTATGTGGAGGTTAGTAAAGCTATTGATTTTGATTCCCTTGCAAGAGGGTGGAACCATAGATTAGGATTCTAGAAATCCTCTCGAGGACCTTGATTTTTGGGTGAGGGCTTGATTTGAAAAGCCTTAGGTTTGCAGAGTTACATTTGCGGTTATTTGGAAAATGGTTTAGCCTCCCCTCGTCTTCCAGCGAAGTTGGTGCTTACCCTGCCCTAGATTATAAGTTTCGAGGTATGGAGAGTTGAAGGGCTTCCTTTGGTAGGTAAAGGCATTAGCTTGCTCTCATTTGGATTGCTCCTTGACTTGGGAAGGTTAGGGTAGTTAATGGTTGAATGAGTGAGGTCCTGTTCTGAGATGATGCATGATGCTCTCACCTCAGTCCCTGGCGAGGTACCTTGGAACAACAATCACCCTCATTCCTTTTTTTCGAATTAGACTCTAGCACCCTGGTTAAGTATTTTCGTTTGCAAGTCATCATTCTCTTAAGTGATGTATTCTTCCTCTTGTAGGTGTACTATGCACTTGCGGTATCCTAGGAGGTATTAGTCTCCCAGTTAGAGCATTTTCTCTTCTATTGTATCCAAAAAATTGCCTGACCTCCCCGAGCGCTTTTCTCATAGAACTCCACGCACACATCATTTGGATCATATTGTTATTTAGAAAGTCCTTGGCAATATCACTAATTTGTCCAACATCCAAACCATGATGAGGGAGAGGCGTGGAGGAGATCACTGCCTCTTTCATTAATGTAGGTTCGCTGGGTTTTGAGAAAGTTTTGGATTGCTCGCATGGAGTGCATTGAATACGTGCGGAGGGAAGAATTTGTTCGAATTCATTTCGCATGTCTTCCCAAGTGAAAGTGTGGATTATGGGAGCAAGAGAGAGTGAAACCATATTTTGGCCTTTTCCTTCAAAGAAAATGGGGAATAAAAACCATACAATTATATGGGTCCTGTGGAGGGGTGATTACGTGGAAAGGAAATCATTGAAACGTATAAAATCTCATGAATGAGTAAGGAGGTTTTGGTCGACCCCTTGATACACGGGGAGAAGGCGAATCATCTCGACTGTAAGGGTGGTTAACCTTTTCGGTGGAAATGCATGAGTTTGTTGTGGTTCTTTGAGGTTGCGAGAATCTCTGAAGGGTCCTTTCCACATTAAGCAGGGGAAAGGGGTAGGGAGGCTTTCGATATTGATTTTGCTGAAAATTTCCCTCCATGCGGGTTTTGGCGGTGTACCATCTCTCCTTGTCATGGGCTCATAGGGTCTTGTGGTTGTACTAGGTAACCGCGAAGTCAAGTTAAAATATGAGTTTGTTGATTCGGGATGTTCCATTTGAGGATTAGGGTTCTCTTGACAGCGTCTTGCTGGACTGCCGGGAGGATGTCTTTGAGGTATAACACAAAGTCATTGCTCAAATCAGGACATGCACGATATTACCCAGCGGGATTGTCCACTTATATTATCTGAAAAGAATTAAAAAGAAAAGATGAAGAGCGTGCAGTTGCAGTAAATTTGCAAGTACCCTGCTCTCTGGATAGCTGATGCCCGCCACTCACCTCGACAGGCGCCAAAAATGCTTCATCTAATTTGTGTGCTGAAATTATTCCCAAGCGTAGGAACTGATGTCGTCGAGCATTATAAGACTGTGGGAGTCCACAGGTCATTTCCACATGGAGTTGTTTCCTAGATGATTATTAGGGATTGTTATCAATGAATGTGCAAATAAGTAAGATCTGGAGGGTTTGATTGATTGGTTGTTAACGATTGACTTAAACTATTTTTAAACGAGAAGAGTGATGGGATCATGGGTTTATCTCCTGACTAGGTAACACCCACCTCTCACTTACAATCTCATCTAGGAGCCATTGATGAATGGTCTTCGATGGGGATATAACTTTAAAAGCTTTTATAAGACAAAGAATAAATGAAAGATATCAAACGCTTGCTTAAACGATTTGATTGGACTCTTAGTTTGCATTGAGATCAAACCTGATGTGTGCAGAAAGTATCTTGTTCACCTTGTCAAGATGCAAAACTAAAGTTTTATAAGAATTTTAGCAAGTGTTCAATATCATACAAATACGTGAAGCACAGAGGGTGAGTGTTGTTGAAGGAGGTGAGTTTCCACCCTTAGAACCTATCATGGAGGTTTAGAACTCCATTAAAGCGGAATTGATTCGCAATTCAGCTGGAACATTAAAAGATTATGTGAATTGAAATAATACTTCAATTGCAAGGTTGAGATATAAAAAGCGTAGAGTCCTCAGCGAATACAAGTTATAAAAACAAGTGACCAGTTACAATTTAGCTTAGAATCGGAAGAAACTAACTATACACTTTCTAGAAAACCTAGAAGATATGAGAAAAACTCTAAAGGTTGAGCCAAAGCCACAATCCGAACTCCTTCAATTCTGCCCTAAAGTGGGCTTAAATACAATCCACATTAGTGATCTCGAAGTGGGAATCAAAAGACGAGCGTGCCCTTGCACCAAGATCGAAATTCCTTTTAAATCCTGCAAAGATCGCATGTTGGTACCGGTACCAAAACTCCACTGGTTCTCCAACAACACTTGGGTACCGGTACCACTTTGGTTTTATACCGGTACAACAACTCCACTGTGTCTCATTGCATGTGGGTGCCGATACCAGTTAGTGTGGTACCGGTATCAATGTCCTGATTGCCTTCGCCCGAGCGCGGGGCTTCGGCCGGTGCCTTGAATCGATAAGCGATGATCAAGTTGGCTCTAGAACCAAAAGCGCTATGAAAGTGTACGGGACTCGAACAACACGCACATGCATAAAAAATGGTAGAAAAGGTCAAACACCTATTCTACACACAAAATGGCATAAAACATAGAAATTTAGAGAGCTTAAAGCCTATATAAATGATGCACTTTTATATATCTAACAATACACTAGCGAGATAAATGCGGAAACACACCGGTGCTATGTAGAATGACGAGAAGTATGTAGTGGAGTTTAGAAAGCTTGAAGGTAAGCTCATGTTGAGTTAATTGTACTAGGCATGACGGGCCTGCTTGAGACCATAGATGGCTTTGCGTAATCGGCAGACGTGATTGGAGTGCTCAGTGTCTGTGAAGCCCTGTGGTTTAGCCATGAAACATCCTCAGTGAAGGTGCCTGTAAAAATGCATTGTTGACATCTAGATGACGGATACACCACTCGTGACTAGTAGTGAGAGAGAGAACTAATCGAACAATGGTTGGTTTCACCACCAGACTGAAAGTGTGATGATAATCAAGGCTAGGGTGCTGATGAAAACCCTTGGTAACTAGCCTAGCTTTGTACCTGTCCACAAAACCATCAAGTGAGCGTTTGATTCAAAAGATCCTTGCTATAATTCATAATGTTTTGAACGAATCGAGCGAGACAAATTCCCAAATGTTGATACACGAACAGGGCATCAAACTCTTTGAATCATTGTGCCAATGCACCATTTGGGGTCTTTGATAAAACTTGGGTTGTAGAGAATTCGGTTTCAAGGTCATGGGCTAGTTGGGTAGAGAGAGTGAGTTTCTGGATTGGTTTGTGGATGTTGTGGCGAGAAAGGGTGACCTCTCTCTTAAAGAAGAGTACGGGTAGCTGGACGGGAGCAAAAGTTAGTGGGGGCGCTCGAGCAAAGAGGTAGGTGGGATGTGATTGGGAAGCTCGGAGGGTGGTGTAATGGGAGTCGATAAGGTCGGGATGTGGTGATTAGGAGGCCCGAGAGGGTTATCAATAGTGGGGAGGTTTCCAGGTCGTTTAGGTGCTCATGTGAGCTGGAAGGGTGTCGGAGATTGGGGCAGGAGGGTCGGGCCGGCCAATGGGGAGGTATTGCGTGGGGGGCGCTCGGGTGCTCGGGCTGGGCGGATCGACCTTGGCAGGGGCTCGGGACCAGATGGTAAGGTGGGATGCGAGATTCGTAGCAAAGGGGGAATCTTGAAGGAGGGGTCGAAGTCGACGAGGAAATTATTTGGAAACCATGTGGAAGCAGGTGAACTCATTAGGCAGGGAGATGAGATTAACGCACAGAGACAAGAAATAACTCAATAAAACTAACATGGCCGGAGTGACGGTCTTGGTGTGGAAAGGGTCAAAGCAGATGTATGTACACTTTGAGCAAGCGGGAGGAAGCCAAGGAAGACATAGGGGAGTGGATTGAGGAACAGAAGTTTATGCAGCAGTATGGTGGAAGAAACCGCATGGATAACATAGACGATAGCACAAAGTTTGCAGATGGTGGGAGGAGTCCGATAATTTGTGATATGGAGAGGACATCTGTGGCAGTGTGGGTGTGTGGAAGGCGATTAATGGGGACAGCATGTGGTTAGCGAGGAGGCATATGACCATACCATAAGGAAGCGGAAGAGAGGCTAGGGAATAAAGATTCAATGGAACAACAATGTGAAGGTGGTGGCAGCGACTCACCAGAGCCATCGTGTTTGAAGGATTGTGTGGAAGTGTATGATGGAAATTGGTGGCTAAGAAGGTAAGACAAACTAGTGTATTCACCCCATTGGCCAGTAGAGTGTAATGATGATTTTTCCATTTAAAAGGAAGTGCCGACAAAGAAGGGTTTTGAAGCGGGAAAAACCAAATGACGACCGACTTGTTTGAGTGGGGTAGAGCCATATATAGTGGGTTAAATTAGTTAACAAAATTGACATAGTATTGTTGAATTGTTGGTCGATGGAATAGGAAGTGCATGCATCGGAGAAGATAATTTGCAAGGAGCGGGGAGGAAATGAGTGTTAATTGAGAAAAAGGTAACATGACTTTTATTGTAATATACTTGATCTTTCTGATGAAATGTGAGGGCGATCGACGGAGACCTGAGATGGGCTTGGAATTTGATGAAAGTGCCGAATGGTGAAGGATGTCCCAGCGATGATACGGTCGAGGAGTGGCTTTGACCTTTGGAAGCGCAATTGATTGAAGACTTGGTTGCCTCATAAATGTGGAGTCTTTAGTGCGGCCGAGTGAGTAAATTGCCCCCATTTGTAGATCCTTCACACGAAAAGAAGAGATAGAACTCAGCCAATGTTTTGTTTGTTTGCAAAATTATGAGATAAGAGATAAAGTTTCTTTTCATGTGAGGAACACATAAAACATTATGTAGGGTAAATGAATTGGAAGAAGTAGTTAAAGAAGTTGTGCCCGAATGAGTAATATGTAACATAGTACCATTACCAATGACAATGTCATCTAGATCGTCATAGGGAGCATGAAGCGTGAGATTGTTGGGGGTCAGCGAGTTGCATGTAGTGGAGCTCTATCCGGCAACCATGGTAGAGTTTTTGTAACCGAAGATGTTGCAACATGAGCCATGGGTTGCCACTGGCGGTGGTGCGAAGCTGTGGAGGGCCGTGCATGTGGGTGGGGCGAGGATTCTCGGGAAGGTGATCGACACCGGTTGTTGCGATTAGACGACTAGGTGGCCAGGTGTGACAACCTTGCTTGCCGTAAGGTACGGCGGTGTTTTGAGGGGAGGTCGACATGTCGATTGTCGAGAATGGCGCAGGGCGGGATGACCACCGGTGGAGTGGGAGTTTGATGGGCGGTGTAAGTTAGCGGGCCTTTAGGAGGCCATGTTGGCGGTGGCCAGAAATGAGGGAGTGGCTTGGATTGGGGTCTTTGGCCTTGATTCCCAGTGATCAATTTTTCATGCCTCAGCTATCAGAAGGGTGGGGATCTCATGATTTTGGACAATATCAACAATGGTTTATAATCATCATACAGAACCATGTAAAATTTTGTCTATAAGGTCCTCTCGAGAACACTAAGAGCAACAAGGATTCGACCACGACCTTGATAAATTGTATGTATTATGTGATTGTCTGAAGACCACGATGGGCGTGCTTAAGTTGATCCTTGATTTGCTTAATATGCCTGAGATGGACGCGTATGTGGTGCGCAAAGGGTGAACGGAATCATGGGAGGTGGAGGATTTTTTAAGTAGAGGAATCAATGGAGCAAAGATAGAGCCGACAAGAGCACCAAAGAACAATTTGTCTTGTTGAATCCAAGAGAGAAAGTTGGCGTGTTACCGGTGGATGGGAGCGGGATTGTGTGGCGTGTGTGGATGTAAGGTGAAGCCATAGATAATTTATGAAGAAGATTAAGTAGGCGATAAGGATAGCTCAATCGGAGCTTCCGGAGAATGGTTTGTTAATGTGAGTTTGATAATGTTTTGGTGGGATATGTTAACGAGGGTGAGAGATGAAGCAAGATTAGAAGGGATGGTGATTTCCTGCTGTTCTTGAGCCATGATGTAGGTAGAACAAGGGGAAGAGGAGGCGGAAGTGGGGTGTGGGGGAACGGTGGAGCTAGGAAGAAGGAGGTGAGGGCCGGCTATTTGGGGAAAGAGAGGGAGGAGGTTTGGATTTGTAAACGCATTACCATGTAAGAGATTGACCTAATGAATAATTGATTGATATTTTCCATTCAATAACTTGAGACACATTAATAATAGTACAAAATTGAATCAATAAATGAAAGAATGAATCTGTAGCTAAATCCTAGACTAGACATATTTGAACACTAGAATCACCTAAATCTAAATATTACATATTGTATAGTACGGGATTTAAATTCTCATCCAGTTGCAGAATATGATTCTCAATAGGTATAATATGAGTAACATTTTATGTAATCAGCCTTCAATCATTTGGTCAAATTGAGACTCCATCTTGTGTAATTAACGTTATAAATTATATTATTTATTTCTTATGAACTCGAACCAGAAACTTCCCTTAGCCTCAGCTTATCTCACCACTCCCCCCTTAACTTCAATCCTTCCACTTTATCACTTAAGTCGGGTCTTAACAGCATCTATATATTTAAAATTTGGTGAATAAGTCAATACGGGATTAAATAGGTAATGGTTATATCAATTTAATTCAACACTTAATCATAAAAGTAATTTCTAATCAAATTTGAATTATAGAAGTTGACAAAAGAACTTGATAAGGAAGGCTATGCAAATGGACAAAAAATTGATATATATATATCACCCAACAAAGTAATAAAAGAATTGTTCATTATCCAAACTTCTATATATGCAGTGGCTGATACAACACCCAGAATTCTTGGAAAACAACCTCTATATTGGTGGACAATCCTACTCAGGCATACAGTTCAATGGTAGTTCAACACCTATATGACGGTAAGTTACATCTTTCTAAGCAAACAGAAAAAATTCTCAATCTCATGCACTTGCTTTTCTTGCTTCACTGAGGAGTTGCAGATAGAGGAGGATCTCACCATTAAACTTGAAGCTTCAGTATGTGATCTTATTTTCTGAAATAATAATTATTCATGTAATTATTTGATCCTTTATTTTTGCTCATTTCTGTTCGGACTTATGATAAGGGATGCGTGCTTGGGAACCAATTACAGTATTCATATTGATCGCAATCTGCGTCATTGCACATGGATTCGCTCTCATTTTCTAATAGACTTTATCAGGTAATAATTCTCTCCTCTCCTATTGGCTGCTTATGTTTGGTTCCCGAAAAATGATAGGGAAAGAAAAAACTGCATAAAATCCATTTTTCAAAGTTTGGATGACATTGAATTACTGCATAAGAGTGGGGGTATTGTGTTATTTTTTCTCCATATTTTCAAAACAAAAAGCAGTTTTGAAAAACAGTAAAGCAACGGGCCCACATGTTATTTTCCTTACTCCTTTCCTTAAAATTTAAAGAATAATAAAAAAAGGAAATGAAATTTTACTTTGCATTTAATTGTATCCGTTGATTTGTGACCGAATTGGTTGAAGCATATCACGACCGATGCTGTGATGTGACTTTTATGAAAAGAAAAGTTAAGAAAAAAAATAAGGAATCCGTTGCCGTCATATCACCATATTGAGTTTATTCTTTATTCCGTCGTACTTTGTATTTTTCTCATATTTATAGTGAAACTTTCTTCTCTATCTGTGGTTTTTTCCCGCAAGGGTTTCACCTCTTGGTGTTCTTGGGATTGCTTTTCGTATTTCATTATTGTGTCACTGGTCATAACAGTATCTATGTAATATTTGGTTCCTTATCTATCATATATATATATTCTTTCCTTTCATTTTTCCTTTAAATTTTCTTTCTCTTGTATTTTCTAATGACCAAACATAGCTTTCAATTTTTTTTCTGATGAATTCTACCTCTTCAACTTCATGGAATTAACCTGCCAAACAAGCTCTATCAGACCTCAAGGGATGAAAATTCATCCAAATAAGATTATAAGGAAGACGGGCATCCCATTTGATTAATATTTTCCTTTTCTTCTCATGATCTTCCGTCTGCTAAAGCAAATTGCAATAGCGATTATGTTAATGCAAATGCAGCGGCCAACAATGTGAATTGAACGTCATAAAATGGAAGAGGTTAGAATGTACAATATATATATATATATATATCCATATATATATATATATACTTTATATATATATATATATATATATATATATAATCATGTATTAAATACAAAAAGATGTGATAATTACTAACAACTAATAGGCTTCTGCAGTTGCTAAGACACACCAAACTCTGAACATATTTTGGAACCATCTTATAGTATAGGGAATTTAACAAGAGGAAAATTCGACTCATAAGGTCTCTTATAAGGAGAATCCTACCAAAGTTCTCTCACGACTCGGAGAAACTCCATACTATTGCCTTGCTAAATTCTCTCCTTTCTATCACATTTATGATTGGTCCTCCTCATCAATCTTTGGTCTTTTTATTTTATTTTATTTATTTTATTTTTGATAAAAATCATCAATCTTTAGTCTTATTTTAAATGAATGTTTCTACTCTCTGCAAAATATGGGAATAGTAAGATATGCAACTCTTCATGTATTGTTCGCGAGGCTGTGTGTATTAATAGAGCTATGTTTCTAGTTCTTAGGAAAAGGTGAGGAAAATAAAATACAATTAAGCTGAAATGTTATTTGAAAAAAGGGAGTGTTGCAATCAATGACACAATAATGAGAGAAAATACGAAACAAAGAAATAAACACCATATTCGTCTTCTTGAAACTTTCAGAAGCGGCAGCAGAAAGCACTATAAATATGAGAACAATCTGTTACTACCACAACAAATCATATTTTTCTCAACTTTCTTTTCATAAGAAAGTAGCGTTCATATTTCTATCGGACATAAATTAAAACAAATCGATCTAAATCAACCCGAGAAGAAAAATGAAAAATATAATTAATCGACATATTATTTTATTTGTTACTTCAAACTTATTTTATTTATTTTAATTCAACAATATAAAGAAAATACATAGTTTAAGATTATGTAACTTTATAAGTAATCTTATATTTGATTTTTGTGAAATTTTATTACACAGGTTGGAAAACCATATGGATAGATCTTTCTACATTGAGCTATGATATTATCTACTTTGGGCCTAAGACCCTCATGGTTTTATTTTAGGCACACGAAGCCTCATGCCAATTAGATATTGTCCATACTTATAAAGCTCATGATTCTGGGGATGTAATCCTAGTCGAGTCTAATATCGATAAAAGCCAAGCTCGAGATCAACTCGATTAAAATTTGAAGCTTGCTCAAACTCAGTTGAACTTATTTTTTTAGATGTTTGAAGCCGACTTGAAAAATATTTGAGTTGTTGTCATTTCGATAAAACTTGAATCAATTAAAAATTAATAATTAATCATACACGAACTCGTCTCAACTTAAAATTGACTCGAATTCAACTCGATTATGCTACGCGAGTAACCCAGTATATTGTGATATGAACTCGACTCAACAAGCTATTCTGAGTTCGAGCTGGATCCTTAACCCAAGTAGAATTCATGTATTCTAGTCGAGCTCCAGTAGCTTACAAGTAGATTGACTCATTTACACTACTTATAATCCTCCATGCTTTTAATCGATGTGAGACCTTGGACGCACACCCCACACAAACAAAAATAACAAAAGTCATTTTATTGTAACATTTGTTGTTTTTTCTTGATACTTTCAAGAAACAATCACAACTTTGGGTTAATAAATCGGGAATGAAATTGTTTGAAGTTTTTGTAAATGTGAGCCGAGACAAAGGCGATGAAGGAGTCTTGATCGCACCACCTTAGCTCACAAAAGGTTGTGAATAGTACCGTTGCATCATCGAAATCTCTCCATGACGGGCCTTGAGCTACAATATTCGGAGTAGTGAAGACTTTTTTTTTTACAACTATAAGCTCTTCGTACAATATAGTGCTCTTTCCATTAGGACTCAAAATCCGAAACCCTCTCACCTTTATGCCTTACATTTTTGAAATATTGATCATATGATTTAGGCATGATGGATAGGTGATAAGGTCCTTGAAACCAGAGATATTTCTACTTGTAGTTATGTGGTGTCAACTAACACTCCAAAATTATAAAAAAAAAAAAAAACCTTTTATATGTCCTTTGTTTGGCCCTTTGAAAAAATATATATATAATGCTAACACTCAAAATTTTTTTCGTATATTATTAATCTATTATGATGCTGACATTCAAATATAAATCCTCGATCTTACTGTTTGAAAACATTACCTTTGATCATACATATAAATGCCTTCGCAATCTATTTGTTTGAAGAAAACAAATATTGAAAAAAAACATAAAAAACAACGTAATTTTGTTTTCTTGGCATGTTATAGTGGGGATCACGACATGAACTGCTTACGTAGCAGTGGATAAATCGATAAATTTGACGTTGGATGATGATTGGAGGGCGTATCGATGGACAAGAGTGGGTAGGTTTTAGGGTTCATGTTTTGCGTACACTAAATCTACGTTATTTTAGTTCCCAAAAGTACGAAAAAATGTTAAAGGAAAATGGTTTTATGATGTTTGGTTGTCTAATGAAAGTCTTGGAGTTTCGTTTGAAACACGTAGGAAAAGAAAAAAATGAAAATGATTTTCTCATGTTTGGTTTATCATAGAAAATATAAAATACAATCAAATATAATTAAAATTCAAGAAAAGTACATAAATGCCTTTTTGACCTATAGCAGGTATGTCAATTTAGTCCCTAAGGTTTTTTTTTCCGCTCTCCAGGTATCCCGACTTTAGTGTCGTAGTTCATTCATACCCCTATCGTCACGAGTTTATACAAATGGACAAATGGGAGTTACCCACTTGGCACTCCTTGTCAACAATATTTACGATAGATCTGTGCGAGTTTGTGATGACAGGGGCATAAATGAGCTACGACACTAAACGTTGGGGGCACCTATGGACAAAAAAAAAAAAAAAAAAAAACTAGAGCTAAATTGAACATATCCATAAGTCAAAGGGCATTTATCCTCTCCATCAAAATTCATAAAATTTTATATTTTAAAATTTCTTGATCAACATATAATGAGAGAAGCAAATAAAATGAGTTTGTATAAATACATAAGTGGTATTATTAAGATTTGAATATATTTTTATTTTCTCTAAAATTTATTTCCTTCCTATTTTCCTTCTAATTTTCTTTCCTTAGTACTTTTCGAGTTCTAAACAAAGCTTTAGAAAATCAAACAAAATTAGCAAAACTTACATATTCTTAAATTATTTAATCAAAAAACGATTAATGAGTGTTCTAAAACGGAAATATCTTTTATCTTCTTTATTTATTTATTTTTATTTCCAGGTATACCGAAAGTTACATTAATGGAGATTTCGCTCTTACACATGCAACTGTAAAGGTAAGAAAAACCCTAGTTTCTACAAAGTTCCTAGGATGCCTTCAAATTTAGGATTTAATACTCTTATATCGTGTGGGCAGGGTGCTGGTCGTAACTGCAGCATACAAGCCAGAAGCAATGCTATGCCATGTGGCTAAAAGATGGTTTGCTTATTACCAGCTCTAGTATCAAAATATATATATATATATATATATATATATATATATATATATATATATATATATATATATATATATATACTCTATCCTCTCTCTATATATATATTTTAGAATGATTCAATTGCGTGTTAGGAGCCATCTTTTAATTTTTTCCTCATTAATTGCGAGATATATTAGATTTGTCATTTCTTTATCATTTCTATATGACAGTTGAAATGAAAAAAATGAACATTAAGACTCCGTTTGGAACCCGAAAAGTATTAAGGAAAGAAAAAACATATTAAGGTCATATTTGGTTCATAGAAAGTACTAATGAGAGAAAAAAATAGTTAGGAAACTGATTTTTTTATGTTTGGTTGTCTAAGGCAATGTTTGGAACCTAGAAAATGTTGGGGAAAGGAAAAAAAATGTAATGGAAAATTGTTTTCTCAAGTGTGGATGAGATGGAAAATACGAGGGAAAAAATATATGAAGGAAAATTGTTCATCTCTCATCTTTCTCGGGGCTAGCACTTGTTAATACTAATGCATGTTGCCTCATCCAGGCAAGGTTCAAAATCTCGGCCGATATCGGCGTCCCTATTGGACTGAAATGTGAGTTAAAATCGGTCTCATAAAAAGGTTACCTAGGTATGTTGTTGAGAGAGTGTGAGCAAAGGGTAGAGAGAGAAAGAGTGTAACGAATAGGAGTGGGGTGATTCGATAAGTCTTCCAATGAGAGATAGAGTTGGCAATTTGAGTCCGACCCACCCAGAATTCGGGTCAGGTTGGGTTGCTATTTTATTTGCCTGAAAAAATAGGATTAAATTTGGTTTGACTCGATTTAGGTTGGGCTAGTATGGGCTTGACCCAATCGTGATTCTTAATGTATAAAGCAGGTGGAGCCTAACTTGCTCGGAATTAGGGCAGATTGGACTACTATATTACGACCAAAAATTGGGTCAAATTGACCCGACCCGGCCAGTGGGATATCTTTGTAATGCGAAATTCTTGAATCTAGTGAAAGTAGTCGGTCGAGAAGAAGTTATGGAAGAGACTATAGTTTATTGGAATTCAGCAGCGATTGTTATTGGCCGATGGAGAGTTGGGAGAGAGATAAAGGGTTCTTCTTTTTTTAAATATTTAAAAATTACATTATTTTAAAATTTGAGATAAAATCAAGAAAAAAATAATTTTTAATGATATTATTTTGAATATGTTAATAAAAAGATATGATTTATGACTATTTATAACAAATTAATTAAATTTAAATAAATATATTACAAAAAATATTTTATTTGCTTTTATTTAACAATTAGCATGAGATAAAAAACTCTAATATGATTCAATCAACATGAATATTATATAATTTGAAGAGGTAATGCTCTAGTTTTTTGGGAAAGCTTCATGGAGCTCCATGGATATCACTTTATGAAATAGTTTATTAACTTTTTTTTTTGTCATGTCATGATGTGTGTGTCTCTTGGGTTCGATATATAATTATCTGGAAGATACCTTCAAATATACCATACTTCAACTAATCCATATTAGGTTAGGATGGACCATAAGGATGGTAAAAACTCTACCACATAACATAAATGTAACTCGAGACCTTTAGGATTAGGAAAGACCAAACATCTCCATATATATTTGGTGGAACATTTATTAACTATTTAGTAATGAAGTAAAGAAAGGATGATAAGACAAGAAAGGGGAAAAGGAATGAAATCACATCTATTGCCATAATTAATGAAGTCTTGAAGACATTTTGATCACTATTATGACCCAAGAGAAGGTTTTATTTTCTTTTATCGGAAAGAAAGATGAAATTAGGGAACACAGAAGTTAAAATACAGTAATATTTTTCTTCAATTTTATAAAAGTAAATTTATATAGTTCTACAACATTACAAAAAATTTCCTTATCTTTCCCTTTGTTTTCCATGGATAACCAAACAAGGAAACATTTTCCTTTTCCTAACTTTTCTTTCGTCATTTTTCCTCATGTTTTCTTTCCCTCGTATTTTCATGCTACTTCCAAATAATAAGTTCTCAATTTTTTTTAAAGAAAATCAAAATATAATAAGATTACAAAAGATGAGTTTACAAATTTTAAAATTATTTGTTCTTATATTATGAGATAAAAATATGTGGCGGAGCTGAAAGTAGTAAGTAAAAATGTAATATACAGATATAACTTTATTTTTATTTTCTGGCTTTTGCTTCATTGACATTTTCCCGGGAACCAAAACATGGCTCAATGAAAAATGAAGTTCCCAAGAAGTTTGAGTTTCATCTCAAAAGCGAAGACTGAATCACCCACCTAAGGAGCACCATGTCAACCTCGATTTGTTTGTTTTTTAAACGAGTTGAAGTATGTTCTCACAGTTTCTTAAAAGTGAACTTATTTTTTTGAAAGGAGAAACGACAGTAAACAAATCAATTCTGATCCTTAACACTAAACAGACACATAAAATAAAGTCTCAAATTTCTTTTTTTTTTTTATATGGGTAATATGAATTGCTTTTTAAAAAGTGAGAGTTTGTTACAATGATATTTGATGTAGTTCTCTGGTCTGTAGTCCATAAAACAAATTTATTTTCTTAATGCATTCTACTGTTTTAATGGTGTTTTTCTTTTTGCAAAGAGATACTTTATTGATTCAAACTAGTAATATATTCGATGAAAACATAGAATCAAATTCCTTTGTTAAAATGTAAAAGATGACGAATAAATCTGTGTGTTAATAGCATAAAAAAATAAGCTCAGCATTATATATTTAGATAATCCTGGTACGATTAGAATTTGAAATACTTTTAAAACTAGCAGTATTTATTGATCCTGGCAAACACTTTGTCAATAATCAAAGACCCACGTAAATGCCATTGTTGTACTGATTATCCCTTATTGAATAAAGAAGTATAATGGACTTTATTTGGTAGAAAAACACAAGGAAGGGCATGATCCCAATTGCTTGTCATTATTGTCCCAATCCAGTGTATTTGTCAGCAGTTAAGCCAGGTCAAGACAATTATGCTTCCCTCCCCAAAGCAATGTTACACCAACCTTACAGTGCCTTGCCTCATTCTTCTCATATATATGAAATAATAATAATCAGGGAATAGGGTTTTCAGTCAAAACAGCTTTACCAAGCAAGAACAAGATAGAACTCATGGCTCAAGTTAGCCTTGTTAATATTTAAATCATCTCATAAAAGCATCTCTACTTAATATGCTGTAATTAACATAATTGAATGAAAATATGATTTATAAGTTTTTAGTCCTATGATTAATAAATTAATTTAACATTCTTCCACTTATGACATAATCATATCCTTAACAGTTCATAACTTACAGCCATAACCAACTATATAGTACAATGATCCATCTGAAGTGATGCACAAATTCATATTGATAATCTACGCATTAATCAAAATCTATTAACTCTAAATGCTTAAACAAGAGACTAAACAGTCATAACCATATATATCATACCCGAGAGAATGATAAATCGTATATAACCATATATTAGCTGATCAGAAGACGCCTCAATGGTCAAGAGTATTTATTCATCAGAAAGTGAAAATATCATTATGTCATTCATTTCGGTCAAAATGAAACAATTGTGTGCACTCATGAGATACGATAAACGTCGTACGTGGCATGAATAACGAAACATGATTTTTTTTTTTTTTACGAAAACGGCTGGCGAAAAGCGAAAACCCAATCAAAACTAAAGATTCACTTCCAACAACTCGCGTGACGTACTCTTTAAACACAAATAGTGTTTTTGGTTAGTGGGTCGCCAACATGCTAGCTCATAGCGCAGTTCATTCAAGAGGGACTCTCGTAACTTTCTTTCACAAAAAGAAAATTCAATATTAATGTGCTTTGAAGCTTGGTAAGTGTTCACCTCGAGAAGATGGCGCCAATTATCATAAAAACACTGGCGTTTAGAATGGCTTATTAACCCCAAAGCCGAATGACGCCGCAACCAGCCACCGACAGTGGCTCCATGGTTTCACATATAATGTCGCCATAGTGGGTTAAAAAGTCAGCGTTCATTGACATTCGCAAATAGTCACTCATCGCCAAAGAGAATCGTGTAGCGGACCCTTTATCACCCCACCGCCAGCTAATCGTAACACTTCGCCAAACCAATCATTTCAAGAGTGTCGGGCACCATGAGGTCACGATGAGATCCCGGCACCCCGGAAGAGCATTTCAAACTTTCGCTTCGCTTTCTAGTGGTTTTCCAACCAGATCGTACTGCGCCCGTCAATAATTCCGCCGCAGCACATCAAGTGCGGCTACCGGCGGCTACAGCGGGCGGTTGCTCACCACCGGCGCCAATGGTAATCGCTGCGCGATCTTCTCACATCATTTGTCATATCGCCCGGTGCATCCGGTTACCCCATACCTGTTTCCATTGTAGCGAACATGATTGTGGAGCGAACCCTATTCGGGGCCAGGCTTTTTGGCTGGTGCGTATGTTGGAGTATTTTGGTCTCGGGACGT
Organism: Tetrastigma voinierianum; assembly: GCA_016808115.1. Taxonomy (NCBI): domain Eukaryota; kingdom Viridiplantae; phylum Streptophyta; class Magnoliopsida; order Vitales; family Vitaceae; genus Tetrastigma; species Tetrastigma voinierianum. The sequence goes on along the minus strand of JAEQBH010006253.1, from coordinate 17,506 downwards.
TACCAGGTCGGTTCCGCGGCAATAGGCGCTCGCATGAGTAAGATGCGCTTCCGCGACCTTCAGGCTCAAACGACAAACATTTAACTACTTAATTTCAACTCCTGATAGTCAGACATTGGCGCGAGCAAAATATCATCAACATATAAAACCGGCATGCGGGCTTGTTCCACCGTCTTCGCAGTATATGCATTGGATCGGCCAATGTTCCTTAAAAACCATCGGCGATATCAACTTCATCAAACTTGGTATACCATCGCTTAGAAGTCTGCTTTTAACCATAAATGGATTTCTGTGAGCTATGAAACCATGCTCCCTACCATTCAAAGCCAATGTGACCCATACATGGCGTCGGTACTATCGCCCATACATCCGGCGGTCATTTCGAAATATCAACTATAGCTGCTCGCAGTTGAAGAGTTACTAATATTCACTTTAATACAACATGTTTCATCTGTATTTAATCTCACAGCAGCTTAAGCAAAAACAAAAACTAGTGCTTGCATGTCTGGCTTTCTTCTTGTGCTGTTCACGATGTCACTTCAACACCCTGACTGAAGACGATCCCCATTTGCGGTGTGAAAGGTGCCAAGAGTGATAATCTCCTACTATCGGCTACTCCCCACCCAAAGGTACATGTAATGGGCACTAACATATCAAGCAAATGCACGATCCCCATTTGAATGTTCATATGAAATGGATGAGAATATGACTTCACCCCTTTCCCACCCTCGAAAGCCCTCACCGGTTCCCCTCACGCTTTTAGCCAAATGTAGGAGGCTACTCGGTTAAAACAAAAGGTTTTTTGTTCTCAAACATACTATCGAAGTTTCGGGTAAATATGAGAGTTGACGGTCCCTCCAGGCGACTGTCGATAACTCTCCGAAACACCGCAGTTCCTCCTCGACGCAATTGTTACAATCTCCCAACCTGTTCTGAAAATCTTTTTATTGAGTCTCTTCGCAATCATTTTCCTTTTTATTTTTTCTTTTCATGTCATGTAATCACCTATCAATCTAAGGTGCTCCTATATGGAACGCATTTTCGGTTACTCAAACAATTCATATAATATAACATGCATATACTACCATAAACATCCCACATGCATCATAAGTTTCTATTCAATTCATAGCAATGACACTAAAACAGTCATGGCTAATATTAGAGAAATCAAACAATTCATTTTGAATCACCCAAGTCACCCAAAAATCACACACAAATCACGCGATTTGAACCAAATGATCTCCTTGCTCTGACTCTTTCACACCATGTCCTCTATCCTGGGTGCTCTGCTTGAACGTTTTCTTCTTAATAGATGCACTTCTTTCAAAAAAAAAAGCTCCCTGCTCTTAACTTCCCTTACAACACAGCGCAAGATCTCATGATTTCCAACCCTGAATCACTTAGGGCAATACATACATTTCTCTAGCTTTCCGCATGCTCTCCCATACATTCGTTACCTAAGCTTCTGACCAAAGCCATGACTAGAGTGGGGAAAGATGCAGCGTTCCACCCTAACGTCATCAGGTCCTTCAAAACCCCTTCCTCCCGCCCTCAAAGAAGTTTTATTGCTTAGCGTCTCCGCCTCACCCCAACAACTCCTGGTTATGCGTTAATACACATATAAAATAAACGCTTTCCAACCGTTCAACAACTAGACTGCGCATTATCCTAGCAGATGGCTTAGGATGGGCAGAGCGCCCCCACCCCGATAGCACCCACGTGTGGTAAAAAAAAAAGGTAAAAAAGTAAGGTGGTGGTGGGGTGTGTGGCGCTGGAATGGCGCCACGTCGCCGCCGTCAAGTGAATGACTTATTGTTCAACCAGATCATCTGATCTAATCAGTTCTGTGGTTGAATACTTTCAACATGAGTAAGCTGGATTGGTTAAGATTTGGGCATAAGGATTTATGTTTTTCAAGGTGTGGGCTTGCTTTTGACTGGTAATGATGTTGCACTCTGTGCCTCTATAGGACTCCTCTGTTAAGCAGCATGTCTAAGGCTTGGGAAATCAGCTGAAACATCTTCTTTTCATTCCCACATGGTCATTAACTACTTCTGAATTTTTATTATGTAACGTTTTAATCTTATAGTTCATTATTAATATGGGATTAACATTGATCATTGGAAATCTTGTTTTTTCTGGATATTGGATTGTTTCGCAGCTTTGTTCTGCAGCAGGAGCCCTTGCCAAAAGAAGTATCCATTGGTGGACTCACAGTAAGTTTGATGGTAAGAAGAGGCCTTGAGGGATGGTGTTGAATTTCAAGGTAGGAGCCAGCTGGCTCTTAGGTGCGGATCTCCTTGATGAACAGATTGAGGCTGACCCTGATGAGTGGAGATGATGAAACGGATAACCTCATGTTATTGGTATCCAGTTCTTCACAGAAGCGGTCTCTCGATTTGAAGTCCACCGCCAGATCGTAGCAAAGGGAATCGTATTGGTCGATCATCGATCGGCTCGTTCTGGTTTTCCTTCCTACCCTCTCTGATCCCATCTGGGAATCGAAATGAAACTGTCGTGGAAAGCTTGTGGACTATTGCAATTGAGTGATGAGGTTCTGTTCTCGCTATGCTCGCTTTGGCACCAAGAGAAATCGCTTCTATTGGCCTGCATGTGGGCGAGTTTTGATGGTGCCATCGTTGAACGAAGATCTTTGGAGAATGGTGTCAGAACGTAATGGGGAAGTGGAGACGACTCGGTGTTTATGCAGCGCCAGGGCTAAACGACTGGGGTGGGCTGGCGAGGGAGCTGACAAACCTTGGAAGCATCAGCACAGGAAGGTGACCATTGGAGGTGCCGTTGAACCCCCTCCTTGCTGTACTCTCAGCGCATGTGCTGCTGGTAATGGTTGTGCCTCAGGGAAGCGGGTCAACATGCAGCCGATGAACACACTTTTGTAATTGGACTTCTGCAAATGCGTAACCCAGAATGGTAACATATGCTCAAGTGAGCTCTCCTGAATGATGGTGGTCGCTCCATTCTGTGTAACGCGGATCTAATTTGGTCAGTTTTTGGAGGTTGCGGAAGGCAGGGCTTGTTTCACGATGTTTTCACCTGATTTGATGCCAACCCTCCCGCTTTTGGCGTGAAATCCTCAGGATTGGCTCCTCCGCTTCCAAGATCTGCACAAAGCTCCCGCACCCTTTGATGGCACAAAGTTGATAGTTTCTGGTGGTTGTGCGGATTCTGGTATTTCTGAAGGACACTTTCCTCTAGATCTGATGGAGAAACCATCATGGAAGAGAGAGATGCCTGGTGGGTGTTCTGGTCGCCATCGATTAAAGTCATTACGCCATCCGTTTACGGTGGAAGGAAAATACTGATGCTTTGGTCTGGCGCCGGGCAGCGGCCCTCTCCTCAACTGTTCGCTGATGCCCATAAACAATGGATTCAGCAGGGTCATCCTGGCATGTTAAGAGCGTGTGACCGGGAGTTTGAATGCCCGGTTGTAACCCAGTGAATTGCAAATCCCTCCCTCCCAGGCTGATCATGTAGTGCGAGCCTCTGCAGGTGGAATCCCAATATTTGGTAGTGTCTCTGTAGCTGGTTCACTCTTCGCTTCTCACGCCTCGGTCTACTGACCAACTGAGTAAAAACCGGTATGGAGGATACTAAACGTGCCAAAATGTCCCCGAGATTCGCTTGGGGCCATAGCACATGTGTCGTTGGAGGGACGAGGGCGATAGTTCTCGGTGGTCAAACCGGGGAGGAATGGATGCTCAGTGAACTCCACGAACTATCTCTGGCGAGTTCAGTCATATAGTCCAGGGGAAACAGAGCAGGAATCATCATCAGAAGTCATCTTCAACAACAAAACCAGAGGAATCAATCCATACTGAGCAATCAGTTGATGCAAAATATGGCCGTTCTCGGAATCTCTTTTGACAGATATTTGCTTTTTCCAGGACCTATCTTATTTGGGTAACCGATTTCTTGAGAAAGTCCTGGTTCTGGTTCTGACTCTGATTCTCAGAATGAATATATATTAACCGGTTATTGTAGGTTAGTACCATAAGCAGATTAGGTATATGATACCTCCAAAAACAAAACATACCAAAAAAAGAACAAAAGAAAAGAAAAATTGTGCATGTTTATATAGTGATATAACATGCTGTTTGTGTCTTGTATGTGTAATATGAAACCTTTTTCTGCAATTCTACTACCCTTTTGTAACTTATTTTTCGGTTTCAACCGAGCCTAAGTCAGTTTTTGGATCAAGTTTATCATCGTCTTTACAGCTTCATTTTTGCTGGTTTTCTGTTTTGATTTGAGAGATATTCACTCTGCAATTTCTGCCATTAGTTCTCTTTTTTCATTCCCTTAGGGTACGATGGTGATACCAGTTCCTTCTTCTATGGTTATGGCAGTATGAAAGGTTGAACATCTGCTTTCTATTTAACTCTGCGTCTTGTATGTTGATGATGTTACCAGTTACTTAGTTGAATTTTACATCCAAATGTTTGTCTGATAATTACAGGTTTGAGTAATAATCCATCCTACCATCTCCATATTTTTGTTTTTGTTTAATGGATTGGTTTATGTTGTATTCCTTGGGCTAAAGGATGAGTAGGGTTTAGGGTTAAGAGTGGATTAATTACATATTTGGTGTCTTAATTTTTTGATTTTATTTTTATATTTTGGTGTCTCAATTATTTTCTTTTTGTTCAAGTGTCTGAAATAGAACAAAGCTTATTAGGATTTCGAGTCAACAAAAATCGAATCCACATGTTATTCTATATCATATAAAAATAATAAAATTATTTAAATACCCTTAATTAGGATACCGAGTCAACAAAAATCCTATCCACATGTTATTCTATATCATATAAAAATAATGAAATTATTTAAATAGCCTTTAATTTGATGAAAGGTCAATACAATCTTTTCTCATTAGTGTTTTTATTCTTGAAAGTAAGGTTGCATTTGTTTTTTTCACTTAATGCTGAATAGAACTTTTTTTTAGCTTAATGCTGAATAGTACTTAATAGCATTAAGTATTAAGTTGTTTGTTTTTTAACATTAGGTAGTGACGAGGGGATAGCAGCGGAACAAATTATTTGAAGTTTCTATCTATCTAAGCTCTTAATAGCGCGTATTTAATTTAATTTTAATCGGGTTTTAATGGGTTTGAGTTTATTTTCTCAAATCCGATCTGATTCAGAAATATTGTTACTCTCATAAGCCCAGAAAAGTCGAAATTTTCAAAAATAGTAAAATGTTAATAAAAATAATAAATTACTGTAAGGTTTTCGAGGGGAAGTTTAGAAAATTCTCAGATCTCGGATAGCGAAATGGGTGCCGTTAAATTAGATCTCATGAAATCTCTTACGACCCAAAAGTTTAGGTAGTCTGCGACAAACGGAAATTTTTGAATTTTCACAATTGATAAGTTGTGGCTGAGGACGAGGTACCGATTTTTGGAATGAAACGGACCCAGAATGAAGCAATATGAGCAAATATATCCAAAATAATAATAATAAGCCCTTCAAGTATATTTTAAAAATATTTTTTTATTATTTTATTTTTATACTTTAATATAAATAATAATTATTATTATAATGTTTTTTAATAAAAAATTTATAAAAATTCATAATATTTTTATTTTTATGAAAAATATTAATTTTAATATAATAAAAATAAAAAAGCAAATATAAAAAATTAAGAAATAAAAAAAACAAAAAAAAAATAAGCGAGGCGAGATTTGGGAATTTTCAATCTCAGCTCTGTACTGTTTAATTTTTAAATGAGAATGAGTTTGGGAGTGAAAAGAAATAAATGGCTGAGATTCGGGATGGGACCAGTCCAGTCAGTCCCAGATCCGTTAGTAATCCCACTAGTAGTGTATATTGCTAGCTTCTTCTTTTTATTGGACCGATGATTGAGTTTTCTTATTTTGTGGAAAATGACTTTTTCTTAATAGAAAAAGCCAAATATTTTCACTTTTTTTCTGTCGAACTTTTTTTAAAAAATTTCGGTAATAAGTCATAGAAAAGAAATTTTAAAACAAACGACAATGTTGAAATTTGTTCGGCTTTCGGCGTTAAGTCAGGCTCAGCGCCACCCAAGTCGAGCTCTTTGGCTTGCCCCTCTCTTACGGATGGTAACAGGCGAGGCAGAGTGTTCTTATTCCAAAGACGTCTTGTTAATTTAAATTGTTTGTCATACTTTTTTCACTTAAAAAATTAAATGGGATACTTTTCTCATACTTAGGTAATTTTTTTTTATTGTTTTTAAATTAGTTTTAATATTTATTTTTATTATATTATAATGAATACATATTATAAATAAATATTAAAAAATCAATTATTATTATTATTATTTTATATTAGAATGTAAAATAAAAAATAAAATAAATTATTTAAAAATTTTTAATATATAATCAAGACAAGCGGGGTTAAGCAATACTTGAATTTGAAGAGCTAGCAATATGGGTTGAGTCCGATGGGTCAACCGACTTTAACCCGAATTTTTAGAAGGTTGGGTTGTCAAATTTAAGACCCAAATAAAATCGAATCAATTTGGCCCAACTCGTTTTGGTCCCGTGGCCCATGTGGGTTTGATCAGGGATTAACCGAACCAACCCAAATTTTTTTATTTAATTTTTAAGTAACTAATTAAGTAGTGAGATTTTCAGGATTGCTCCCCATAAAATTTGATATTTTAGTTATGCTCTTTTGTAGCATATGGGTTTTCCAAAAATATAATAATTATAATATATTATTAATATATTAAACCTTATTGTTTTAATTATTTTATTTTCCAATTTAAATGTAATATTTTAATATAATTTATATGATAATTTAATATTTAAAAAATATAGTATTAGAAAATTTAGAATTAAATAATTTACAGTTTTAATATTAAATTTATTTTTATTTATCTCATTAATCCTATTTTAAATATTTACAATTTCATTTTTTTATTTATCCTTTAAATTTTATTCAATCATATATGTTTTTTTTTTATAAAAATAAAGTTGTACTAGTTTATTAGTATATTTTAAATAATTTTATTGCCAAACTATTGTTAATAACAAAATAATATTATTTTTAAATAATTAACAAAATTATATACTAATTTATTTCCTAATATAATTATATCTTGTAGCAATATAGATTTTCAAACAAATATAATATTTTGTTATTATATGGTTGAGATATATTTTTAAATTTTTTTTCCAAACATAAATGAATTTTATATTGATAACATTCTAAATTAATTAATAGATGATGATAATTCAACCATATCGAGGATATACATCTTTCGATGTGGAATCATATCCTATTATTGAATATAATGAGGATGGAGATTAGAGGCATATGAGATTTTTAGTACGATATTTTGGAGTTGTTTTTGGATATGTTATTAAAGTTGTTATTTTATTGTTTTGAATGCTTATTTAGTTAGTTAGTTTGGTACTTTTGTTATAACGTTGTTATAACGGTATTTATTTATTTAAATTTGTTTCTTATTATTATATTGTTTATTTCGATTATTTTATATATTAATTATTATTATATATATTTGTATATTGTTTATTTTATTTGAAGAATGATAAATTTGTAAAATTAATTTATTTAACATTTTTAAAGTTTTAAGCTCGTTTTGGTGCATGACATGGTTGGTAAGTAACACAGGAATAGAAATGGTCGAATTAAGCTGCTTAGTTTATTTCCTTATTTGAATCAGAATTTCATTCGAAAATGGATTGGGCTAATCCGTTTACCAACTCTAAATTTGACCTATCCCGTCAAAAACACCGATTTCATAAATCTCAAACCTACCAAAACTCGATTATACCAATCTCATACCTGCCCCATTAGGGATGAGGTGGGAACCTAAAAAAAAATTTATCCAGTTTGTCATCCTGAATCTCTCTAAATAAGGAGTTACGTTCTTTTAGAAGAAAGGCACTGGAGGTCATTCATGTTAATGTAAATCCTTAAGTACTCTCTTCTTTTGTTATCACTACGCCGAGCTTGACTACTTGTGAGTGAGTCATGAAGGACCATGTTTGATGAGGAGGTTTGGAACCTCTCCATTCATCTTGCATGTGCCTCCCAAGGCTTAACTTTTTTCTTAAAAAAAAAAATATTACATTGAAAAAAACCTTTTAATTTTTGAAAAAGAAAAATAATTATCCTTAAATAATTAAAAATAAAACAATGAAAATTAAATTAATTTTAAAATAATTAAAGTAATTATTTTTTATCTCAATTTAATAATAACTAGCTGATATTGGGTATCACGATTCAAAGTCTTAAATATATAAATGCTCGGTTGGAAATGAAAATACTTATGAATATATAAGCATAGATAACATCCAATTTGTATGAAACCTTTCGGGATAGAAGTCTAAAAACAAAACCATGAGGACTTAAATTCAAAGTGGATAATATCATATCAAGATGGATATGAAAGGGTTTATGAGGTTTTCAAACAATGGTATTAGAGTCGGTTTCAAAGCAGTGTTGAGTGGATGCTAAACCAAGTGGTGTGTTGAGCGGTGAGCTCCTGACAGGTTGTGCATCATGTAAGACGTGTGTCTAAATATAAAGAAAGACAAGAAAATCTTGATTTGAGAAAAGACTCGATAAAACTTTGTTCAAGGAAAGGATTATTGATTGTATACCTAAAGTCCTATAATGTCCTACATCAGATAAGAATGTGAAGACTTATAAACATTAACAACATCTAATTAATCTATAGCTTTTTGAGTGAAAAGTTCAAAAACAAAATCAAAAAAGCTTAAATTCAAAATGAATAATATCATACAAATATAAATAGGAAATGGTTGATAAGGTTTTCAAACACTATTTTTTTGTCACGTTCACGTCACCATTTTCATTAATATATATATATATATATATTTTTTTTTTTTTTATTCTGTGGCCCAGATCAATGTCGGTGAGCGGCTGGTTTGAGCGTTAGTCCCCAGTGGCCGTTTTGGGCGCCATTGTTGGCCAGTGGGTATTGGCCGTTTCGAGGGCGCGTTTCGAACGCAAATTAGAAGCTTCAATAAAGGAGAAATATAGAATCGCGATCTTGGTTAAGTAGATTGTCATTATCACTTATTTGAATATGAAACTGAAATTCTCTTTTAAGATGTTCATATATCCTATGATTTGAACCTTTGTGAAATTATCTTATTAATGTCAATTGTTGACCTTAATACGAGTGTATGACTATTTGAGATCATCGAATTAACTTCATCTACGATAATACGATAAAATAATAATAAAATAAAAAAGCATATAGATTGCATCTTAGTTTGAAACCTTGGCGAGGAATTTAATTCAGTTTATAGTCTTGAAATCCTTGATCTCTTTCCTTCCGTTTATAGATCTTAAATCACTTGATCGCAATCTCCTTATCAGCTTTGTCCCTATGAAATTGTTTTACGTAATTGATGGAAGAAGTCTTTCTTAGCGTATGAAGGGGTTTATATATAATTTATTGATAGGAGAAGAGGGGCGAAATGCAGTTTTAAGCTTAGTTCCTAACGTGTAATTCGAATAAGCTTTGTTTTTATAATAAATATAATTATTTATAATAAATTTTATATATATATATATATATATATATATATATATATATATATATATATATATATATATATATATATTTTTTTTTTTTTTTTCAAGCTGAAATATGAATTTTGAGTTGATTGGATGATTAATGGAGTACCTGAACTAATTCAGATTCACATTTTCTACTGCATTTTTTACCCTACAGGTATAAATAAAAAATGTCTAAATCAAGAAAGTGGAGTTTGTAATTATTTAGAGGAAAAGGACATCTATTTTGTCTTGACACATTAAAGATTCACTCTTTACAACCCTCCCAATAATTGTCCTCCTATAATTGGCTGGCTACCCTCCAATACTTGTCCTCCTATAATTGGCCAGCCAGCTGATCATTATCTTAATTTAGTGGTTTGCCTTCCTTAAATCTGGATTTTATTTTTATTTTTTTATGGTGCCTTATCTTTCTAGCATTCATTTCAGATGGCCTGTTTCTTGTGACACCCCACCTTCATCATCTTTAGACTACTTTGGCTAATCTTATTTGATAGAAATATAAAAATTGACCCATGAATTAGATTGAAAAATTAGGTATGGATTGAATAATTATGACCAATGTTTTAAAAACGGGATTGAAATGATTGATCGAGACCATCGACTGTTAGCTTTCTTAGTCCGGTCTGATGAGCAAAACCACCACATTATAATTAAATCGGTGTTGAACCGATTAAACCTGCGGTTAGACCGATGCTTAGAAGGAGCGCGCCGGCTGGTTTGATAATCAAGCCCGGTATTTTTCTTGCCCAATATGCCTGGTTCTCGCCATTATTGAAGCCGGAAGCTGCGAGGCAAAGCGGGCCGGCCGGTAGAGAGAGGATGATGAACAATTTTTATTTATTTTTTGTTAATGAAGGCTACCAATAAGAAGTGCTCATCTGGGTCAAAAAGAAGTTCTATAATAATTTTAAAAGCGTAGAAACGTAATATAGATGAGATAAGCCAGTGACGCTTTTTAAACACTGTCAGTGATTACCGAGTTTGAGTGCTTAGGGGCTCATAAATATGTTTCGTGATAATATTTTATCGTTTGTGATCTTTACCATTCGTATAAAGATTAGTACGGATGTGGTATAAATTAAAAATATGCTCGTATGTATCTGTTCGGCAGGCAACACATACTTATTTCTGAAAAAAAAAAAAAACTTTAAAGGCAAATTTGATATCTCTAAGAAAAATCCAACCGCAAATAACCGAATTATTATTGTAAATATTTTTCTTGGCTAAACAATATGTTGTTTTTCTGATGTAGGACAAAAGAACAAAGTCTCGACACACTTCCTCTTAAAAAGCCAACAAGAAATTTTTTGTATATACTTATATCCAAGAAATATAATTATAACTATTATTATAGATGATGTTATTTGTTTTATTTTTCAATAAAATTTTATATTTGAATATTGCACTTGATACATAGAATTAAAGAAAAAAACAATACATTTATATAAAAATGAATAAATAATATTATAAATATTAAATTAAATATATTAAATTAAAATAAATTTTAATAAAATATTAAATTAAATATATTAAATTAATTTAATTTTAATAAAATATTAAATATATATTTATGATGTCATTCATTCATTACTTGATTCGGCCAATTCGATTAATCAAATAATATGCATCGATAATTTTTTAATTTATTTATTGATCGAATTTTAAACATTAGTTACGATTAATATTTCGTTTCTTGAGTCGATTAGTTTTTTTTTTTAAATACATTATAATTTCAATATAGTAAATTATTCAAATTAAAAATCGAACCCGAAACCCTTATGTCCCTTCCTATGTTCATCACATGAACTAGGTTGGATAGGCTTGGGACCAGCCTTATATTTGCTATCACTTAAGTTTGTCATTGACATGGTGGGTGAGAAAGGCCCCACCGATCATGTGGTTTTTGTCATTTTTTCCATAAAGGTGAAGGAAGTTTGGTGGATGAATTAATGAACGATGTATCAGCATGCAATCATAATCATGGACATGTTATTTGTACTTACCAATCAAAAAAAAGAAAAATAGAAACTGTATTATTACCCATAAAAATAAAGAAGGAATTCAAATTTCACTCAAACAACTCTTTATCTGACAAAGAAGAAATAAATATATGATTAGAAAGGAAGAAAAAACAATTTACCAGCCTCAGCTACTCAGAGCGACCAGAACAGAAGAAGAAAAAAAATTACTAAAACTGACAAAAAGAGGGTCTAACTCTAACGCAAGACACACTGTTGTCACCTCATCAACGAAAGCAAATAGGAGACAAAACTCCTGATGTAGAGATTGATTGATGAAAGCTGTGATTGTGAATTTGTTGATTACCATTAACGGCAGTATTTTGATTTGGTCTTTTTTAAACCTATAATATATAATATATTCTGTATTTTTTATTCCAAAAACACTATTCATATCCAAAACACGAGTGGAAAGAAATAGTTAGGGTTTTATGTAAAACCTCTTTGATAGCTGTTGAAAAGCTCAATGGTGAATCTATAGCAATGAGCCTAAGGTTTACAGGACAATTGAACCACTCTATAACCTTAAGTTTTATTTTATGTATGTCTTTATAAAACTTATACAAAGAACATTTAATGATTATTTCATATGATCAATTTTTTTTTTTTTTTTTTTTTTTTTTTTTTTTTTTTTCTCAATAATGATACATAAAATGATCCGAATCTCGGATCGATATAAAATAAAGATCATGCTTAATCTTAGCGGTTAAACCGTCGATTCTTTGTGATCTTTAAGCATGATATAAAATCAGAAAATATCGATCCGGAATCGAGAAATCAAGCGCCAGCGTAATCAAAATGTTCAGCGGTCTGCAAAATGCGTGTCGACGTAAAAATAATGCAAAAAAATTAAAGCGTACCAGTTATGCAAAGCAATCAGAAAATTCGGCCGACGATTAAAAACGGTCTAAAAGTGCAGAATTTCGCATCTTCCGATAAATTTTGGGATGAAATTCTGGCCTTTTCATGGTTTACAGGAAAACCTTAGTAAATAAATAATACTTTATGATAAAAATAAGCCAAAATAAGAGCTCCTTATCTAGGTAAGGTTTCATGCTCGTAATTACCCAGTGCCGCGTATAGGCTACCGATGCGTAGATCGGCTGTGTTTTCTTTGATAAAAACCTATAATCCGATTTCCATAGATCTTATAAGGAAGTAAAAAAAAAATCTCTCTTCTCGCTATCCCTCTCTCCCATCTTTTCTTCTCCTTCCCTTTTTTGGACTTTTTTATTTTTATTTTTTATCCTCTTTTCCTTTTTTTTTCTTAATTTTTTAAAAATTTATCTTTCTCATTATTTCTTCTATTTGATACTTGATTCAATATAAACTATTCATATAAGTGCATTATATGTCAAATATCGTATTAAATTCGATATCGATATTTAAAACGTAAATTTTAATTATCTGCATGTCCCGATAAAAAATTTAGCGGGATAAGCGAACACGAGATGAATTAATTAGAAAAACTCGTTTCGTTATCTGAGATTTAAAAATTTTTGGATTCTTAATCAAAATTACCGTTTTACTTTTTTTAAAAAAAGTTGAATCTTTTATTACATTTTATCATATGAGTTAGATACAGGCTTCGGACCTGCCTTATAGTCGCTATCACTTAAGTTTGTCATTGACATCATGGGTGAGAAAGGCCCCACCTATCATGTGGTTTTTGTCGTTTTTTCCATAAAGAGGAAGGAAGTTTGGTGGATGAATTAATGAACGATGTAGCAGCATGCAATAATATCATGGACATGTTTTTTGTACTTACCAATAAAAAAAAAAGAAAAATAGAAACTGTATTATTACCCATAAAAATAAAAGAAGGAATTCAAATTTCACAAAACCAATTCTCTCAAACAACTCTCTATCTGACAAGAAGAAATAAATATATATGATTAGAAAGGAAGAAAAACGAACTGCGACTCAGGCGGGGTGTGATAAGGCAGGAATAGCTACGCGAGTTCTTTCGAATTTCGGTCGATTAAAGCCTAAGTGAGTGGTTGCTGTGAGGCTGTCTGCGTTGATCGGCAAAACCATGCTTGGTAGTCAAGCAATCATCTTCATTCCAAAAGGCTGTAGAAAGCTCGAATATTTTTGTATATAAAATTTTAAAGTTTTTTTAATTTCTCATCTTATTACAGGATAGCGTAAATGTGCTATCTATTTACTTTTGTCTTGTGATCGTACGATTTTATTATTTATTTAGTTATAAATACTATTTATTTTAAAAATAATTAAATTTCTTTAAAGAAAGATGTAAGAGAATAGGACGTTATTTTATAAATTATGTAGTGATTAGTATTATAAACGTGATAAATATATATATATATATATATATATATATATATATATATATATATATATATACTGCTATATATATATATATATCTCTCTCTCTCTCTCCTATGTAACCAAAATGTTGAATCATGATATACAACAGTGAGGCAACAATGTATATAAGAATCTAACATTAGCTAGCTAATACTCTAAGGAGCCAGATTGGTAGTGTTTTAAAAATGATTTTTAGATTAAAAACATTTTTGAGTGTTTTTAAGAAAAAAAAGACGTTTAATAATATTTTGAAAAATACTTTTGAAATCTTATTGTTTTTTTGAGAAGCACTTGGCACTACTAGGAAATAAGCCTTTAGCCGCGGCCATTGACCGGCCAAGCGATGTATGCGAGTTATAAAAATATAGCTACGGTTCAGAATAGTAAGCGGCATGATATGGTATGGGTGGTGTGGAGGGAAATCCTATAGCTGCGGTCGACCGTAAGCGGGTGGTATGAGAACAACTGATATTTAATAATTTGGCGCGGATTTATAGCCGCGGTTTGTGGTTGACCCCGACCATAGGTATGGTTTATAGCCGCGGTTTGTGATTGACCCCGGCCATAGGGATGTTTTTAGCCGCGGTTTGTGATTGACCCCGGCCATATGGTAGTTTTTAGCCGCAGTTTGTGGTCGACCTCGACCATATGGTAGTTTTTAACCGTGGTTTGTGATTGACCCCGACCATATAAGGTAGTTTATAGCCACGGTTTGTGATTGACCCCGGCCATAGGGATGGTTTATAGCCGCGGTTGCCAGTTTTGACCCCGGCCATAGGGATGATCCCATAGTCATGGGTTCTGTTAGCTGGCAATGAAATAAGCCATTTCAGCTATCAAGTATTACACAAAACAGTCTCAGTAGTGAAATGACATAAGCTGTTGATTCCCCAGCCACTCTGTAGTGGGTGTCATCGTTATTCCCATAGCGCATCAATTTCGTCTCACGAATATTGTAACTCTTAGTCCAGGGACAGGAGTCCCAACTCTACAAAATATCCTGAACTTTGAACTTCTTTACCACATAAACTGCCTGAAAATAATATTATTGTTAACAAAATGTAATGTAGGTACAATCTCTCTTCAAAGTTGGAGAAGGGTTATACCTCATAGGAGACTGTAAATAAAACTACAGAATGCAAAGTGTGTGAAAATATATAACAACATGATAACATGGGATGGTTTCATTTGTTCTTGGCAGCATCTTGTGGAAGGTGTACACCCATGCGCCCCAGCAAATTAGATGCAGGACCAGGAAGTCCTTGTTGGGATGTAAAGGAATCAAGAAAGCTCTTCACAAGGTTCACATCCACATCACGACAGAATTAAATCCATCATCCATCTCTTCGGTGGCATTTGATGTTCCTGCATCCGTGATTCTTGCAATGCTTAATTTGATTCAAAATTATATAAAAAGAAAAGAAACAGAACATCCATCTTTTATACTAGGAACACTGAACAGAAGTGCATGATCAGCAAAGCAGCAATTGTATATGTCACGCCACCAATATAAATATATGCATGTGCATCATTTGGGGGAGATCTAATCCAATGCTGAAGTGGGAGAACTCAAACTCATTTGGCCAAACCTCAAAAAAAAAGGTGACAGAATAATATCATTAAATTCAAGTTGGTAAAATGTACTACAATGTAGAACAGAAAACTGGACTTCCAAAGGAGTTAGAAAGAAGAGCAAGATGATTTGGTTTTACAGGGTCAGATCACTTGCCTGTCTCATACTAATATTTGCTCCAATCAGAGGTTCAACATTTCCATCCAAAGATTTCTTATGGATTCAATTGTTATATCTTCTTTGGCAATCTAAAGATTTCTAAGTCTCTTTTTTTCCCCAATTTGTTAGTTTATAAGCTATCTGAGTGGTTATATATATATATATATATATATATATATATATATATATATATATATATATCTCTCTCTCTCTCTCTCTCTCTCTCCTATGCTTAACTTAAAATGTTGAATCATGATATACAACAGTGAGGCAACAATGTATATAAAAAGAATCTAACATTAGCTAGCTAATACTCTAAGGGCCAGATTGGTAGTGTTTTTTAAAAGTGAATTTAGGTACCAAAAACATTTTTGGAGTGTTTTAAGAAAAAAAAAGACGTTTAATAATATTTTGAAAAATACTTTTGAAATCTTATTGTTTTTTTGAGAAGCACTTGGGAGGTGTTTTCTTTAAACAAAAAAACACTTCAAAATTTGTTAGATATACCTAAAATACATATTTATTTATCCTTAAATATCTATTATTTTTCTTTAAAATATCCATTTATTTTATTTCAAAAAATTTGAATAATATGATATACTTTTAAAAATTAAAAAATTCAAATATTTTTTATAATCATACAAATTATTATTTTAGGTTCTTATTTGTAAAAATTTATATATGTTCATTTATTAATTCAAATATTTTTGTAAACATTTTTTAAAATGTTTATAATAATAAAAATAATTATTTTATGTTTGTATTAATACAAATATTTATATATGTTTATTCATTAATTCAAAAAATTTTCAAATTTTTATAATCATAAAAATAGTTATTTTAGGTTTTATTAATATAAATTTTTATACGTATTTATATATTTTGTAATAAAATATTTTATTTATTATGATATCATATTTTTGTAATTAAATTAGATGCCCTTTAAAGTAATTTTAATGTTATAAAAGTGTTTTAATACCCATGTGACATGTTATAAAAAACACTATGAGAATAACTTTTTGAGATTCCTATAAAAACATTTTTGATAGAAGATTCTCAAAAAATTTGAGAGAAATGTTAAGGGAAAGAAAATATAGGAAAAATAAAGAAAAAATGAAGAAAAACAAAAATAGAATTAAATTCAATATCATAGTTTATTTACTATTTTAAATTTATTTTATCTTATAAATATAAAAATAATCAATTTAAAAATGTACAAGTTTCTAAGAAATTTATTTTATATTTGATTTTCCTTTTAGGATTTTTCCTTAGACATTCAAACATAAGAAATTATTTAAATTTTTTTTTTCTTTTCTTACAACTTTTTAAGAACCAAACACAACCTCAATCTTTTAAATTACAAATGAACAAGCGAGACCACCTCAAATAGCAAGTTATTCAAATATCTAAGTTGACCCATAAAGACAAAAAATGAAAATGTTTTAAAATTGGATCGAGACCGGATCCACTAATCCTACAGATTATCAATATGAATTAGGTCGGCTAATTAGGTCGAACGACGTTGAGCGGACAAACGGCCAGATTTTGGTGTAGTATGGCGAGGAAGCAACTTCATCGCGTATCACCACAACTCCTATCACATTTATGTATGTCCTTCCTTATAACATGTGTTCGAAAAACTTTCTTTTGTCTTTTTTTGAAGACAAACTTTATTTATTTATTTATTTATTATTATTATTATTAAAGATTTAGATCTTGTCTGTTCTTGATTTGTCTGTTATTTGAAAATGAAAAAAAATATAAGTTTGAATGGTATTTGGGAGTGATGTCCCAAAACAATCTTTAAAAAAAAAGAAAAACCAAAGTAGTGCATGTTTCGAATA